>JAHHFK020002340.1:0-72314 GCA_024533555.2 Aedes koreicus | reverse complement strand
CTGCCTACAGTGGCAAGTATCCTATCAGTAACGGATTTTCCTGTCCTGATGTGTCTCCTATCCTAAGGACTGCCAATCCAGCGAGAATCAATGCACCCGGCTTAGCAAATGTTTTGATGTACTATCAAAACGTTGGAGGAATCAACAGCTCTCTTGCCGATTATCAGTTAGCCTTCAGCGATGATGTTTACGCTCTGATGATGATGCTATGATGTTTACGCTCTCTGTGGAACTTGGCTCAACGCAAACACTTCCACGAGTCAACTGTTTGATGACTCATACATCGTGTTTCATCAAGACCGGTTATAAAAGCACCGGTGGAGGTGTTCTGCTAGCTGTCGGCTACGCTCTCCAATCTCGTGTGCTAAATCCTCCTGGCAGTTTGTCGGTGGAGCAACTAAGGATCGCTATACCACCCTCGACCGAATATGAACGGCAAGCATCGTGACTTGCTCAATTGGGTAGTCTCGCAATTAGGTCCATGAGACAACATCATCATCCTAGGCGACTACAACTTGAGCACAGTATCTTGGCAGCGTAGTTCTCGTGGTCATCTATTCCCGATTACCTCTCGATCTTCAATCAACCCGGCATCAAATAAATTACTGGACGCGTACAGCACTGCAAGACTCAAACAAATGAATGGCATCGCAAACGAAAACAACTGCATTCTTGATCTGTGCTTCTTTAGTGAGGAAATATGCATGGACAGCACGGTGATAAAAGCATCCACACCACTCGTTAAAATCTGCAGGCATCATCCTCCTGTGCAAATGCAAATCGTAATAAGTCTACAACAACGCTTTCGTGACACGTCTGAAAGTGTCTCTTACGATTTCAGTAGGGCTGATTTCGATGGAATGAACGATTTCTTCAAACATGTCGATTGGGACGAAGTTCTTCGTGACTTTGACACTAACCTCGCTGCAACAACGATATCATGCATCCTATCATACGCTATCGACCAGTTCGTTCCCGTCAAGTTCAGCCGTGACCCAGTTAAGCCAGCCTGGTCTTATGCCGATCTCAAACACCTCAAAAGGATGAATGAAACAAGCTGCTCTCGCGACACTGCAATATCGTACTGACTCAACGAGAGCGATATATATGAAGTTGAACAACGAGTACAAGCAACTCAACAATCATTTATTTGAAGCCTTTCAAGATCGTCTACAAAGCCGCCTAAAAAACAAACCAAAAAGTTTTTGGCACTACGTGAATGACCAACAAACGGAATCCGGATATCGCAAATATGTTTCGCTCTCAATTCAGCAACGTTTTCACCAGTGAACATCTCAATCTCCAGGATGTAGACGCAGCCACTTCAAATGTTCCTCGGCTTACCGGCTCTTTGTCTCAGTTCGTTGTCACCGATGATGACATGGTCATTTCCGCTGGTAAGGAACTGAAATCCTCCACTGGATATGGCCCAGACGGCATACCATCTCTAGTGTTGAACCGATGTGTGGAGATACTGGCAAAACCGCTAGCGTCTGCATTCTCGTCATCCCTCGCTTCTGGTATATTTCCGGACTGCTGGAAACAGTCATATGTTTTTCCAGTGTTTAAGAATTACCGAGGAATAGCTGCGCTGAGCTCTACTTCCAAGTTGTTTGAGCTGATAGTTCTTCGTAAGATGTTTCTCCACTTTGACCATTATATTTCGCCAGACCAGCACGGTTTTATGCCTAAACGTTCGACGACAACCAATTTGACGACTTGAAATTTGCTTTACTTCGTACGTGATTCGCCAAATCGAAACCGGTCAACAAGTAGATGCTATTGACACCGACTTATCCGCAGCGTTTGATAAAATGAATCATCAAATAGCGGTTGCTAAATTTGACAAACTAGGCATGAATGACAGTCTGCTTCTCTGGATCCGATCTTTTCTGATCGGACGAAGAATGTTCGTCAGAATAGGAGACCACGTTTCATCTCCTTTCGTGGTCTGGTCTGGCGTTCCCCAAGGCAGCCATCTCGGGCCATTTCTATTTCTGCTGTACATGAATGATGTTAATTCCATCCTGGATTGCCTGAAACTCTCGTATGCCGACAATTTGAAGTTTTTTTACACGATCAAGAATCCGGAGGACGCAGCTTTTTGCAACAACAGTTAGAAACCTTTTGCTGAATGTCACTGAATGTGTCCAAATGTTCGGTAATTTCCTTTGGCCGCAGACGCTCCCTCTTCCAATTTGACTATGGCTTGGCAGATGTACAATTGCGACGTGATACTACGATAAAGGGCTTGGGGATCCTAATGGACTCTAAATTGACCTTCTAGGATCACGTTGGGTACGTTGTGTAAAAAGCTTCGTCGCAGCTGGGCTTCTTGTTCCGCTTTGGCAAAAAGTTCAAGGATTTTCACATACTCTAATTGTGATATTTGTATTCTCCGAACGTGGAGTACCGTGAACAGCGTAAATTTGAATAATCAGCAACATGAAGTTTTAGGGTACGAAGCAGATCTGACTTTCAAAACGGACCAACAAATATTCAGGAAGGCTTACAACGTCCCATTTAGACTGAGGAAGAAGGTGATTGATCATTTAGAGGCACTGGAAAAACAAAAGATCAACAATCAACGCTCACAAGAATCAACTGAAGATGGCCCCACAGCAAACAAAAGAGACGAAGGTAGCTATACCTATACAAAGGCAGAAAAGAGCCATGGAAGCGACTGACTCAGTTGACGAAGAGGATTTCCTAAGATTCCCGGACGAGAAGATTGATTCGCAAAATTTCATGATTCCTTGCAAAAGACTGAAGTCCGTGCCCAGAAGCCCAATTGTTACCCGTAGTACTGCTAAATTAAAGGAGTTTTGAACGTTCGATCCGCATCAAGATGCAGTACCAGAAACAAAAAGTGTATTTAAATGAAGTTTTATTTTTGTAATGTTCAAGAGATAGTATCATACAAATTAATTTCACTATTTTGTGGATTCGAAACAAAATTAAATTGTAAAAGAGACTTTTTGAATTTGGAAAATGTTTAATCAGTAAAATAGTTCGATTTTAATTAAGTTGCTTTATACAGATTGTTCAAGAGTTCAAATAACTCATCGAAGCCTAAAATTTAGTACAATATGGCATTTAACTTTGAGAGGAAGAACTGTTATATCTTTTGCCTTTTCCACTTAACGACCAGTTCCACTTAGAAACGATAAGGACGATTGCTTTACAAACGAAGAGACACGATTGTACACTACGTTATAATCGACATACGTCGATGAGACGTGGAACCATATAAAAGGGATTATCAATAAATAAGAATGGTAGTCCTGAAGATTGAAGCGGAATACTGCAACAATGAAGCCTTAGATCTTGTCAATGGAACCGGAAACTAACCTCGAGTAGCACACTTCTGTCAAAATTGGTTGCCGTATCCTGTTTATGACTAAATTTGGTCGTAAAGCAGTTATTTTATCCGATTTGCAACAAACTTGCTACTAGGAACCATCCAAAGAGGCTATAGACGAGCATATGAAGAGATGTGATGTGCCAAGGTGATTCGATTTGCGGTTTGGAAGAATGAGAATAAACGCTCAATTCCCAAATTCATATCGATTAGAGCCCGTTTGCGGAATTGGGTATCCACCAGAAAGACGTTCGACGGAAGCTTCCAGTGATCTACAAGTACATCGTAAGCTGGAGGATCGAGAGTGACTCGTGGAAGAATCAGGAATTCTGCATTCACGAAAAAGTTTTCCTTTCTCCTCGGTCCACCGAATCTGGGCGTGCACGGATTGCCGAGCCACGCTGCAGTTGAGCAATCTTCTCGGTCATCAAATTAAGTTGCGATACAGAATCGAGCAGAGCCCACGTGAAATGCTCCTTTGCAAAGCGATCGGCAACCAACACGATCGCTGTTTGCATGAAGATATTTTTCTCGAACTCTCGAACTGGAAGACTGGAGCTCATTTCTGTCAGTTGGATGGATGTGGTGTTGGGTATCACGGAGGATGTTCACTCGTCGCTTGCAGAAACCAGGGAATGGTGACCTTACCTTACCAATCAGACCAAGGCCAGTGTGGCCTCTGCTGTTCACAGAAGTTGTCTCCATTGTAATCGGTCCATGGCTGTACCTCGCCAGCCTCGCTGTCTGCGGAGGGTCCACAGGTCGCCTTCTACTTGATTGATCCATCTTGCTCGTTGCGCGCCTCTTCTCCTTGTACCCGTCGGTTTGTTTTCGAGAACTTGGCTGACACCTGGTCCGACATCCTTACGACTGGCCCAGCCCATCGTAGTCGACCGATTTTTGCGATGCGTACGATGCGAGGTTCTCCCAGCAACTGATGCAATTCGTGGTTCATTCGCCTCCTCCACGTTCCGTCTTCCATCTGCACTCCACCGTAGATCGTACGCAGCACCTTCCGTTCAAAGATACCAATTGGTCTTCCACTAGCAATGTCCATGTTTCGTGGCCGTAGAGAACTACCGGTCTAATGTCTTGTAGATGGTCAACTTTGTAGTTCAGCGAACTTTGTTCGATCTTAGCGTCCTTCGGAGTCCAAAGTAGGCACGATTGCCAGCCATAATGCGCCTTTGTATTTCTCTGCTGGTGTCGTTATCGGTGGTCACGAATGAGCCCAGATACACAAATTCGTCTACTACCTCGATTTCATGACCGTCGATCTGAACTCGTGATAGGAGGCTAACATTGTCTTCTCGTGAGCCTCTTCTTTTCATGTATTTTGTTTTCAACGCATTAATCACAAACCTACCAGCTTCAGCCTTAAGTCTGATGTACGTTTCCGCCATCGTCTCAAAGTTACGTGCTGCGATATCAACGTCGTCGTGCATGATCTGCCATAGCTGGTCTCGTTCGATTGTATCATACGCTGATTTGAAATCGATGAAAAGATGATGTGTGGGCACGTTGTATTCGCCAAATTTCTGCAGCAATTGCCGAATCGCAAAAATCTGGTCCGTAGTAGCGCGGGTACCCATGAATCCCGCTTGGTATTGCCCCACGAACTCATTTGTGACAGGCGGCGGCATAAAATTTGGAATGGTGACCTTAACACCAGCACGTGTACTTTGATGTACAGTTCCTTGTGACGTGATCACCCCCAGAAGCAGTTCAAGCAGAGTCGGTTTGCGTTTACCAAACATCTTTCCAAACAACATTTCACCAACGGATATCCCTGCTTGCAAGCAAAGCACTTGCTCGGACTATCGACTGCTGATACGAATGACGATCTCACAAGCTGAAACTTGAAGAGACCTGATGTACTGCTACCGGGATTGACTGTGACTCACCTATATTGATTCCAGAATAAAAAATTCAAAAATCAAAAAATGCAAAAATTCAATGAGGGCATCGTAGGTTGGATTTTCGCTTCAAGCTGCATGATCTTCTCATGCCTTGAGAGTTTCATCCGGAAGGCGAACGCACAGCAAATGTGCCAAGCATCCAGTGGTTCTCCAAGCTACCGTAGGATTTTGGCGTACCGCTTGAACTCGTCGACGATCCCATGAAATGAAGCCGTCGTCTTCCTTTTCACGCCTCAAACATCGCCTGCATGTGTCGCTTCTTGAGGAGGTATTCATTTGCGTATCTGCTCACCAGTGCTTGCCAGGCCAGTGGATAATTGGCAGCACTGATTGCGAACGACGCGACGACCTGAGCAGCCTTTCCAGTAATCGATGACTTAAGGTAATGGAACTTCTGGATATCCGGAACTTCCTGATTCGAGTGAATCAACGCCAGTAAAGTGTCGTGGAACGCTAACCATTCCTTACAGTCGTAGATGAATTCGGATAAAGTGATCGTTAGAAGCTTTAAACCCTTTAGAAAGGAAGAAGCCGTAGGAGGATGAGGACTGAGAGAAGTACCAGAAAAAGTAGTCAAGGTAATCTCGATGGTAGACCAGCCCTTGTTCGAAAAAAATGGCTTTCGAAACCGGACCTGATTTGGTCATTATTCGACGCATTCCAGAGTTGCTTGGTTCTCCTCAAGCTTTTGCCGAATCGTGTCCGGGTTCTTGATCCGAAGTACGATCTCGAGCCTATCTCTTTCATCATGGTACGCCTCCAGAAATTGGCCCACTCAGCCTAGCGAAGCCAGAAGTGTAGTGCGTCGAACCACCAACTGACGCCTTTCCCGCTCGTCCGCTATTTCTGGAAGAACACACGAAGCTACGCCGTATTAAAATTATCAAGTTTATTATTAAATTCTCAGGGGGTGTTGGCGATACGTCTTGCCGACCAGTCGAAGGACTTGCTATGCTAAATTAATTAGCCCCGAAAAGTTTACCGCGAGTACAGAGTACTCCACCAATCAAGCAACTAAATGCACTAAGTCCCATGTGGCGACTTTGCCGTTTTTCTGCACTGTCTCCGAAACGAACAACCGAGCGCACAAAGTTAAAGATGAGATGTTATCTTAACACTTAAAGGGTGTCCACGATGAAATTGCCACACACAAAATTGATTCGCAAAATTCGAGTTTTCATCTGATTGCCATCAAATTTTCAGGGATTGAGAATTAACTATTAAACTTCATTTTACCATTTTACTCGTATTTTATTTACAGTCCATACGCAAATGCCCGCACCTTGGCCTTAAACCCCGGCCATACGATTCTGCACAACCTGTGAATCAACCGTTTTTTGCATGTAAACCCATACTTTCTTCAGTTCCTCGACTGTCTTTACTAACTAAGGTCGTTTAAGAAGGTGCTGCTTCATAATCGCCCAGTACTTCTCGATGGGGCGGAGCTCCGGAGTGTTGGGAGGGTTGAACATTTTCGGCACGAAATTGACCTTATTGTCCGCATACCACTTCAGCACGTCCTTGGAGTAGTGGCATGAGGCCAAATCCGGCCAGAAGATTGTTGGGACGTTGTGGGCCTTCAGGAGAGGAAGCTGCCGCTTCTGGAGGCACTCTTTTATGTACACCTGTCCGTTCATCGTGTCCTGGGTCACGAAAGGTGCACTCCGCTTTCCGCACGTGCAGATGGCTTGCCAAACCAGGAATTTCTTCGCAAATTTGGACATCTTCTGAGTGCGGACATGCTCCGGAACGCTGAACTTATCCTTGGCCGTGAAAAACAGGTTGCCGGGGATCTGTTTGAAGTCGGCCTTCACATATGTTTCGTCGTCCATGATGCAGCATTCAACTTTCGTCAGCATGTTGAGGTACAACTTCCTGGCACGGGTTTTGGCGGACTTGTTCTGCTTCTCGTCGCGATTAGGGGCCTTTTGTACCTCGAACGTTCGAAGCCCAGCCTTAGTTTTGGCCTTCTGGACAAAACTTCGGCTTAGGTGCAGCTTCTTAGCCACATCCCGAACGGAGGCGTTCGGATTTCGGTTGAAGGCCCCAACTACGCGGTTGTGATTTTTGGTGTTGTACGGAATACTTTTTCCTTCACTTCTGGGCTTCCGATCGGTGGTCAACCGTTCCTCGAACTGCTTAATCACTCGCGACACCGTGGAATTCGCGATTCCCAACGTGTTAGCGATGGAACGATGCGAGAGATCCTTGTTCTCGTGATGAATGCGCAAGATTTTATCACGCACGAGCTGTTCTTTCGACTCCATTTCCGCGAGTTTTGATCACAGGACTTTAAAACTTGCAGGATGTAAATAATGCACTATGACTAAATCCACCCAAATTTTCATCAAATTCTACCCAACGGTTAAAAAGTTAGAGCAATTTCATAGTGTGGCAATTTCATCGTGGACACCCTTTAGAAGGATTTGTCATCAATTAACTAAAAGAACGATCGATCGTTGTACTGTCCACTTCAACGTATGTTTTGCTGCTGATTTATTTCAAATCTCGTATTTTGCTATCTGTTCTATCCACAGCGGAGATGGTTGACCTGTTGACCATCGGCTATCGGTCGTGCGAAACGCGTTTTAGACGAGCCGAATAAAAGGGTTATGTCGGGTTTGATAGAAAATCGAATTAAATTGTACTTAAAACTTCTACTTACAAAATTTGATCTCCAACAGGAGGTTTGGTAATAAACTTGAAATTTATGTTATCAAGAATATTCTTGCAATGTTTGGAGAAATAAATCTGTTTGTCCGCGAATTCAAAACTGGATTAAAGAGTTAAAGTTTTTCTTCATGAAACGCAAGAATTGGATGTTCTTTTTTCATCGAAGATAACAAACGTTCAAAAGGCGAGTATTTGTTTAGGTGCAATTTAGTAGCTGAGATTTTTGCATGTTTTTATTGGCACACCCTGTACCTCCTTCAATAATGCGACACATTGACAATTTTAATTTTGAGGATTTTTAATATTATGGGGTGATGAAATGGGCGCATTAATAAAGGGTAGTTTGAAGCAAATTTGAAAATAAGGTTTCAAATATGGGCCACTCATTCTGGTCATTATTTATATTTTTGAGTAGAAATAATAATAATTATCGTTACGATAGAACTTGTTGAACATAATTATACTATATCCAAATAGCACAATCTAACTTTCGTGCAACACTACTTGAAGCGGACAGTCCAATCGTTGAAGACAATAATAACACTGATTACTATTCATAGAATCAAATTACGTTCATCAAACGCTACGGAAGGCTACGCTTCCAATTATAATGTTAGATGTAATTTTGCTTCTCCCATTTGCAGTGGTTCTACTATTTTGCCATCGTGGAGGATCTGATCCTGCGGTTCGGTTGGACGCTGTCCATGAGCCTCATCGAGATGGGCTACATCGATCGGGAGATAATTGTGTCAATTCTGAGCCCGCTGGAGGTTTTCCGGCGGTTTATCTGGAACTATTTCCGATTGGAGAACGAGCATTTAAACAACTGCGGTAATTTCCGTGCCGTGCGTGATATTTCCGTTGCTCCGATGGATTGTTCGGACCAGGTGAGTGTTGTTGATAGGAGCTCCCGCGTGGAGGCGTGCAATTCCATGTGAAGGGAGCTTTATTCAATCGACATGGAATGCTCTCAATCCAAAATTCAGCAAGCGTGCAATCAAGATATGTATATTCATTGAGTAACACAATTCCATTCGCTTTCAGACAACGATTTTACGCATGATGGACGAAGAGGATGGTGTGCGTAACCGGCGAACGGTAAAGAAAGTAAATGCCAAGAAGAAAATCGAGCAGCGGCTGCTCCTTCGAGAGGCAGAATCAACGGAGGATTTGGAAATGTAAAGACAAAGTCTTCACTCTTATGATTACAGGCAAACACGTAGTACTCTACATATCTGACGTAGGCGTGTTGCCGTTCTTATTAATCATTCTCTACGCTATGCATCATGCCAATTTCTGAGTTCGTGTCACGCAAAGTGGTATGACTCGTGACGAGACTGGAAATGCATTTGCCATCGTCTCCTACCGAAGAGACCAGATTTAATAAACATTCATGTTTCAACAAGCAATATCGTGTAACGATTTAGCATCATCGGCGTCATCCGAAGATTTACCAGTTTAGATATAAGTGCTATAATTGCCCTTCCCATTTTCCTTGTCTTTTCCGCAGGAACTCGAGTCAAAACAGGAAGGTCCAGTGGGAAATATAGGCCACGGACAGTTATACAATTGGGAATAACCTGCTATAAATCCCAACCGATTCATCAACCCAAACCATCCTTCGATCCTCTGACCTAGATTTTCCCTGTGAGCGAGAATCACGTTCGAAACCCACAAAGCTTGCTGAACACTAAACTGCACCATCACCACCATACCCACCGTCTCCCCCACATAAATAAAAAAAAAAAAAAACAAAAAAATTATTTAATTTATAAAAAAAAAAGACAAACCCCCTATCCCCCAAAAAAGTATTTAATTTATATACAACAAAATAAAAAAAAAAAAGAAAAATTTCGCCCCCCAACAAAAAGAAAAAAAATAAATTTTTTAAAAAAAAAAAAAAAAAAAAAAAAAAAAAAAAAAAAAAAAAAAAAAAAAAAAAAAAAAAAAAAAATTAATTAAAAAAAAAAAAAAATACATATTTTCCTTTCAATTTAAACAAAACCAACCACACCAAACCCGAATAAGGTTTTTATTTTTTTTTTTTCTCTAAATAAAAAAAAAATATTTTTTGCCGCCCCCCACAACAGGGTGCCATTTTTTTTTTCACTTGCTCCTTTTTGTGTTTGGGTCGGAATTTACATAAATTTTAAGATTTAGAGGAATGTACGTACAGCCACCGGTGGTTATTTCAATCTATGGATACCTTTGATAAGCATGGTCAACTGGCCTGACGAGAATTCAATTTTGTGTTTTATATGAAACTAGCTTGCAACTAAACGAAGGAAAATTTAATATAACTGGCACGTTTATGGTTTTTTTTTTCGAAATGAGTTTTTTTTTCTTGAATAAGCAGGGGTTCAAACTTCTATCAAAACATGCTTCTTACCCGAGAAATACACGTTTTGTGTTTAAGTAACCTGGATAATTCTCATTTTTGGTAGAAATTTGTGTTTCATTTGTATGGGAGCCCTCCCTTCCAGAAGGGGGTGGTTTCTCAAACCACCATACAATCATTGCCTTCACCCCCCACATGACAAATTTGGTTCCATTTGCTTGATTATTTCTCGAAACATCACATTGCTCCTCCTTATTATTAAAATTTTTATTTTATTTTTTTTTTTCCCCCTTCCCCCTCCCCCTCCAAAGGGGAGAGGTCTTGAACTACCATAGAAACATTCTTGCCTTCAAAACCCCCCACATGCCAGATTTGATTCAATTTGCTTGATTAGTTCTCGGGTTATGATGAAATTTGTGTCTCATTTGTATGAGAGCGCCCCTTCCTGAGAGAGAAGGGGTCTCAAACAATCATAAGAACCTTTCCCAGCCCCAAAAACCCCTTCATATAAATTTTCACGTTGGTCGGTTCAGAACTTTCCGAGTCTATAAGGGTCTGACAGACAGACAGACAGAAAAATTTATTTTTATGTATATAGAAATCTAGCCTCCAAAAACCCCCATATGCTAAAAGTGGTTTCATTTACTTGATTAGTTCTCGAGTTATGCAGAAATTTGCTTTTTATTTGTATGGGAGCCCCCCCCCCCCCTCAAAATGAGGAGGGGTATTGAACTGCCATAGAAACATTTCTTGCCTCCAAAAACCTCAACATGCCAAATGCCAAATTTGGTTTCATTTGCTTCATTGGCTCTCGAGTTATGCTAAAAATTATGTTTCATTTTTATGGGAGTCTCCCCTTCCAGAAGGCGGAGGGGTCTCAAACCACATTAGAAACATTTATTTCTCTCAAAAACCTCCACATGCCAAATTTGGTTCCATTTGCTTTAATTTTTATCGAGTTATGCAGAAATTCGTGTTTCATTTGTATGAGAGACCCCTCTTTCAGTGAGCGGAGGAGTCTCAAACCACAATAGAATCATTTTTTGCCTTCGAAAACCTCCACATGCCAAATTTAGTTCCATTAACTTGATGAGTTCTCGAGTTATTCAGAAATTTGTGTTTCATTTGTATGGGAGCCCCGCCCCCCCTACCAGAGAGAGAGGAGGGTTCTCGAACCACCGTAGAAACATTTATTGCCTTTAAAATCCCCGCAAGCCAAATTTGGTTCCATTTGCTTTATTAGATCTAGAGTTATGAAGAAATTTCAGTTTCATTTGTATGACAGCACCCCTTCTAGGAGAGGGGAGGGGTCTCAAACGACCATAGAAACATTTTTCGCCACCAGAAAACCCCACATGCCAAATTTGGTTCCATTTGCTTGATTAGTTCTTGAGATATGCAGAAACTTCTGTTTCATTTGTATGGGAGCCTCCCTTTCTAGAGAGGGGAGGGGTCTCAAACTACCATAGAAACATTTCTTGCCTCCAAAAACTTCCGCATGCTAAATTTGGATTCCTTTGCTTGATCAGTTCTCGAGTTATGCAGAAATATGTGTTTCATTTGTATGGGAGCCCCCCCCCTTTCAGAGGAGGGAGGGGTCTCTTACTATCTTAAGAACCTTCCCCGGCCCCAAAAACCCCTGCATACAAATTTTCACGCCGATCGGTTCAGTAGTCTCCGAGCCTATTAGGGTCAGACAGACAGACAGACAGACAGACACATAAAGGGAATGCTAGATTTGGCAGGAAAAAATGGAATATTTCATGTAAAGTTAAGCCAGATTACGACTGAATCTAGCCTGTTGTATGAAAGATTGCAAACATTGTTGTATGGCGCAAGAAAGATTGCAAACAATTTCGTTGTTTACGCTGCCTTTGGCTTGAAATTAAACGAGGGAAAATTTTACGCGCCTGTTAAAATTCATTATTGTTTTTTATTTATTTATTATGTCATCCTCGATGTAAAAATCGTACAGACTACTCTAATTTCTAATATTCTTAATACTATTTCTTAATGTGCTTCTGCTTGTCATGAAATCGAAATGTTCATTAACGTTATTAAATGCTCGCAGGCAAGCGTCGAGTGGGTTGTTGAAACCATAACTAGTCCGATGTGCAGGTACGGCGACGAGTTGAGAGCTCCTCAATTGCCTCGGAGGAACATAAAGGGTGTATTCGATAAAAATGGCACACAGAAAATCTTCTGTAACTTTTGAATCGTATGAGTAAAAAACCTAGAAATTTGAGTAGATCTTATCCATAGTATATTATTTACATCTGCCAAGTTTCATAGTTATACATTCAGTAGTTCCAGTCATGTCGTCGAAACAAGAAATTGTCCGTGAGAAAATTTTGTGCACTCACAATCAAAATCCAGGGGCGTCCCACCGGTGGATTGCTAAAAGGCTTGGAATTGCAAATACAACTGTGTCTCGTGTAATAAGAACCTTCCAGGAGCGTCTGAGTGTCCAAAGGAAGGAAGGGAGTGGTCGTAAAAGTGGTCCAATGGACAGTAAAATGGCCAGGAAAGTCGTACAACAATTCAAGAACCGTCCAAACATGTCAATTCGAGATGTCGCTAAAAAGTCTAAGGTGTCAGTCGGTTTTGTGCAGAAAACCATGAAGCGTGCTGGGTTACATGTTTACAAAGTGCAAAAAGCCCCAAACCGGAATGAAAAACAAAACATCACTGTGAAAACCCGCGCCCGGAAACTTTACACGAAGCTGCTCACCAAATCCGGTTGCATCGTGATGGATGACGAAACATACGTCAAGGCCGACTTCCGTTAACTTCCTGGGCAAGAATATTTCGTTGCCAAGTCGAAGTTCGATGTCCCGAGGATGTTCGAAAGAAGAAACTATCGAAATTTGCAAAGAAGTTTCTAATCTGTGAACTGCCAGGTATGACGTCGAATGAGTCCGAGAACCGCGGAGGCGTTTGCCGTGACAAGTGCGACATGTTCGCTGAATTTCAACTTAGCATCGATTGTAACACCGAGGTCGCAGATGGAGGATACTCGCTCTAGTGAGGCAGAGCCAACTGTGTATTGATGCGTGATGGTGACACTCCTGCGGGAAAACGTTATCGCCTTACATTTTCCTGTATTTAAACTCATGCCGTTTTCATTAAACCACTGCATTACTTCATTGATGTCATTTTGCAAGACGAGGCAGTCGAGTGGGGTCGTTATGACTCTAAATATCTTCAGGTCGTCGGCAAACATTTGCTTGAATGATGAAATACGCGGGCACAGATCGTTGACGAAAAGAACGAATAGCATTGGCCCAAGCACGCTCCCTTGTGGTACTCCAGAGGTAATTACCAATGAATTCGATCGGGCAGAGTTTATAGAAACAAAGGACTGGCGGTTGGTCAAATACGAAAGAATCCATTCAAAAAACCAAGTTGGAAATCCAATGGCTTTTAGCTTTTCGGTTGCGTAAAGATGAGGGACTTTGTCGAAGGCTTTAGATAAATCTATATAGATAGAATCGACTTGCCTTCGTGATTCGACCTCTCGAAACAGCTTGTTTGTGTAGCATAAAAAATTCGTGGTGGTAGAGCGGTGCTGGATGAGCCCATGCTGGTACTCTGATATAAGGGGATGAATGACATTATACAGAGCGTTGTGAACCATGGTTTCGAATACTTTGCTAATGCAACAGAGAAGCGATATCCCACGGTAGTTGTCGACCCTGTTTCGATAACCTGCTTTGTAGATAGGCACAATCGAATCAATCTTCCAAACGCTGGGAAAAACTCTTTCGTTCATCGAACGGTTGAATACGCAGCAGGCTGGAAAAGCGAGCGAACGTGCACAATATTTAAGTAACGATGGGGGAATACCATCTACTCCAGGGCCTTTCGTTATATACAAGTCGTTTAGTGCTTCCATGACGTCGTTCGGCAAGAAACGCAGCATTGGAAAGTTTATGTTAAATTCCTGGATGCGATCAAAACTAGCAGGGTAAACCGGTGTTAGATTTGAGCCGTAAACTGATTGAAAAAAAAAAAAAAAAACGAGCGAATAAGTTAGCAGCGTCAGCAGGTGTGTTAGCGGTAATTCCGTTGAACTCAACTGTGTCCGGGATACGATTGTGAGATCGTTGCGATTTCACGAACTTCCAAAATGCTGATGGGTTTTGCTTCAGGTTTGCTTGCACTCGTTGGACGTACTCTTCGTAACTGGTCTTCAATAGTTCGTTGTATCTGGTCTCGATTAATCGAAGATTATTTCTACTATCGTTGGATCTAGTGCTGAGAAAACGTTTGCGTGATTTACATAAAACGTTCCGTAAATTTCGTAACGCTGGGTTCCACCATGGTTGCGCTGAAGTTGGTCTCCTAACACGTCGTCGTAGTGGAACTCGTGCATATAAAGTTTCATACAGCTTGTCATAGAAGTAGTCAGCTGCAGCGTCGACGGAATCGCCCTCCAGAATATGATGCCAATTGATGGTAGACAGTTCGTTATTCTACGAGACGAAGTCGCAAAGTCTGAAATTCAAATCAGATGGATTTGAATCGCACTCGAAATTCATTGGTGAACTACCGTAGGCGTCTAAAGTCTGTATTCGATGAAATTTGTACACACGCAATTGTTCGTAACTTTTTAGCGTGTGGTTAAAAATTATTGAAATTTTAACTGAATGTATTTCATTGTGTTGTGTCAATTGCACAGATAAAAAGAAACATTGAATTTTCTGCGTTATCTAATGCACAAAAAGGGAATGCTAGATTTGGCAGAAAATAATGGAATATTTCATGTAAATTTTATCCAGACAACGCCTGAATCTAGCCTGTTGTATGAAAGAAATTGCAAACAATTTCGTTGTTTACGCCTCCTTTGGCTTAGAATTAAACGAGGGAAAATTTGACGTGTTTGTTAAAATTAATTATTTTTTTCTGTGTGTGTAATGAATTTCGTGAAAATCGGTTGAGTGATTTCAGTGATGGCTTCGAATGAAGAAATAGTGCGCCAACAAATTTTGGGCACTCACTTCGAAAATCCAAACGCTTCTCATCGATGGATCGGAAAACAGCTCGGAATCGCACATTCAACCGTATCTCATGTGATCAAAACGTTCAAGGACCGTAAGACAACCAAGCGGAAAAATGGTAGTGGCAAAAAACGTGGAACATCAAATCCGGAGAAGGCCAGGATGGTATTGAACCAATTTAAGCTTTAACCCAACATTTAGATCAGGGATGTTGCGAAAAAGGCGAAAGTTTCAGTTTGTTTTGTGCAGAAAACAATGAAACGTTCCGGATTACATGTGTACAAGGTCCAGAAGGCACCGAACCGGAGCGATAAACAGAACTCGGTGGCCAAAACTCGTGCAAGAAAACTGTACAGGGAGTGGCTCACAAAACCGTTCTGCATTGTGATGGACGATGAAACCTACATTAAAGCCGACACCAAACAAATGCCAGGACAGGAACACTATGTCACCACCTCTAAGTTGGCCGTTCCGGAGAGTGTACGGAAGAAGAAACTGTCGAAATTCGCCAAAAAATTCCTTGTCTGGCAAGCGATCTGCGGATGTGGCAAAATGAGTCAGCCCTTCATCACCTCTGGGACCGTCAAGGGACAAATCTACAAGGACGAATGCCTCCAAAAACGACTTCTGCCCTTCTAGAGATCTCACGATGGCCCGACACTGTTTTGGCCGGATTTGGCATCTTGCCACTATGCCCGGCCCGTCTTAGACTGGTACAAAGATAATAATGTAGTTTTTGTACCAAAAGACGTCAACCCTCCAAACACTCCGGAACTTCGCCCAATTGAAAAATTTTGGGCAATCATGAAGGCAAAGCTCGTTAAAACTCCAAAACTGATAGAAAATGAACTTGAACTGAAGAAAGTGTGGTTAAAAGTAAGTAAGCAAGTCGGTCCTATCATTGCCCAAAATTTGATGAAAGGGGTCAAGGCAAAGGTGCGGGCATTTGGGTTTGGACAAGAGGTTCAATAAACCAATGATGTCAAAACTTAACCATTTAGTAGTACTTTATTTCCAGAAAGTTTGAAAAGAATCGGGCTCAAGGAAAACTTTTGGTGACCTATTTTGTGTGTCCAAATTTCATCGAATACAGTCTTTAGTTTTAAAATGAATGGTCTATGATGGTGATCGATGTCCAGTAGTGGAATCGGAGGCTCAAGTATTGATTTGGACAGTTCCTCCATCCTCGTTTTTTCATTAGTACCTACACAGAAAGAAAAAGTGCGGTTTTGCCTGTTTTTCAAACTACTGTTGCAAACTACAATAAGTTCCGTATAAACTACTGCATTTTCGTGAAAACTATCATAAATTTTGACAGGTCATAGTACTTTTTTCTGCAATTATTACATACCATTGTATTATCATAGAGAACTTAACGAATTATTTTCTACAAAAAACGTAGGTGAATGTGTGTATATGCAATCAATCTCCCACTGACCGGCAGTGCTTTTATGGAAGAAACATGTCTGTATTTCTTCGTTGATTTATATGTTATCACGATGTGCAAACATTTTTAGCCCTGGAGATTGGAGGTGACAGCTCTATTGAAAATCCAACGACCCATTTCAAGAATGCCTGTTCATACACGTACATTCTGAGGTCATCATCATATACAAAAAGCCCGCATGAAAATCTTCATATATCAAATGGATATGTGTAGAATTTTCACACTTCCAGAATCAAAAATATACATTCTTGATCCTGGCGTGTATATAGCTAAGGTATATTTTCTATAATACAAAACAGCCTCACCAAGTTCCTTATCCAATGCAGAAAAGCTCGTCCGGGTGCGGGGCGAAGCACTAATAAACAAGAAATGGGAAAAAACTACCGATGCATAATCTATCTGACAAAACACGGTCACAACACACTTTGAGTGGGAATCGATAAAATTCACAACTTCTCACGCTTAGCACTTGGATATTTACCTATAATTTAACTTTTTATTCTGGTTGAAAAAAATTTCTTTCGCGTAAAAAATTCAGCAAAAGCAAAACATTAGCTTCAAAGCACGGCTTGCTGCGATCCCTTTCTGGAAAAAACGTAGGTGCGTGTTTTAATTTAACCCTTGGATTGGTAGTTTCTACCATGGTTTTTCTTTTTGTGTAGCAACATATAATAGATAAAATATTTATTTTCAAACTTCGCCGTATCCTGTCAGTTTGAACGTAATTTTTTCTTGCATTACTTAAGATAAACTTTTTGTGCATAATGTAGTACTAAGAGCGGCTCAAGCATCCCCTTTTCTTGACTAAGAAGGGGTTCAAACTTCTATCAGAACATGCTTCTAACCCTACACATGTTGTGTTGTAGTTGCCTGGATAGTTCTCATGTTTGGCTAAAATTTGTGTTTCATTTGTATGGGAGCCCCCCCCCCTTTTTCAGAGGCGAGAGGGGTCTCAAACCACCATAGAAAAAAATCCTGCCTCCAAAAACCCGCACATGCCAAATTTGATTCCATTTGCTTGATAAGTACTGGAGTTATGCAAAAATTTGTATTTCATTTGTAAGGGAGCCCCCCCCTCCAGCGGGAGGAGGGGTCTCAAACCATCATAAGAACCTTTTCCGGCTCCAAAAACTCCTGCATACAAATTTTCACGCCGATCGATTCTTTACTTTCCGAGTCTATAAGGGTCAGACAGACAGACAGAAATTCATTTCTATATACTTGGAGGGGTGAAAAGGACAATTTGAATGTTTTTTTTAAATATCATTCAATGTTTATTCTGTCCACTTATTCAATGTAGCCCCCTTTTAACTCGATACATTTATTCCAGCGACTTCCTACTTCTTGATCCCGTCCGAAAAGTAATTTTCCGGAAGGTCTGCAAAATACTCCTCCGCGGCGTCGATGATTTCCTCGCGTAAGCTGAGTTGTGATGTTCTTGTGCGCCGGCGCATTGTATTGCAAAAAGAAAATTGTTTTTCTCTTCATGTGAGGCCGTTTTGCAGGGATTTCGGTCTTCAATCGCTCCAATAATGCACATTACACGGTGTTCAATAAGTTCGAATACAAGTTTTCATTATTGCGTAGGTATGCGCCATGTACATATTCTGCATTGGTATTGGTGTCAGCTTTAGCTTCATTCATACGCTACCGAATGTGCGCGGTGTTGACATTCTGTTAGTTGTTGTTTGTTTGTTACGCGCGATGAAAGAGTATCGGGACTTCGTAATTAAGCGTTTTTTGAACGGTGAGCGACCCGGCGATATATTCCGGCTGCTGAAATCGCATGGGGTCAAGCGGAACTTTGTCTACACGACCATCAGGCGATACCGGGAGACGTCCTCGACCAATGACCGTGCGAGATCCGGTCGGCCGCGTTCAGCGAGGACGCCACGGGTCATCAAGATCGTGAGGGAGCGAATTCGGCGCAAAAAGAACCGCTCAATCCGGAAAACGGCTGCAGATCTCAACGTTTCCATTGGAACCGCTCACACCATACTCACCAAGGACCTTGGTTTCAGGCCTTACAAAAAACGTAAGGTCCATGGCGTTTCGGAGGCTACCAGCAAAAAGCGGTTGGATCGAGCTAAGAGGATCCTCTCTCGGCACGCTGGTCAGGAGTTTGTTTTTTCGGACGAGAAACTGTTCGTGCTGCAGCAGCCGCACAATGTGCAAAATGACCGGGTGTGGGCGCCATCGAAGGACAGCATTCCTGAATCCAATATAAACATCCCTCGGTTCCAAAGTGCCGCGTCGGTGATGGTTTGGGGGGCAGTATGCAAACGTGGTAAGCTACCCTTGGTGTTTATTGAAAAAAACGTCAAAATCAACGCGGCGTACTACAAAACTGAGGTTTTGGAAAAGGTTGTTGCCCCCAGTCTCCGAAGCCTCTACGGCGATGAGCACTACGTGTTCCAGCAGGACGGTGCACCAGCCCATACGGCAAATGTGGTTCAAGCCTGGTGTCGGGACAATTTAACCGACTTTCTGGACAAAACTTTGTGGCCTCCCAGCTCCCCGGACTTGAATCCTCTCGACTTTTTTGTTTGGTCCTATATGATGGCGAAGCTGAACGAATACAAGGTCAGCACTTTGGATCATTTCAAGACGGTAATTCTCAAAATCTGGGACGAAATGCCCATGCAGTCCGTGCGTGCCGCCTGCGACGCGTTCGAGAAACGTTTGAAGCTCGTTAAGGAGTACAAAGGGGGGGGGGGTCATTCCAAGAGAAATGTTGTAACCGTTCCTTGTAAACATAGCTTTCAATAACATAAATCCAAAAAATAAAAAAACATGTTTTCATTTTTTTAACAAATTTTGAAAGTGTATCCGAACTTATTGAACACCGTGTAATACTCTCTGTTGATGGTTTTATTCTTTTCGAGGTAGTCCACGAAGAGTTTGCCATGAAAATCCCAGAAAACCGACGCCAACATCTTTCCGATCCATTGAGCCTTCTAGGCCGCTTCGGAGCACGTGTGCCGACTTCAGTCCATTGCCGGGCACTCATTCTGTTCGCTGGTGTGTAAAAGTGGATCCAGGTTTCATCAATAGTTACCAATCGACGCCAAAAGTCCTTCCGATTCCGCATCAGCAAGTTGTGTTTTTGGTCAGTGAGCATGCGCAGCACCCAGCGGCAGGATAACTTTTTCATATGCAGAATCTCGCCCAAAATATGGCTGCTAGCTCACGCACCTTCACTTTCCGGTCAGCCAACACCCAACACTTTTTTGACATTGTCCTCTGTAACCGCATCGGAGGGCCTGCCGCTGTGGACATGATCGGTAGTAGAGTTGCGGCCACCACGAAACTCTCGAAACCAATATTTAACGGTGTAGTCTGACGGAGCATTTGCCCCAAATTACTTATCCAATTTTCTTTTGTTTCCTTCGCCGTTTTGCCTCTCAAAAAATAATGTTTTATGAGAGAACGAAAATCGTTTTTATTCATACTCAACTTGATGCCAAATACGCCAACAACAATCAGCTGTCAAAAAAAAAAACTAAGGGCAGTATCGCACTGAAATTTGACATGTATGCCTAAATATGAACGGACTACAAGGCACTATAACTTTTTTGCAGTAGCATCGTATTTTGGCGGTCAAGGAGGCAACTTTATACCCCACCTAGTATATAGAAACATTGCAATTTATCTCTTTTTAACATAAAGAATACGTTGATTTGAAATTCTATGTGATTGAGTATGTAGAACCTTTTTTTTTTATCTTACGTTTTCTTGCAACGGGGCTTTTTTTACAAATTTTGTAAGGTTAAATGTAGATTCTCAATTACAGGGCAGATTCCTTTGAGAAGACTATAACACCATTATTGTATGTGTGTGTGTGTGTGTGTGTGTGTGTGTGTGTGTGTGTGTGTGTGTGTGTGTGTGTGTGTGTGTGTGTGTGTGTGTGTGTAGTAATCCTCAAAGCTTTTGGGGAAATGGGAGTCCACAACAGGTACAGCCAAACATTACATAGACGCCCTTATTCCCACTTACAACTCAGGAATAGAAGGTCAAGAAGAGCCACCGTCACCAACTAAAGCTTGAACCGGGTACCTGGGAAACCCACAATACCCGTGGCAATAGCCAGCGGACGATGCCCTGGTCGTATTTAGTGAAAAATGGCATTTTGCTTATGGAATGATAACACCTTCTTGTAATGTCCCCCTTGACAAAAATAATTCTGCCTAAATCGATTTCCATTTTTGTATAAATATGCTTATAATTCACTAACCTTGAAGAGAATATAACACCTTAATTATTGATAAATTTTGTGAATAGTAAATGGTGTCCACGATGAAATTGCCACACACAAAATTGATTCGCAAAATTCGAGTTTTCATCCGATTGCCATCAAATTTTCAGGGATTGAGAAATAACTATTAAACTTTATTTTACCATTTTATTCGTATTTTATTTACAGTCCATACGCAAATGCCCGCACCTTGGCCTTAACCCCGGCCATAAGATTCTGCACAACCTGTGAATCAACCGTTTTTTGCATGTAAACCCATACTTTCTTCAGTTCCTCGACTGTCTTCACTACCTTAGGTCGTTTAAGAAGGTGCTGCTTCATAATCGCCCAGTACTTCTCGATGGGGTGGAGCTCCGGAGTGTTGGGAGGGTTGAACATTTTCGGCACGAAATTGACCTTATTGTCCGCATACCACTTCAGCACGTCCTTGGAGTAGTGGCATGAGGCCAAATCCGGCCAGAAGATTGTTGGGACGTTGTGGGCCTTCAGGAGAGGAAGCAGCCGCTTCTGGAGGCACTCTTTTATGTACACCTGTCCGTTCATCGTGTCCTGGGTCACGAAAGATGCACTCCGCTTCCCGCACGTGCAGGTGGCTTGCCAAACCAGGAATTTCTTCGCAAATTTGGACATCTTCTGAGTGCGGACATGCTCCGGAACGCTGAACTTATACTTGGCCGTGAAAAACAGGTTGCCGGGGATCTGTTTGAAGTCGGCCTTCACATATGTTTCGTCGTCCATGATGCAGCATTCAACTTTCGTCAGCATGTTGAGGTACAACTTCCTGGCACGGGTTTTGGCGGACTTGTTCTGCTTCTCGTCGCGATTAGAGGCCTTTTGTACCTTGAACGTTCGAAGCCCAGCCTTAGTTTTGGCCTTCTGGACAAAACTTCGGCTTAGGTGCAGCTTCTTAGCCACATCCCGAACGGAGGCGTTCGGATTTCGGTTGAAGGCCCCAACTACGCGGTTGTGATTTTTGATGTTGTACGGAATACTTTTTCCTTCACTTCTGGGCTTCCGATCGGTGGTCAACCGTTCCTCGAACCGCTTAATCACTCGCGACACCGTGGAATTTGCGATTCCCAACGTTTTAGCGATGGAACGATGCGAGAGATCCTTGTTCTCGTGATGAATGCGCAAGATTTTATCACGCACGAGCTGTTCTTTCGACTCCATTTCCGCGAGTTTTGATCACAGGACTTTAAAACTTGCAGGATGTAAATAATGCACTATGACCTAAATCCACCCAAATTTTCATTAAATTCTACCCAACGGTTAAAAAGTTAGAGCAATTTCATAGTGTGGCAATTTCATCGTGGACACCCTTTACTACTGAGGTATTCAAATATTTATTTTCACTAATACAGGGTACGGCAGAAAATAATGCGAACATTTGTTCTATTTCATTCAAATCCCATTTTCAACTAATTCAAGCAATAATATCAGCATTTTCGAGTGCAATTATCTTTATAAAGTCCTTTTAAACAAATTTATTCAATGTGTCCTCCATTTTTATTAATAGCATCCTCGAGCCGACGCCGGAAGCCAGAGCATGCCTTTCGGACGTAGTCCTCCGAAACGGCGCTCCATCCTTCTGTAGGACAACGTTTTGGTCCTCGGAGAAGTTGGCCTTCACCCAGGGAAGCACTTGGTCCTTTAAAATTGATTTTAACTCCAGCATCAATGAAAACAGGCGGCATTTTCAAACCGTTGGACGCCACCAAGCCAAACATCATGACACCAGCCGGATGTTTGGTTTGAAATTTGAATTTCACTTTTTCCGGAACGTTCTCCGTTTTCTGCGGTGAAATGAACCGGTCCGTGCGGCTGTTGGCCACTCCATCGATGCTGAAAAGCTTTTCGTCGGAGAACAGGATTATTGTTTTTTCCTTCTTTAACAAGGAGAGTCACTCGTAGTTCCTTGACCCGGTCCGTAATCAAGTGGCGTTTCACTCTGGCTCTGGAAGCTGCATGCAGGTCTTCTTTGATGATTCTCCGCATGGATTTCTCCGAAATATTGGTTTCTTATGCAAGTTTTCTTATGGAACGCACCGGGTTGCGAGCAATTTTTGCACGGACCAATTTGATCACGTTCGGCGTGCGTGCAAAATGCGGTAAACTGTTGCCAAATGGCACCCTACCACCTTGGCAATCTCTTTCGGCTTCTTCTGGGCGAGCAACAAACTGGTGATCACTTCTTTCACGAACATTTTGACGAATTTGCAATAAAACAAATAGAATTTTTGGATGCAGCACTTGAAAGTAAACATAAACAAATACACTTTCGACAGAAATTAGTCACTAGCTACACGAATTAACCCAATACTCAAGTTTGAACATTTTCGCATTATTTTCTGCAGCACCCCGTAGGTTATCTTATCCAGGATCAAATCCTAGTTTATTACAAAAAAATAAACGTGAAATTATTTTTTCGATTATTTATCAATAAGTTTTCGAGATTTTACTTAATAAATTTATAATTATGTTACAAAATTAAAAATTTTACTTACAGAAATAAAATTATTTGCATTAAAGATTTGTACTCGAAAAAAACACAACTCGTTTTTTTGTGTATAACTAAAAAATTAATTTGGAAATTTTAGGTTAAACTAGTCTCAAATACATTTAAACTAATCATGTTGTTTGTTGTTGCACGAAGCACGTAATTAATTATAATTTTTGAAAATTGGAAATATCATTCTTATCAATATGCAACTCTAGGAGTGGACAGCAATTTTCGGCTAGAACCAAAGATGTGAAGAGAAAGTATTGAAAGGTCCGTAAGAGCACGGCAGGTTGTGAAATTGAATAGAAGTAGTTCGAATTGAGCGTAGGGCATGTTTGGAAGGCGGTATCTGATCGAGCAGATAAACTCTTACCTAGATACCACAATGCATGGTAGGCAAGAGGGAAGGGAGCCCCTCTTGACAGGCAAAAGTTTGCCCAATCGATCATGCTCATGTAACGCCAAATGGCACGGATAAGTTCTAGCGATGTGAAACTTCTGTTTACACTTTAGATTAGAGTCTTATGTTCATATGTGAAAACTTTCGTCACAATCTGTCAAGTGGTTTTCGAGATGGCTTCCAAGCAAGAAGTGCTTCGACAAAAAATTATGGACGCGGTGGTGGAAATCTCGGCCAGTCCCACAGGTGGATCGCGAATCAGTTGGGAATCGACAATTCGACCGTGTCCCGTGTGGTGAAATTGTTCAAGGAGATCCATACGATCCAGTGACGAGCTGGCAGCGGAAGGAAAGCGAAGACGACCGACCTCGTGAACGCAAGGAAGGTGAAGGATTCCTTCAAGCGCAATCTGAACCATTCGATTCGGGACGTGGCCAAAGAGGTCAATTCGTTCGTCTGGTTCGTCGCGCAGACAATGAAGTGGTGGACTTCATGTTATCAAGCTGTACCGCGAGTGGTTGGTGCATTGTAGTGGACGACGAGACGTACATTAAAGCGAACGCCAAGCAGATCCCCGACCTGGAGTTATATGTCGGCAAGTACCGCCTGGATGTTCCCGAGAAGTTCCGGAAGAAGAAGTTTGACATATTTGCAAAGAAGTACTTGGTGTGGCAGGCGATCTATGGGTGCGGCAAATTCAGCATGTCGTATATAACGACCGGAACCATCAGCGGAAAAATAAATACAGAAGAATGCCTCCAGAAGCGCCTGCCGTGCGGTCCGTGACAGCTGCATTTCCCAAATTTGATTTCTTAATTCTCTATTTGATACCCTATGAATCTTTATTTACAATTCTACGACACTAAAATTTGATTCCCTGTGACAATTTATGACACCCAGCAGCAATCTATAAATTTGATTCAAGTCTTTGGAAAATCCATGGTAGTCTAGAATCCGAAATTGAAATAAGTGTAGATATTATGACTATGTTACAGTTACCATAAATCAATGGAGACACATGATAGTTTAGTCGCATATGAGAATGGTAAAAATCCAAAACTTAATAACTTAAAAAAAAATATATTTCGAAAGCGAAAAAATTATTCTCCTCTAATTTTTTGATATATTGTGTAAAACAGTCTAAATTCGTAAGAAAAAATATAAAATCGTATAGCGCTCTCAAGTTAGACACCATGAAAATTTCAAAATACATAAACAATCAATGTTTAACAAGACAAAATTCCAAATTTCCAATGCTATCATATTTTTTCTGTAGAGTATGTTTTATCACCTTCCATTTGGTGTTTTAACATCGGTTCAGCGATTCAAAAGTTATGATTTCTTGAAAAAAGTCATTTTCTGGAAAACTAAAAAAAAATCGCGTTTTGAAACCGCCCTTACATGGAAATGGTCACCCTGATGCAAAAATACGTGTCTAACATTTTGTGATAAAGAACAAAACTACCAATTTTCACGGGATTCGGAGACCCATTATATCGGTATTTTATGGAACGGCTGATTGTGATATTTTCAATTATAATAATCGATTTTATACGAATAGATTTGTACTTTGGGCTGCAAGGTAGTTCAACTCTCCGTGTTGCAGCCTGGGTAACGCTTAATGACCTTCAATTGAGCGCCTGTTTCCTGGTCATGGACTGTTCAATGCAATGTTTACAATGTTAGGACCGGCTGAGCTACCGTCTTGTTAGTAGGCCCAGGACTCTTAATACAAACGCCGGAAGTCCTGGTAGTGCTCGGGACTATTAAACAGCAGCATCACGATGGTCCGACTGCGAGATAGTGGGGTTAATTGTACGCCCTGCGAGTCAACACCGATTAAAAATAATACAGCAACGAATATTACACAAGGAATAGATTCGAACCGAAACAATCGGCATGGACCTAGGCTACGGATAAGGACTAACGATTCGAAATGACCGCTTGGATTCGTCTTGGAATTGACTAATACAGCTTATGAATGGTTTCAATTGGAATTCGGTACCATTCTTGCATTAGAAGATCCTCAAGCGCTTTCAGCGACGATGGACGAGGAAACATAACGTTTGCATTTAAAAATATGGACAAACATTGCCGATTTTTCATGGGTTTACCTTCACCCGCACTGACGAAACTACCCATGCAGCATCAATTCTGTATTCAGAAGTGTGCGCGTTCAAAGAACGGCACCCCACCGCGTCGAACACGAACATCGTGCGGCACTTTTTGGATGCCGGATACGCCCGTTCCGGCATCTACAACATCTTGGCACTATTAGACAACAATCAGAGCATCGAAAGAAAGCCCAGCTCCGGACGGCCGACGACCCTGAGCGACAAGAAGCTTCAAAGGATGCTGAAGAGGAAGACCGAGGGAAAAGTGGCTACATCGCTGCGTGCGCTTGGCCGGGAGGTCGGTTCAACCGTCCAATCAGTGAAAAAGTACCTGGCGAACATGAACATACATGTCAGGAAGCGAAAGTCGCGTCCACTGGTTTCGGAGCAGCAGGCAATGACGCAGCGGCAGCGGATGAATAAGACGGTCAACTAAATTTTCCCGGCGACGTGGTGGTGGTGGTGATGGACGACGAGACCTATCTCACCCTGGGTGGCAATGACTGGCAGGGCACTTCGTATTTCACGTCCCCCACGAAGGAAGTGAGCTCCGAGGTGAAGTTCATTTCACACACCAAGCTCCCCAAGAAGGTGCTGCTGTGGCTGATAATCAGCGAGAAGGGGATGTCAAAGCAGCTCTTCTCCGGACTGGCGGTGAACGGGGAAATTTATAGTACGAAATGCCTGCCGGAAGTTGCGTCGTTCATCAAGAAATACCATAAGGGCGAAGACGCTGTGTTCTGGCCGGATCTGGCATCGGCCCACTACTCGAAGCGATCGTTGGAGGAGATAGAGCTTCTGAATATCGATGTGGTACCCAAGTCGGTGAACCCGCCCAACGTCCCCCAGCTGCGTCTCATCGAAAATTTCTGGGCCAACCTGAAGCGTAAGATCTACTCTAACAATTTTGTCGTGAAAACTGAAGAGAAATTGATAAATAAAACGCAGAAAGAACTCAAAAACATGCCTACACGCATGTTTTCGTCCACCATGGCGAATGTTTTGGTTAACTGCAGGAAGGCCGCTCGCAAGGGCGTAGAATTTTTTTCAAAGTAAGCTTAAATAATTACCTTCCATAATTTATCAAAAGCAATTATCTGTCTTAGCTTTTTTTGATAACCCTAAAAAAAAAGTCCATTTTTTTTAATGCAAACGTTACACCCCAAAACCCAAAAAACAAGAAAAAAAAAAAGGGGAGAAGATTAATTTCTCCTCACCCCACCAAACCCAAAAAAAAAGGGAACACCCCAAAAAAACCCTTTCCCCTCCCAAACACAATTTTCAACATGGTTAAAACCAAAAAAAAAAAAAATTCAAAATTATTTTCACAAAAAAAAAAAAATAAAAGAATAAACAAACCTCATCGCCTAAAACTTCTTCATAAACATTAGCAGTGATCTTTCCTTTCATGACGATGATTGACCCAACTGAGTACCATGATATGGCACCCCATACCATACCATAAGCTTATCAGAAACGTCTATAAAAAGGGCAAATATAATAATGTATAAATCAAATAGGGGGAGATCTCCCAGTACCGGACACTTTTCGCAAAACGCCGGACATTTTTCAATACCTGATTTTCATGGTACCAATGGTATATGTTAATTAACAATATGCTAAGAGTATTACAGAAGGAATAATGAAGAACCGCAAATGACGAGATAAATGTCAAATGTACCGTTGATACCATGAAAATCTTAAATGTCCGGTATTGACGGATGTCCGGTGCTAGGGGATCTTCCCCTACTGTGTCAGTTCATTAAATGCTTTGTGATGAAAAACCATCAAGAAAGAGGTGGCGCACGGCATTTTTTGGCTTAAATATGTTATTCTCCTCTGCTACAGGTTCCCCCGGGGATGTTACGGTGCTCTCAGAAGTGGCCAATGAGTCAAATTTTTTTAATGTGGCTTTTCTAATATACCAAAACCATATTTATGAAAAACCATGAATATAGAGTTTTGGTGTTAAAATGTAAAAGGTCTACTATAGGTTCCCCCGGGGACGTTTCGGTGAACCCGGGAGCGGCCAATGTTGCGAATGATCTTTTCTAGTATGCCAAAACCTTGTTCATGCTAAATCTGAAAAAAAAAATGAAAAAAAGCTCTCGCACGGCATGTTTTAACGGCAAAATGTAATTGGCCCTTACTACAGATACTCCCGGGAACATTCCGGTGGCCTTGGGAGTGGCCAGTGTGTCCAAATGTCCACTTTAAGTTTAAAGAAAGCTTTATGATGAAAAAGTAGGAGAAAGAGGTGTCGCACGGCATGTTTTGGTGTAAAAATGTAATTGGTCTACTACAGGTTTCCCCGGGGTCGTTCCGGTGGTCCCGGGAGCGGCCAATGTGGCCAATGGTCTTTTATAGTATACCAAAACCTTATGTATGAAAAATCATGAAGATAGAGCTGTCGCATGGCATGTTTTGGCGTCAAAATGTAATTGGCCCCTGCTACAGGTTCCCCCGGGAACCCGGAATATCTCCGGGATCCGGGAACCATGGCCATTCCCGTTACTGCATTTTAGAAAAACATTAATTTTACCGTCGAATGCTTCTAAGAGAATTAAAATCGGTCTGTATTTCGTAAAGTTAGAGCGCTCCAAAGTTGACCATATATTTGCCTATCCTACTTATTTTGTCCATCCCCTGGACGTCAAGGCTGATTTCAGGCAGCTCCCAGGTCAAGAGTTTTATAAGGCTACCGGAAAAGGAAAGATTCAAGATAAATTTAAGCAGAAAAAAATATCAAAATTCCCGAAAAAATACTTGGTTTGGCAGGCGATTTCCACCTGTGGGCTGAAAAGCGAAAGTTTCGTGACAACTGGCACTGTTAACCAAGATATTTATGTAAAGGAATGCTTGCAAAAACGCTTTTTGCCTTTCTCGAAGAAACATAGTTGTTCCGTGCTGTTTTGACCAGACCTCGTTTCTTGCCACTGCGGAAAAATGGCTCAGGAATGGTATACCGCCAATAGTATGCAAATCGTACCCAAGCAGAAAAACCCTCCAAACTCGCCGGAACTGCGCCCAATTCAAAAATATTGGGCAATCGTAAAGAGAAACCTCAAGAGAACTCAAAAAATACTTCGAAGTGAAAAATAGTTCAAGGCAAATTGGCGTTCAGCATCAAATAAGGTGGATATAACAGCGGTAAAAAACTTGATGGTAAGTATGAAACGTAAGGCCCGATAGTTTGCATTTGGAAAATCGGAAGCCTAATCAAATAATTTTCCTGTGTTTTGTAGAGGATGAACTTTAAAAAGAAATAAATATTGCTCATTTATATAATAAACAAATCAGTGTGCACTTACTCATGTTTGACCAATTTTTGACCGTTCCACCCTTTACTGCGATAGTGATGTGCCAAGAGTATGCGTATAAGGTAGATCATATATAAGGGACGTAACGGACGTTACTGGCAGTGTTGGCTATCTATCTTCATTGTATCACACACAAAAGATTTTTTTTAATGAACCAATTACGGAAGCTAGGTGTTGGCAAGTAGGGTTTTAGCTCTACACAGTGACTAATTGCTTTAAACTCTATTCACGAGAAAGCTTAAGTCTTCGACGTATCTTTACGTTTAATGTTGGCAACTTTTTTTTGGCAATTCACCTCTTATTTGTGGGAGAAATTTAACTCGCTGCTACTTTTCCCCAAATTTAATATATTTATTTTAAATTTAAAATATCAGATCAAACTTAACGTATTCTTGTTCTCCACATATCTGTCTAATAAAATCATAGAATGAATCCACATCTCGTATAGAATTATTACTGCTCTTTGAAAGATTTACAAACAGCAAAAAATCTTCAGCAGTTATTTCAAAAATAAATCCGGAAAACCTGTAAATAAATTAATCTCATATTGGTTTTTCTTATATTTTGAATTTAGTTTAATGTGCTGTTTTACATTTTTCTCGCAAATGAAACTTAAATTTTCTTATCCATCTATGAGACACGAAGAGGGGATCGAGCCTCCCCGGTGATCAAGTATACCCAGTCTGCCCTCCTATGGTCAGTTAGTAAAGAGTGTTTCGATCAAAATTTGGTCGACTTAAACTTGACGCATTTCCTTTTATCGTGCATTAAGAATTTTGCACACCCCTCATTTTGAAGATGTGTGCGCGGAGCATCATGTCTCTGTTTGGATTTGGAGATTAGCACTTCAGTTATCAAAATGTCGTCGAAGGAAGAGAAGTAACGCATCAACATTTTGCACGTTCATGGCGGAAATCCAAACTACTCTCACGCCAAGTTGGCGAAATTGTTGAATGTGGCTAAATCAACTGTTTATTTATTTATTTATTTATTTATTTATTTATTCGTCAACAGATAAAAATGTTTATCCCAATGACAACTAGATAAAACTTAATTACATACAATAACTAACACATACATCTTCGGAAACAACGCTTATTAACATCACGGGATACATTAAAATTAAACACGTTATATCAGCTGTTGAAAACGCGACACATGCTTAGCACAGGTTCGTGTTTACCGTAGTTGGTCCTTGAGTGCCGGTTTATAAAGAAAGATTGTAAACGTAGGTTTCGTCGTCCAGTGTTGATGTTCAAGAGACCAAGTAAAGTTGAACAGTCGATGTTTCCCTGAAGGAGGTCACCAACGAAACACGCTTTGGCCACCATACCCCTCCCTTCCAACAATTCCAGGCTGATGAGCTTACACCGACTTTCATAACTTGGCAATCTGCGAGGGTCTTGCCAACGAAGATGTCGCAAAGCAAAGCGTATAAACCTTCGCTGAACGGCTTCGATCCTCTGGACTGCATTTTGGTAGAAAGGGGACCAAACGACAGCACAGTACTCCAAAAAAGGACGAACCAAAGAGCAAAATAGTGCCTTCAGGCAATAAACGTCTTTGAAGTTTTTTGCGAAGCGGAAGATGAATCCTAACTGCGATGAGGCTTAAGAAACAATATAGGCAATGTGATTCTCGAATGACAGTTTGGAGTCGAGCATTACTCCCAGATTCTTGACTGTTGTTTCACGTTTCAAGCGTGTTCCTCGAAGGATGTACTCGTGGAGATACATCGCACGTTTTCGGCCAAAGGAGATAGCCGAGCATTTGGATACATTTAAGGACATTCTGTTGATCCGGCACCAGTCGTCGAACACTTGTAGTTCCTGTTGAAGAAAATCGGCGTCTTCTGGACATTTTATGACGTAGTACAGCTTTAGGTCGTCCGCGTAGGATAATTTCAGGCATCTGAGGACCAAGTTCACGTCGTTCATATATAACAGGAAAAGAAATGGACCAAGGTGGCTGCCTTGCGGAACGCCAGATGTTACTGAGAAGCTGGACGAGGCATAATCTGAGATCTTCACAGACATAGTTCTACCAGTCAGGTATGAGCGGAGCCAGTTCAACAATTGATCGTGAACCCCCATTTTGTCGTATTTGGAAATTGCAATCTGTTACCAACGTATTAAAAGTGTTCGGTGAACGTTTGTCGACAGCCAGGAAAGCTAGATCGGGGGGAAATCGAAAGCCAGAGGCCACAACGACGACAAAAAGAGTTGCCCGCTGTTTCGAGCGGAACCACAACGTCTCCGTCCGAGATGTCGCAACGAAGCTGAGAGTGGCGCCTTCAACCGTGGATAGAGCTAAAAAACGAGCTGGACTGTCGACTTACAAGAAAGTGGTGACTCCAAATCACGACGATAAACAAAACACGTCGGCCAAAGCACGATCGCGAAAGTCGAACACGACGATGCTGACGAAGTATGATTGCATGGTACAGGACGATGAAACTTACGTCAAGGCAGACTTTAAACAGCTTCCTGAACAGGAGTTTTATACGGCAACCGGACGGGGAAAGGTGGCAGATATTTTCAAGCACATTAAACTGTAAAAGTTCGCGAAGAAATATCTGGTGCGGCAGGCCATCTGTACCTGTGGCTTGAAGAGAAACGTTTACATTGCGACCGGAACCGTACCCCCCCCCCCCTCCCCCCCCCCCCCCCCCCCCCCCCCCCCCCCCACCCCCCCCCACCCCCCCCACAACCACCACCACTCCCCCTTTCTACAACAAAAAACAATACACACCAACCCCTCCCAATTTTTTTTTTTTTTTTTTTTTAACCCTACCCCCCACCTCCCACTTCCCCTTTCCATTCTTCCTTCTCTTTTCCTACCTCCTGCTTCGCTAACCAAAATTTAATTCTTTCTTCTCTTTTTCTCATTTTTTTCGCTCCTGCTTTTTTTTCCTAACCTTCCTATCGCTTATGTGTTTTTTTGTCAATCTTTATTAATATTTTTTGACATTCTTACGTTCCACTGATTAATACACCAAAAATCTACGAGAAATATAAGTTAAAATGTTTCAATATTTTCATGTCGCCTTTCGAAATATGAATTTTATATACAAGTACATACAATGTTTCTTTAGAGAATATGTAACTGTATAAAAATCATTATGTTAATTGGTCATCAATTTAAACGATAATTTTTTTGCAGGAATTCAATAAACCCTTAACTACTTCTTCAAATGTTTGAAAGTCGACTTTTAGCTCATGCTATTATTTAAAATAGCTTAAAGATTTATTCGCTCCGATTGCTGCTCTGACCCTTTGCAGCCATATTCTGCGACATTTCACTTTCTCTTTCAAACACTTTCTCAAAAATATTTGATTCCTATTGCAAGGTAGGGACTCTATCCAACGCACTAAAACGAACAGAAACACTTTCAAGCACTGATTGGATTTTGAAGAGAACATTACCAACATTGAACAACTTGTTATAATAAAATTATGTCTGTAATAGGGAAATCATAACATGCCAGCAACCAGCGGGCTGCGATTGCAAAAGGCAAATAAACTTTAAACGACCCTGAGTTATTTTCTATACCGAAACATGATTTTAAGAAATATTTGGTATTTATCGAACAGAAATTGTGCGAAATTCAGGATCGGCCAGGATTTACGAATTAGGTAGGTGTCATGCGGATACAATGAGCAAACTCTTATAATAATTCAGTATAACACTCTTTCAAAATCAGAATAGTAGCCCTGAAGAGATCTTTTTGTGTGAAATACATCATATAATAGTTATTGACATTCTGTCGAAATTTGGGAACCAGGGCGCTAAACACAGATGGTTCTACCCCGAAAAATGCCGTTCTGCCTGTATAGACATAGTGATTGCGGATTTTTAACACTCAACGTTGCGTCTTATCTACATCATCTACATATATATCGATATCATCTTCAAACATATCAATATCATCATCAAATACATTTATATCATCTACATATATATCGATATAATCTACAAATATATCAATATCATGACCATATACATCTATATATTTATCTATATCATCTACATATATTTCGAAATCATCTACATATATATCTATACATATACATGTACATCATATCGTGATATGACTACCAACTGGATCATACATGTTTCCCTCCAAATTTGATAAATTTGCCACGAGCTTGGCATAGCACACGACTGCATTAAAAATGGCTGTCCAGCCAGCCACTCGCTAGCGACAGCCGCTGAGCCATCATTCTGGCTGGTTGCTCGCCCGCGTACCCTCCTGCAGGGTACTTGCAACCGCCAGCTGCCAGAGCAGTACTGGCCCATTGCCGCTCTGCACAGCTCCATGGCTGCCGAGCGAATGAAGAAAATTTGAAGGTGTCCCCCTTTTATATATCGTGCACTGCTGCATGTGAGACGTTCCTTACTTAAATTTGAAGTCTGTGATAGGAAAGTACTGTGCATTTAGTAAATTTACTCTGAAAAATCGGCATTATAAGACATCACCTTATATTTGCGTTAATTTCAATAGTTGAATGTTAAAAATCAATAGTTTTAAATATTGAAATCGAAGCGTAGAAAATGTCCCGATCGATTGGTGCAAACATTTTGGAAATCAATCGTGGAATGACTTAGTTATTAACGTTCAAAACCTATATATTTTTCGTGACGCTCCAAATTTTCGCAATTCGAACGTGTACCCCAGTATTGAAAACACAGACGTAGTCCTACGTCAAAAATAATGCCCATCACCGATCTCTGCAATTTCTTCACACTGGCAACTCGACCTCGTTAAAATTGATTGATCGGATTACGAGTCACCCGGTCGTTGCCTATTTCGATTCGTTCTTATTTCATTTTTCAAGCTTGGCAATCGATGACACGATGCTTAACGTTCATCTAGACTACTTTCATTTCACTTTTGGCTTTGCTTAACAATTCGCTTTTTTTTCCCTTAGCTTAATTTGTAATTAGCTTCCCTATGCAATTTGAAGGCCTTTTCCTGCCTAAGGCGTCATCGGTGTACAAAAAGTTATCTTAATCTTGATCCTCATCCTTGTTGCTCCTGCTGATTCTACCTCTATCTATGTATATCTACTAGCAAACCCGCTCGTTGTTGGTTCGACTTTGTTTCGACTAGTCCTGTTTCCAGCACAGTAAACTCAACAAAAAGGGAAATGAAAGGGACGCCTGGTCCTTTATCGACATCATTATCTGCTGGCCACTTGGGTAAATTAAGGCGCTGGTCTTGAGTGACACTCCGTTCAGAGACTTTGATTCATCTTCACAATTAAAAAAAAAAGGAAAAATCATTCACGTGACTTTGCTCGGTTCGTGCTCTCTGTCTGTTCAGTCTACTTTAATGTTGTATCTGTATGTGTGTGTGTGTATGTCAAGTACTAGAGATAGCTTTTATTAATGATAAAAGGAAGTAACTCAACCTACAATCCTCTTCATCGTGCGAATACCTTGTCCTTCGCCAAGTTCTTTCCTCTTCAGAATTCATCTCACCTTGCTTTTCAATCCTGATTAAAAACTCTAACAACGCTTGTCTTAATGATGGAAAGGGTACAAAATAGAGTGAGATTGTATACAACTTTGATTTTATTCATTTCTTATTTTCCTTACACTTGATTCAATTGCTCGAAAGTTCAAGAGCGTGGCGTCTGCGGTTTTCTCGAAAAAGTCCAACCCGTCAAACAATTAACATGCAACGTGCTCTAATGGCACCGTGGAAAACCATAGTTAATTACATACATTCTAAACGCACCATAAAACACACTGATACGACGGCAAACGACTAAAGGAAACCATCCATCCGGGCGTCCCTGGGAAATGATGAAACCTCAAGCGCCAGAAACCGGCGACTCATCAACGGCACTGCAGGGCGTCGTCGGTTCCATTTCGGTGGTAGCCATTTTTCCTACTTCTCCGGTGGATTATAATGTTTAGCAGCCATTTTTTGGTCTTTCCACGAAAGGATTTCCTCGCTGTACTCTGTTGGTGAACAGGATGAGAAGATGTATTAGTAGAAAAAAAGGAAATCATGTAATTTGAAAGGTTTTTTTTTAATCGCGTTGCACGTGGCAAAAAAGTATGTTAAATTTATTAGCATTAATCCAACGACTGAGGTTGATATCCTCTGGTGTCATCAGGATGCAAGGTCCTTGGGGTAGAGGATAAGGTGCAGATAGTAGAGGAAGGTTTTGGTTTTGCTAACCAAGAGAGATCCGGTTTTTTGCTGTGCAAACTGGCATATGAAAGTTTCTCGTGTCGTTTTTAAATTGGGACGAGTTAACCAACTGAATATAATTTAATCTTGCTAATTGAAAATGTATTCAAGAACAGTTCCCTGAAATGAACAGGGATCTTATTCATATTTTTTAGCTTTCGCTTTTGGCATTTGAAACTTATAACGTTTAATTTATTTGCGGCTTTCTAAAGGCTGACTAAAAGTTACTTGGTACGCACAAAAAGACCTGTAATTCGTGATTCAATAAGTTTAAAAAGTCCATTGATGGTTGCTTAACAGTACTTTTACTAAAACTTCAAAGTTACATTTCGAACCTTCCTTTTGATGGAGCCTATCAGCGCCCGCACAGTGGAAACGGACACGGAATCAGGGCATTTCTTCCATTTTGCCCGCATTTGCTGGATGTTCTTGACTGACCTGTCGCATCGTCGAAGTTGTAACCGTTCACTAATTTAGTTATGAGGTTTTCTGTCGAAACACAGTGGTTTAAGCGCCACTTTCAGTTACGAGAGGCCACTGGTCGTGTTTATAATTTTGCCCGATTTATGGGACTTTTCCTCAAGGAACCTCTTGAACGGTCGTTAATTACTAACGGCAAAACATAGCTTTTGGAAACGCCAACTTCTTAAACTAGACAACAAGAGACTAAGGGATTTACTAAAAAAGGACTCTCTGACACAGCCATGGAACGATAGATAGAGCCTGATAGCGAAGAGAAGCGTGTGCTTAATCAAATGAGCGAAATGGAAAAAACGAACGTAATGTACAGGGTGTCTCACAATAGGTGTCACTAAAACAAAATTGGGATTACAGCAAAACAAATCAACCAAATCATGGCATTTATTTTTCATTTGAAAGATACATGTTATAGAAATAAACCATATTAATTCAATTCAAATCACTCGCTTTTTTCCTTGATAACTTTGCGCAAACGCTATGTAAACCCATCGCAGCTGGCAGACACGATTTCCTGAGGAACTCGGTCCCAAATATCAATCCGGTGAAGATGCAGGCCATTTTTCGTTTGTGATGAAATCAGGAAATTTTTTTCGCGCACCACGCTTGTGTCTTCTTTGCCGTATGAGCTGGAGCTGAGTCCTGTTGGAAACAATATGGTGTATTCCCATACAGCGTTGAAGCATGAGGAAGCAGTTGGTTCTTCAAAACCTGCTCGATGTAATATTCAGTGTTGATTTTTACGTTAGGTTCTATGAAAAGAAGAGGATGTTTTCTTCTTCGTGAAACGGCGCCCCATACCATGATTTTCGATACATTCTGATAGCGTTCTACAGCTAGTTTATCTCTTGGAATATTGGCAAGACTTTTGCCATACACACGATTATTTTGTTGATAATGACTGTCCTGAAGGAGGAAGATCTTTTCATCCGAAAATAAAATCTCGCAGTCACCGTGCCGAACTAAAAGATTTTTGCTTCTTTGGACCCTGGCTTGGTTTTGAAGCTTGTACGGCTTGCATTCCAGATCATGTTTGAGGAGCCTGTTCATTGAAGCAGGGGATATTTGAAATTTTTTGCTCAATTTACGGTCAGATACGGCCGGATTACGTCTTATTCGCTCCCTCAAACTTTTGATCTTTTTCTTCGTTCTGGCAGTTCATCTGGCACCTCCTTTGTGTTGAGTCTGGACATTTCCAGTTTCCTTGAACCGTTTAAAGGTACGAAAAACAAAACGTTTACTCACTCCGAACTGCTAAAGGCTATTGAATACCTGACACGGTCTAAGCTTTTGAAAACTAGCTCCCGTTTGGCTGCCATGGTAGCTGATAAATATTAACAAACGGAATCGCTTATTTATCTTCAGCTATAAATAAGCTGTCAGAATAATACACTCAAACCGGGTATCATCAATTCCGCTGTTAAAATTACCCAGCTGATATAAACCAAGACTGCAAAAAGTGGACACCTATTGTGAGACACACTGTAATATGTGAGTTTTATTCAAGGAGCGGCATTTCAAACGGTTCAAAGGCTTTTCAAGTACTCTAATTGATTTATATTTTTACCATTAGTTCGTGTTGGGCTTCCTTGTTAACGTACGGAAAACAGCAAATCATGGCCGTGAAATAGACATGCTCACATACCAGCGCAGGATTTTCAATAACTTGACGACTCGATGATGGCGTTATATGAGGGCTCGACGACTCCAATATGGCGATGGATGACGACTCAACGACTCGAAGATGGCGATTAGGAACGCCCTACCAGACAAAGCGCTGAAGTCTGTGGCTGTTGCGGCGAAACGTGCAGTAGTATGGTGGGCAACGAAGGTGACTCGAGCGCAGTATGGCCGACCTAAAGTTGCGGAGAGGGTGGCGTCTGGACGGAAGACTTCCAGTTTGGTCTCGAGAGCCAAGTGACGACGGGTTGTCGTGCTGTCCCGGGAGATTCGCTCCACAAAGATAAAGGGCCAACGTATTGCCGCACGGCTTCGCATACTATGCTTTCGCTATGACCGCCCGAGATGGAATGAAACCCGATCTCTTATTGGATGGAATGTGGGCCGTGGTACGCTTTTGGTGACGCCCGTGCCAGATCCGAGCTCCTGGAAAAATTGTCCACAGAGGTTGAAGAAGGACCTACTTCGACGGATGATTGACGATCGTCGGGAAATGCGCTTAAAAAAAACAAGGCCTTCGTTTTACTACCTTCGAAAGGCGGGCCTTTGAGTGGCGCCTGAGTCTGATGATCCATTGGACGCACAGTCAGAACAGTTACCCTCAATCCGGCCTTTACGATAGCCGGACGAAGTTCGTAGAACCGTACAAAAAAGCGTCAAATGTGTTGTTTATAAAGATTTCAATTATTTTATTTGGCAAACCATATCTGCACTGGTGTTTTGCATAACATTTAACTCTTCTTCAATCAAAATCTTTAATTATAACCGAAGCGTCTCACTTCTCTTTAAACATGACCCATAAGCTTCTGCACAGTTACACTTTCCACAAGTTCTACTACTTCTGTTCAATTCTTTTCAAATTTTTCGATGTCATCCGCTGGTTGGACAAATTTCCGTAGCTTTGCTTTGGTCAAAGCCCAGAAAGTCTCAATTGGCCGTGCCTCCGGGCAATTTGGCGGATTCATGTAATGAGCCTACTGTGTCCTTGGCGTAATGATATGATTCCAAATCATCAATAAACGCTTCTGGAAGCATTCCTGTACTTCTGGGTGTTCATAATCTCCGATGTTACGTACGGGCTAGATATTTTGCCGCATTCGCATATTGCCTGCCACACCATCACCTTCTTGTCAAATTTTTCGGTGAAAATAGCCTTCTCCGCTTCGGCAATACCCTTGTCCTTGCGTACAGTGAAGTATTGTGTTCCGGGAACGATTTTATAATTAAATTTCACATACGTTTCATCGTTCATGATAATACACCCAGAATTTCTACACAAAATTGTATCATATAGTTACCGGTCTCTCAGTTTCACAGACGCGGCCTGAGTTGAGTTCTTTTTGGGTGTCGTCTGCTTCCGGTATTTCTTGAGTCCAGGCATCCCTGATCTTCTTGTCAATAGCAGGACTCACAGGACCGGATTCCCTCGGTTCATCTTCAAGAGTACATTGTTCTCCTTATTTTCTAGCAGTAGTTCGTACCACTCCGACGCGCACACCCTCTTCTTTGGCCAATTTTATTAAAGAAATTCCATTCACCGTGTACCATTTGTGGACGATACTTTTGCTTTGCTCCGGAGTAAGACCACGCATTTTGAAAGTCAACCAGAACCTAAGTTTTTTTTTTGATTCTATGAAGTACAGAATTGCGTAAACAAAAGGATGCAGCCAAAATAATTGACTTCAAAATATAAAACGCCCACTTCAGTAGACAGACCTTTGTTGAATCCTGGATGAAACCCTCTACGGATTTTGAGTCGAATTTCTTCCGCCTTTGCTTTGGGCAGCGAACCATCACAAGAGAACCAAACACTTGTAGATGCTTCAGGTCTGGCTTCTTCCAGCTCCACGCCTCTTCTGGCGTCTTGAATTCCAGTGCACAAGTCAGACATCTATTAACGATATACAGTGCGGTAGATACTGCATCCGCCTAGAACTTCTTCGGGAGTTTAACGTCGTTCATCATCGATCGCGCTTTTTCATCAAGCGTACGGTTCATTCTCTCCGCTGTTCCATTCTCCCCGGGGGTGTAAGGGCACGTTGTCTGGTGAATGACTCCGTCCATCTCCATACTCATCTTCATTCTGGAATTCACATACTCGGTGCCCGTTATCGGTTCGTAGCACCTTCGCCCCGTCTGCCGTTTTACCAAAGCCTTAAACCTCTCGTAGACCTCCTTGACTTCTCTTTTGGAATTGATGAAATACAGGAAAATTTTGTGACTGGCATCGTCAACAAAAGATACGAAATGGCAGCTTCCACCGATCGATGGTATCTCGACCGGACCAAATGCCTCTGAATGGATTAAATCCAGCAAATACTCTGCGTGGGATGAACTGGAACAAAAAGGACCTGTTTTGTGCTTACCTTGAGCACAAGCAATGCAGTCTGCTATAGCTCCCATCTGCAACTCCATTCCATCGACCATCGTAATTAACTTCCGCATACTTTGCTGGTTCAAGTGTCCCAATCTCCGGTGCCATAGATTAAGGCCACCAGAAACGCCCTCCTCGATCGTTTGATGTTCAGCTTGTACATACCGTTTTCTTGCGTACCGGTTACAACAATATCCCCATCTTCATCTCGAACTTCGTATCCATCGGCTTTGAATGGAACGGTCAGATTCTTCGCACAAATCTTGCTTATTGACAACAAGTTCGTCGACAACTCGAGCACCATCCAGACGTCTTTAACTTCCAAGGGACCTTAATCTAGCTCAAGATTGACGCTGCCCCTCGTAACTGACTTGATATTTTGTCCACCAGAAGTTTCGATCGAATGTGTTCATTTTGCATCCTTGGCGAAGTTCTCTGCCGTCCGAGTCATATGGGAAGTCGCCCCGGAATCAAAATACCAGTCTTCAACGTTCCCGGATCCAATGGTCGGGGATACACATAAAGGCTGATTAAAAGTAAATTGGTACGCACAAAAAGCCCCGTAATTCGTGATTCAATAAGTTTAAAAACTCCATTAATTGTTCCTTTATAGTACTTTCATTAAAACTTCAAACTTACAGCATTAGATGGTTACATTTCTCCAGTTCGAACGAAATCTCGAACCTTCCTCTTGATGGAGCCCATCAGCGCCCACACACTGGAAACGGACACGGAACTAGCGCATTTCTTCCATTTTATCCGCCTTTGCTGGATGTCTTTGACTGCCCCACCGCTTCGTTGAAGTCACTGCTTTGAAATTGCCTAGTATTTTTCGATTGTTCAAAATTCCGGGCAATTTGGATTCATAAGCTTGGGGAAAAAATCGATCTTGTTGGCAACATACCACTCCAGAACCACCTTGAAGTAGTGGCAGCTGGCCAAATCGGGCCAAAAGATGACGTTGCCCCTATGCTTACGGATGAACGGCTATATACGCTTTTTCAGTCATTTTTCGATGTGAACTTGATATGTCATCGTCGAGGATGTGACGAAAGGTTCTCTTTTCAGGCCACAAATGCAAATGGCTTGCCAATTCATGGCCTTCTTCACGAACTTGTCGGCAAACACGAGCTTGAAACTTCACGGCACATCCCCACGTCCAGTAGTGATGAAAAACTTTTGACCGGGAAGCTGCTTAAAATCGAGTTTGACGTATGTCATAGATCAAAGTGCAGCCGTTGTGTTTCGTTTCGTCTTGCACGCTTTTCGGCCACGGAATTCTACTTCATGTGCCGGTTCGGATGTTTACAGGCTTTGTACGACTTGTATCCTTCCCTGGCAAGGATGTTCCACACCGTTTGAAAGTTGGCGTTGTAGCTTCTGGCCACATCTCGGATCGAAAGATCGGGGTTGGCATTAACGCACCTCAACACCTTGCTGCGCAGCTGACGATCCATGGTTCCAGTTTTTTCGTAGGTCACACTCAGCGTTTCCTTGTAGGTTTTGAACCCTCGATAAACTGTTGTTTTCGGCATCTTCAGCACTTTAGCCAGCTTGGAACTGGACCACTGCTTTCCAGGTGTTTGTGCACAATAATTTTTCTTCTTTCGAATTCAATTTGACGTTATCTCTGAACGCGATAGACTGCTTAGATCAAACTTGCACCATTTGTTCTTTATAGAAGTGTTAACAAACCACTGCCAAATATTTTGGATTCCCGAAACTAGAGGCGAGCTAGTGGCGCCCGATGGGCGTACCAAATTACTATAAGTCAGCCTTTAGATGTAGTATCCAATATAAAATGTTCGACAGTGGCGTAGCGAGGACAGGGTGACCCCCAATCACAATATTTATATAGTTTCTGCCGAAGTTTCTTTTGGATACTACATGCATTTCTCCTTCTGCTTGGATCACACATTGCACTGTGATTTGCTGAGGAGTTATTTTGTGGATGTTGGCCTAGGTGATCGATCAAACGATTTAAAAACCCGAGTTAGCTGCTGCTGTTTGATATATGTCCTGGGAAGCAAGTTAATTAATACTACAGTTGGTGTTCTCTTCTTCTCCTTCCACTAACGACGATAACAAGCTGAGCTGCAACGATCTTTGGCGTCACAAAAGTATTTCTCTAACTTCGCTGACTGGTTTTAGTAGATCGTGGTATCGCATTTTGTTAACGCAGGTAGGATTCAACAGTATATGCCCACTGAATCCTCGGACTTTCAGATTCGTGTTTTATATTAGGTGCGCAACTAAGTTCTCGCTGTTTGTCAGTAGATGGCTCTAGCAGTAAGAGCAGGTCGATTTTGACATATCCAAAACGTCATAAACCAAGGTTAGACATATGACAAACAAACCATTTTGACACATTAGTGATTTGGTTTTTGCATTACACACTTCTGGTTGTGCGAAAATGTCTAATTGTTGCCAAACAATCGTCATTTGCGGGAATCGATCAGCTCTTACTGCTGGAGCCATCTACTGACAAACAACGAGAGCTTAGTTGCGCACCTAATATTTATCGGTTCATTAACGTATATCAACCATGGCCTCATTTCGGGACAAGAAGCCGCCAGTCCTCAAGCTGTTGATGGCCCAGCTTAAGAACATCCAGATCTCTTTGGACGAATTTCGTGGACGCCTTTCCGACGACTGCAACAGCAAGTCAAGTCAACGTTCGTCTGCAAAGGATTGATGAGTTGTGGGGGAATTATGAGGATTTTTTGGTAGAGAGTTCAGGCTCATGGCGGTTGGATGAGAAATCACGATTATGAGGATCGGGTGGTTGATAAGGCTAGGTTAGTTTATAGTGGGTAATATTACAATTGTAATGTGTTTTTGATGGATCGGACTAAGGAACTGCAGGCCCCGGAGGAAGATCGGACCAAGGAACTGCAGGTCTCGGAGGAAGCGCAAAACTTAGGGTAGGGAGTCAAAATCCTTCCAAGCCTCGAGCCGAGTGCTCGGCGCAATCGGACAAACCGTCAAAAAGTTCTTCCAATCTATGGACATCGTCAAACGGTAGCGCAGGTTTGAGCTGGCTGTTTTGTAGCAGCAGGCCAACCGCCAGAAGCAGCCGCTGAATGTGGTGATGGTGATGAAAGATAAGACATATCTAAACCTTGATAGCAATGATTGGCTGGGATCCGGGTATTTCACGTCCCGAGGCAATGTAACGTCAATGAGGTGTGCAACGATGTCAAGTATATCTCCCACATTAAATTCTCTAAGAAGGTTCCTTTATGACTGACCATCAGTGAGGAAGGACTGTCGAAGTCACTGTTTTTTTCCTCGAGACATGCTGGAGACATAAAGTTTCAAAATTTGCCAGAAGTAACCGTCTTCATCCGGAGTGCTTCCGGATGTGGTGTTTTGGCTGGACCTGTTATCGGCTCACTACGCCAAAAGGTCGTTGGAAGAAATTGACCGCTATAACATTACTGTGGTACCGAAGAACGACAACCCACCGAACGTTCCCTGGATACGGCCAATTGAGGCGCTTGTCAAATTTTGAAGTATTTTTTTTAAAAAAATCAATGAAAAAAATTTGAAAAAATTGTTTGTCCGTTTTTCTCCACCAACTTTGTAATTTTGGGTTATCACGGGTTATCAATTGTTTATATTGGCCTAACAATTTCTGCACACCGCTTAGGTCGCGAGAAGACGTTGAATTGAACAATCAATTCTATGGAAAACGATGAAATTGCCACACACAAAATTGATTCGCAAAATTCGAGTTTTCATCCGATTGCCATCAAATTTTCAGGGATTGAGAAATAACTATTAAACTTCATTTTACCATTTTATTCGTATTTTATTTACAGTCCATACGCAAATGCCCGCACCTTGGCCTTAACCCCGGCCATAAGATTCTGCACAACCTGTGAATCAACCGTTTTTTGCATGTAAACCCATACTTTCTTCAGTTCCTCGACTGTCTTCACTACCTTAGGTCGTTTAAAAAGGTGCTGCTTCATAATCGCCCAGTACTTCTCGATGGGGCGGAGCTCCGGAGTGTTGGGAGGGTTGAACATTTTCGGCACGAAATTGACCTTATTGTCCGCATACCACTTCAGCACGTCCTTGGAGTAGTGGCATGAGGCCAAATCCGGCCAGAAGATTGTTGGGACGTTGTGGGCCTTCAGGAGAGGAAGCAGCCGCTTCTGGAGGCACTCTTTTACACAGATAAAAAGGAACATTGAATTTTCTGCGTTATCTAATGCACATAAAGGGAATGCTAAATTTGGCAGAAAATTATGGGATATTTCAGGTAAATTTAAGCCAGATAGCGCCTGAATGTAGCCAGTTGTATGAAAGATTGCAAACATTGTTGTATGGCGCATGAATGATTGCAAACAATTTCGTTGTTTACGCCTCCTATGGCTTGGAATTAAACGAGGGGAAATTTTACGCGCTTCTTAAAATTAATTATTTTTTTCTGTGTATGTACACCTGTCCGTTCATCGTGTCCTGGGTCAGGAAAGGTGCATTCCGCTTCCCGCACGTGCAGATGGCTTGCCAAACCAGGAATTTGTTCGCAAATTTGGACATCTTCTGAGTGCGGACATGCTCCGGAACGCTGAACTTATCCTTGGCCGTGAAAAACAGGTTGCCGGGGATCTGTTTGAAGTCGGCCTTCACATATGTTTCGTCGTCCATGATGCAGCATTCAACTTTCGTCAGCATGTTGAGGTACAACTTCCTGGCACGGGTTTTGGCGGACTTGTTCTGCTTCTCGTCGCAATTAGGGGCCTTTTGTACCTTGAACGTTCGAAGCCCAGCCTTAGTTTTGGCCTTCTGGACAAAACTTCGGCTTAGGTGCAGCTTCTTAGCCACATCCCGAACGGAGGCGTTCGGATTTCGGTTGAAGGCCCCAACTACGCGGTTGTGATTTTTGGTGTTGTACGGAATACTTTTTCCTTCACTTCTGGGCTTCCGATCGGTGGTCAACCGTTCCTCGAACCGCTTAATCACTCGCGACACCGTGGAATTCGCGATTTCCAACGTTTTAGCGATGGAACGATGCGAGAGATCCTTGTTCTCGTGATGAATGCGCAAGATTTGATCACGCACGAGCTGTTCTTTCGACTCCATTTCCGCGAGTTTTGATCACAGGATTTTAAAACTTGCAGGATGTAAATAATGCATTATGAACTAAATCCACCCAAATTTTCATTAAATTCTACCCAACGGTTAAAAAGTTAGAGCAATTTCATAGTGTGGCAATTTTATCGTGGACACCCTTTAAACCAGCCTAAGGCTGAAAACCACCTCATACAGAAACAAGAATAAGATCAACGTATATAGGCTCTTTTCAAATGTTACGCGAGATTTAAGGAAAATTTGTTCCATGGATTTGTTTTTCGATGTTATTTCTCCAGGTCCTTTCGAATATTGTCTTTTTTTAATGCAAACGTGTGAGATTAAAATTCCCAGCAAAATAAGATACATCAAGCATTTTGCGTGCTTAGATTGAGCAGATTGAGCACTTTGACAACTTTGAACTGAGAAACAAACTTCCGTCTTTAGGGTACCAAATAAAGTTCATTCATTTACTACACACTTCGTAGCTTAGAATTTCGCACGAGAGGTATCAAACATATTATGTAAAGTTATGTCAAAGATGTGTTTAGTGGAATTAATCTCTCTTCTTCTTTAACTCGATCTCGACCTCAGAGCACCGAAATTTACATGAATTCTCTATAGATAGGCCATAAGCCCCCAATAATCTCCTAATGTTTCCTATACACTATATGTCTGATGTCAAACCAAACTTCCACTTAAATCCGATAAATCTTCACAAATCACTTACCAGGAAGCGCTTCAATTGAAAGCGAGTGCCCGTTTGTTTTGCCACCTTCTTTCGACATCACGTTCTCCGGATGTATAACACCACTGCAGCAAACTTTGGCCTTATCCGAAGGATTAAATTTGACATGCTTTTTCAGCAGCAGCGAGTTCTGCCTGCAGAAGGCCGCCGGAGATTTGATTGCCGTACCTGCTGTGTGCATGAGGGAAAGAGAGAGAGAGAGAGAGAGAGAGAGATAAATATTGGCTGTTAGGATCGTATTTCTAGTTCAACTCTGTTTACTGAAAATCATAGCGAATTAGATCGCCGTTGCTATTTGGGAAAACTCACTTCCCACAAGGATCCCATTGGCGTGTGACTCCTCCGGTATCAGGGTACAGTTGGTGTGCGGACACAGCGCTGGGCTGAGTATTGATTTCCCCGAGGGCAGACAAGTTGCTGCCGGTGGACTGTACTGGATGTTAACGGACTGTGGAAGAGAACCGAGCCGTGAGAATGGTCGGAAAATTGATGATTATTGAGAGCAATTAGCTGAAATCCTAACTAATTAGAACACAATACAGTTGAATGGTGTCAAGTTGAATTCTTGCTGGAAGAAGTTTCTTTCCGTTTCGGTGAGGATATTTAACCCTCGGCTGTCCGAATATTTGTTTTCATATTTGGTCGAATATTTGTTTCGATGACAACTGAAGCAGTGGAGGGTTAAATGATGAAAGTATCCAGGAGGACAAAATATTCCATTCAGGCTAATGATATGAATGTCCTGGAACGTAATACAGTATGTAATTAAATTGTCACAGATGGGTGTTTTGAGAATGCGTGGAGTGTGGAGCAGCATGGAACTTCAGGCACGTAATTGTTAGAATGCCGTTGCGTCAATTGTAATGTTAGTTAGTTTCGAAGTGAATTAAAACGAACAGCATGGAAAACTTTTAACATTGTTTTCTCTAATGTGTTCAAAATTGCCTGTTGGAATTTTCTGGAAAAAAAATCCAGTTTTCTCTGCTTTGATTTCAAATAATAGCTCTGGGATTCAAAGCGATAGGTTGTTGTCATATTGGATAGAATTTACTGTTTGGGAACGTTTGAAGGAAAAGGAAGTTTCTTATTTTGATCAGATTTGTTCTCCTCAATTTTTTTTCTTCCATCGATTCATCAAATCTCGATTACTTTGTTTATCCAGTAACATCAATAAGCCGCAAAAACTGTCACCCACTGAGACGATTTTCATTTCCTCGAAAATGCGTTCTATAATCCATTCCAACAGGATTAACAACTAAATTCTAGCACTGTGAAAACATAAATCATTCCTCAGCTATCAAAACATCAAAACTTCTGAGAAACCTTTCTCTCTTCAGTGCTGGAAGTAAGTTCAGTCATATTTTAATTGGCGTTTTAATGAGATGATTACTAAGCACTCACTAGAAAACTGACACAGCTAGCTTAATTTACCGTCAACAGAACAAAGAACAAAAATATGAATTGAACAATACTCACACTGATGTAGGAATCGTCCTCGGCAGCTCCCCGGCCCGCTTTGTATTCCTGGTACTGCGATATCACGCATAGGAGGCAATAAATCTGCCGGGAAGGAGAGGAAAGAAAAGTAGAGGCGCATGAAATAATGTATTCCCCAACCGATGGACTGTTTTCGCGGCCATAATTTCCCAGGATGTGCGTAATTGCGATGCTAAAAAAAACGAACGACGGTAGCCATAACGTTCCATTGTATAATGATGTCGTTTTTTGATCATGATCCACAATTCTATGAGTGAGCGTTGCTTTGTTAGAGCGGATAAAAGGAAACCTCACAAGTGTTGGATTATACTTATTTTATGTTATGGATTAGAGGCACTTGGCGTATGACGGTGGGATTAACGCTGAATAGGAACAACGCCATGAGTTCGGATGAATTTTTTTGAGTTGCTATGGCAGGATTACTCCACCAATCACCGGAAAAGGTAAAATTATCGGGATGGGAGTTTTAGGAAGATGAAAATGAATGCTTTAGTACCGGAAAGATGTTTTTGGATATTTTGTATTCCGTTTTGGTTCCCGACCTCAAACATTTGAAACGAGTTAAAAGGGCTGCTCTGTGGAAACAAAGCAAATATCGCACCGATTCTACGAGGACAAACTACGCACGCGCCAACGACGATTACAAGCACCTCAATAACAGCTTGTACAACTCTCATCAGTCTCAATTGCAGAGTCATCTCAAAACGAAACCGAAGAGTTTTTAACGGTTCGTGAATGAACAACGGAAGGGAACCGGTCTACTCTCCACCATGAATGACGGCCATCATGAAGCTGACTCAGTTGCGGATATCGCCAACTTGTTCCGTACGCAGTTCAGCAGTGTCTTCTGCGACGAAATTCTGGATGCCGAGGGCCTCGAAGCGGCTACTAGCAATGTTCCCCGCTTGTCTGTATTTGGCTCTGCACTCACTATCCATAGTGATATGGTGATTTCAGCCGGGAAGCAGATGAAAAGCTCAACTGGACGCGGTCTTGATGGTATTCCTTCAATTTTCCTGAAGCGTTACCTTAACACACTCGCTGCGCCCCTGGCTACGGTCTTCGATTTGTCATTAACTTCCGGTGTGTTTCCTGAATGCTGGAAAGAGTCGTTTGTTTTCCCAAAACAAAAAAAGGGATGCAAACAATCCGTCGCCAACGATCGTGGGATTGCTGCACTAAGTGCTGTATCCAAGCTATTTGAACTAATTGATCTCCAATGGCTGGTCCATGACTATTCACAGACTATTTCTCCTGACCAATACGGTTTTATGCCCAAGCGCTCGACGGCGACCAACCTCACCGTATTTACATCGTTCGTCATCCGTGAAATGGAACGCGGTCATCAAGTAGACTCTAAATACACAGATCTTTCTGCGGCCTTCGATAAAATGAACCATCAGATTGCTATTTCCAAATACGACAACAAAATGGGGTTTCACGATCAATTGCTGAACTGGCTCCGCTCATACCTGACTGGTAGAGCTATGTCTGTGAAGATTTCAGATTATGCCTCGTCCAGCTTTTCAGTAACATCCGGCGTTCCGCAAGGCAGCCACCTTGGCCCATTCCTTTTCCTGTTATATATGAACGACGTGAACTTGGTCCTCAGATGCCTGAAATTATCCTACGCGGACGACAGAAGACGCCCACTTTCTTCAGCAGGAACTACAAGTGTTCGACGACTGGTGCCGGAGCAACAGAATGCCCTTAAATGTATCCAATGTTCGGCTATTTCCTTTGGTTGAAAACGTGCGATGTATCTCCATGACTACATCCTTCGAGGAACGCGCTTGAAACGTGAAACAAAAAATTCAAGTAAATAAAATAAACAAGTAAATTCTTTGGATTATCCTTTGAATCAGAAAACTTTTTGTCTGAAATTTGATTTTCTGAAATAGGTACAAAGCAATGAACCTGTGTCTCAGGTATTGTCTTTACGTGGCCTTATAACTCCTCAGTTCTTCTGACATTTTTGCATACTGTTTAGCTAATATACAGCAGAAATTCGGTTTTGTTATAATTTTATTTGACTGTTCAACTGCCCAGTCATATAGTTTCCGAGAAGTTTTGATTGTGTTTCCATAATCTTGAGCAAGGCTTGCTCTCTTTGCCATTCGCTTGAGAGTACCAAGAATAGCATCAAATAAACTTATGAGATGTTGCAACAAAGTGCCATTCTGCTTCGAATCCATACTTGAACTTGAAATTTCACAAGCTGGCAAAGTTCGTTTTGTTCTTGTAATGGGCCGCTGCTCCATGAAAATAATTTTTGAGCAATATATTGAATTTGGTTTAATGAAATCTAGCAATTTTGATACAAACAACTTAACTGCTATTGAGTCATGGGTCAATACCTCAGATATTCGATAAACTTTTGTTTTCTTATTTATTGTCCTTCCTGTAATATACTTCAAAGTTTTGGTAATTATCATGATCACCCTCCTGATTTAATTGTATTATCACTAAAGTTTAAAAAAAATATTTTTTTTTATTTAAAAATAAGCCCTTTTCAAATGGTAGCCTTGATTTTTCAAACATTCAAAAAACCCCTAAAACATCCAAATTGTCATTATAATTAAATTTAATTGGCTTCTGTGGGGTTGTTAGGACCAAATTATAAGACGAGTTTGCGTGATACACGGTAAAAATAGGACATGAAAAGTTTGTTGTTAGAAAAACTTTTTTTTTCTTATAAGTGCCCATCTTGCAATGTATGCCGAACTTATATCAGTAAAGACCTCAAACATAGCTTGTTGCAGCTTCGTAGGTCCATTCAGGCTGCATGCCGCTAGAGAGACGAACTGAAAGCCAAGCTTTTAGCCGACCAAAATGCCAGGGAAATGCCAAGGCAAATGGCAGCTGAAAAGGCCAGGAATCCACCTGCAAACACACGCAGACCCCCCCCCCCCCCCCCCCCCCCCCCCCCCCCCCCCCCCCCCCCCCCCCCCCCCCCCCCCCCCCCCCCCCGCCCCTCCCCCCCCCCCCCCCCCCGCCGGGCGCCCCCCCCCCCCCCCCGCGCCCGCCCCGCCCCCCCCCCCCCCGCCCCCCCCCCCCCCCCCGCCCCCCCCCCCCGCCCCCCCCCCCCCCCGCCCCGCGCCCCCCCGCGCCCCCCCCCCCCCCCCCAAAGGCCCCCCAAAAGAAAAGTGATTCGAAGCCTGGCAAGAAAATGGAACCGCAGTGTGGCTCGGTCCTAAAAGTAGTGAAACTCAAGGTGGGGTGGTTCGTTTGCCCACTGAGTTTCCACCAGCTTGTTTTAAGTGCCTCGAGAGCGGGTATATGTCGTGGGAGTGCAAGGGCCCTGACAAGAGCGGCCTATGCCGAAGGAGTGGAGGGAAAGGCCACAAGGCTCATGACTGAAAGCAGCCCTCCAAATGTATTACGTGCTCTGGACCAGACGACAAACACGTCACGGGAGGCCCTAAGTGCCTGACTTACAAGGGTAAACCAAGAAGCTAACTACAGTGCAGGTATTCCAACTAAACCTGACCAACTGTGAGGCAGCTCTGCAGCTGCTGTGTCAGGCAGTTTGCGAGTCGGCGATGGATATCGCCGTAATATCCGACCCATACAGCATCCCGGCTGGTAACGGAAACTGGGTTGCGGTTAGGTCCAATATGGTGGCATTTTGAACGACGGACAAGTTCCTTGTTCAGGAGGTTGTGTCTACCTCAAACATGGGCTACGTGGTTGTAAAAGTGAATGTTATGCGCCGCCAAGATGATCGATTGACCAGTTTTCACAAATGGTTGATCGGATGACAAAGGAGCTAACTGGCAGAAATCCGTTGGTAATAGCGGGTGACTTCAACGCCTGGGCGCTGCATAGGGGCAGTTGCCTTACAACGCCAAGGGGCCAGATCCTGCTTGAGGCCCCTGCTAGGTTGAACGTAGACCTGGTCAACGTAGCTACCAAGAGTACCTACCATAGAAGCGGGTCGGAGTTGATCATCGACGTGACGTTCTGCAGCCCTGGGCTGTCGAACAAATGGAGGGTGGAGGATGGCTACACCCATAGCGACCACTTGGTGGTTCGCTATAGCATCGTCCACAATACTAGGCAGCGCGCAGAACGAAGAGCACCCACTCCATTCGCCCGTAGATGGAGGACGTCCTACTTTGATGTAGAGACTTTTAAAGAGGCACTTGAGAAGGAACAATTCTTACGCGAAACCCAGGAACCTTGCGTTGAACGACTTGTTATGTCACTTACGCGAGCGTGCAACGCAACCATGCCTAGGAAGGTCAAACCAAGGAATGGGATGTCGCCGGTGTATTGGTGGACGGAGTCGGTCACCGACCTCCGTCCGAAGAACATGCCTACACGTTAGACGGAGGATGCAGAGAGCGTGGTCCAACGCTGAAAGAATTGAGCGTAAAGCAGACCACAAACGCCGCGCTAAAGAGGAGATAAAGGCCAGCAAGCAAGGCTTTGAGAGACTGTGTCCAGAAGGTCAATACGGACCCATGAAGTGACGCCTATCGGGTAGTAAAGGCAAAACCAGAGGAACGGCGATTCTTACCGAGCAATCACCAGAGCTGGTGATTGTTGGGGGACTCATTCCTAGCCACAACCCGAGACCCTGCCCACCCCGCCGCCGTAGAATTGTTCCATGACCAGCGTTCCAGTATACCAGATAACGCTGTCATAACGATGGAGGGATGGTCGGCCCAGCCGAACATCCGTAATCACGTGAGCAGTGATAATGACACAACGAAGGGTTGGAGACGAGATGACGGTGACGAACGATGAACTCATTGCGATAGAAAAGTTGCTTAAGGTGAACAAAGCGCCAGGACCGGATGGTATTCCTGCCCATCAAGACGGCTATCTTGCTGGCTCCCGAAATGTACAGGGTGGTGATGCAAAGATGTCTGGACGAGGGCGTCTTCCCAGATGCCTGGAGGACCCATCAGCATATAGACCTATATGTCTGTTGGATACAGCGGGTAAGGAGCTCAAGAGGGTAACCCTCAACAGACTGACAAAGTACGCGTTCAATAGCGCCAGATGGGTGGCTATCGCTAACTCGCTCCAATTCCTCCAGGTTCCTGGGTACCTGTACGTTCTGGCAAGTTATTTCCTGAATCGGTTACTGGTGTACAACACAGAGGTAGGTCAGAGGCGTATCCAGATCACCGCAGGCGTCCCGCAAGGTTCGATCCTGAGCATGGTGCTATGGAACACGATGTACGACGAGGTATTACGACTCGAGTTCCCGAATGGAGTGATGATCGTCGGGTTCACAGACGATATCACCCTTGAAATTTATGGTGCATCCATCACTAAGATTCGACGACACCAATTTATTCACATCAACAGAGTCCTACGTCAACTTTATCACTGACATAACTCACCATTTAGTTTTTGATCCAAAACCTCCACAAAAAGGTATTTAATGCTCGTATTTATGAGTCAAATACAAGTAAAGTCAAACGGAATCTCTAAACTATTTGTTTTCTGTCATTCCCGTACGCCTAAACTGCACCTTTACACGATTTCTAGTGCGCAAAATTCAATACTTTCTAGCAAGCGATGGGTATACAAAAATTGACATTAACCACCACTGTTCAAAACGTATGCCTAGATTATGTACATCAATAACGTATTAAAAATACGACAAAATGAAATGAAATTTTATGAAAAGATCGCAGCAAGCCGGGCTTGGAAACTGATGTGTTTTGATTTTGCTGCGTCGTTTCCGCGAGAAAAAATCCAAAAATAATTCGTAATTCAACTTCAACAAACAGTGAAATCATCAAATATCTTTGTGCTTTGTGTAAGACGTAGTGAATATAATCGATTCCCCCCGAAAATGTGTGATTTGCATTTTGCTTTTTGGTTTTTAGTGCATCCCCCCGCTTCTGAAAGAGAAGTTATATAAGCTTAGTTTTGTGTGTTTGTGCCACCCGGACATACATTTTTTATTTTTTTTTATTTTCCGTCGGCCTATTCCCTCACATGGTGATAATCACCGACGCCAGGAAGACGACTCCATCACCTGAACCCTACCTATCGACTCATGAATATGAGTCGGGACCAACGGCTTTACTTCCCTTCCGAAGGACGACGTGACCAGACGTGACCGCCTCAGAAAAACCACCGACGTCGACTGGGATTGAACCCAGACCCACTGGGGTGCTAAGTTGCGAGTATTTTTAAGCTCAGTCGCGAGTGAAATGATGATTATTAGTAGTTTTGAAATTGATATAGAGTCGCTTAATAGTGGGGGATTTTGATTATTGGCAAAGTGTTGAGTGAAAAAAAAAAGAAAACCACTGCAATACAGAGAACTGCCATTTGCTGGTCAGAAGCAACGAACGAAGCCAACGCGCATGCGCTCGTGAATGATTGGCATATTACGCACTCACCACGTGGTGTACAGAGGAAGAGCTGGCAAGTTTTTTTCCCTTTCGTTGAACAGTGATTGTGATTTTTCAAGTTAAATTTCGCAACATTAATGCATCCTTTAGCATAACAGGGAAGCCGAAGGCTGAACATCAGCAACAATTTCCGGGATCTATCTAATTATAACTAAATTCGAATGGTACTGCTAAAAACGTGCCATCCTGAAAACAATATGCTTTGATGATGGAAGTTTGTACTGTATTTATGCGGGGCTTGTTGTAGGTGAAAGTGACCTCGGAATGGACGTGAGTAACCAGGCATTCTGAAATGGGTCACTGGAACTCAACAGAGCTATCACCTTTCAACTGCCGGGCTAAAAACGTTTGTCGTGTTGACAACAGTTCGTTTAACTGCAAACGTTTTCCTTTCAAAAAATCACTGCCAGACGGTGGGCGTTGGATTGTGTATACACACCCACAAAATTTAATTAAATTTTATACATTATGCACTATGTTATCTACTTACATTAAGACACATGATAAAGAAATCAACAGTAAACAGCATCGCTGTGACTGGCTCGAACTGCAACTGGAAAGGAAGGAAACACACAAAAAAATCAATGATCGATTAAAGTAAACAAATGGCTGCCGCTTTATCTCACTCTTAGAAATGTCAACAACTTACCGTCTGTATCACTATGAGATAGATAAAGTAGATGCACTCCACCAGTAAGTTGGCTATCATCACAAAAATCCACGGCAAGAGCAGAGCTCGTTTATTCTTCAGTTCGTTGAAGGATGGCAATCCATGGAATGAGGGGTGGTAGGGTGGTGGAAAAAAGAGTTATCAAATAAGAAACAGAAATTTTTATTAGTTTGACAGTGTTAAAAATGAGCTGTAGAGTTGAGCGAATATAACTTTAAAAATGTGCATTGCAAAGATAGTAATTGATTTTCATGACAACTATTCTCTTCCAATTTTTTCATCAATCCACTCATAAGGAAGTAATTAGTTGAAACCTTAATTTTGTTAACGTACCATTCTCAGTCCGAGTATCACTAGTATCGATGAAACGACTCCAAGGCTGGCGAATGCAAGCAGCAGCACGTTGAATATCACAGTAACTGTCAAAAGAGATTAGGAAAACACACTGTTAGTTGGTTTGCAACTTCAAAATATCATTATTATTTGGGGTTTGCTGTATAATTTTGTGAGCATTAGACTAATGCATGTTATCCAGTCTGACAGACGTATTCAGGTTCAGAACAATCATTCGATTCAATCCGACATAAGCTCGGTTGAACAAAAGCTCAGCAGTTTCTATCGGTTCGGAGAATGTGCAGTTGAAGTTATTTTGGAAAACAGCGGATGTTCGGAAGCTTCCAAGGATAAGGAGCATTATTTTGTTGTTGTTCTAATTAAGTTATACAATATGCCAAAACAGTGCATCATATTTCGCAGAATCCATTAATGATCGCTGTTCAACTATGCATATTAAATTCGCTTTAACATTTCACATTTCACCCGGAAAGCAGCAACTAATGAGCAAATGGAATTAATAAAATGGTGTACCTTTCGTTTCCTTGAATACAGCTTTTTTTTTCTGAAAACTAAAATAACTCCCATGTTTGCCTTTAAATGTACGTTAGCCATCTATTGAACATTCAACCAAACAAAAAACACATTTTTTGGAACGTAGGGTGTTAGGTCACCTGGCAAACGATAGCTCAGAATGTTACAGAATTAAAACAATTTTTGTTTTTCAAAACACCCTTTAGAACTGAATGATTACTAATTGCATTCATGTAAAAATCGGCATAATAAGCTTTGAATTGCTAAAGATATTTGTAAGCAATCTTAGAGTTGAGAACAGAGTTGTCCATCGAAAAATTCGAAAACGTTTTCGTTAACGTTTGCAAATGAAATTTTTCATCTTAAAGACTGTAGCGATAATAAGCTCTCCACGTATTTTTTTTCCAAATCATTTAAAAAAATGTTGTTTTTTTTCTAACAAATGGATGATTCTTTATTGTACGGGATTATTGTTGCTGCTTTACCAGTCTTTTCTAATACCCTCTTCAGAACCGCCCAATAGCGTTCGGTGGGCCCGAGCTGAAGGCAATTTCGCGGATTGATCCGAAACAGTGGAGGGGTACTATGCTTCTGATATAATGGCAGCACCTCTTCTGCAGACACTCAGATCGATTCCACATTTATCGTACCGGTAGTGTAAAAAAGAGTAGACTTCATACCGCTGGAACGTATTGCTTGCCATTCCAGCACTTTTCGACCAAACTTCTCCACTTGAATCGACCTGTCTGCATTGCTTACATCCTCTCCTACAACGGCAGTGTGAATTCTAAGAGGAAATGCTCTTCCATCCTGTCAAATGTATTTATAGACGAATCAAAATCATCTTCAGCTGAAGAATCATGCGAACTGTTTGCCAAGCATTTCACGTCTGTGTTCTCCGCTGGCCTCACATTTCAACAAGAAGCTGAAGAGGCAGCTTCTAATTTATCTGCTGATGTATTTGACCTAGACACCTTTTCCATCACTTCGGACATGACCATTGCTGCTTCTAGGAAACTGAAAAGCTCGTATTCACCCGGGACTGATGGTGTACCGGCTGTTATTTTTTGTCGCTGTGCTGCATCCTTAGCAACTCCTCTTGACCATATCTTCAACAAATCGTTTTAGCAACAGAAGTTCCCCGCTGTGTGGAAACAATCTTTTGTGTTCCCCGTGTTCAAGAAAGGAGATAAAAGAAACATGAAGAACTACAGAGGAATTACCAGTCTATCTGCGGGATCAAAGCTATTCGAAATAGTCGTTAGTATCAAACAATACATTTCAGACAATCAACATGGATTTATGCTAGGCCGTTCTGTAACAGCGAACCTTCTGGACTTGACTTGTACCTGTGCTACGCAGATTGAATCTAAAAATCAAGTGGATGCCATATATACGGACTTGAAAGCCACTTTTGGCGTCATTGATCACAGAATACTTCTGTGCAAACTATCCCGTCAAGGTGCATCAAAACGACTTGTGGTATGGCTGGAAAGCTACTTGATGGGTCGTGTTCTGAGCGTAAAGCTTGATTCAGCAGTTTCCAGTACGTTTAATAATAATTCAGGCGTCCCACAAGGCAGTAACCTGGGGCCCTTGCTATTTGCGCTGTTCTTCAACGATGCTGCTTTGATGCTAGGATCGAACTGCGTACTCGTATACGCAGATGATTTAAAAATCTACCTGGTGGTGAGGTCTATTGAGGACTGCTATCGGCTTCAGGAGCTTCTAGACATGATTTTCACATGGTGTAAGATGAATCAACTAGTGAAAAGCATTACTAAATGTATTGCTATCACGTTCCATCGATCAATGCGTCCCATCACTTTTAACTACCAAATTGATGGGAATGTCCTCGAGCGCCTTGATCAGGTCAGTGATTTGGGTGTGATACTGGACGAACAATTTACATTTAATCAGCACATCAGCACCATCATCAAGAAAGCTTCAGGACAATTTGGATTCGTCACTAAAATCTCCCGTGATTTCACCGATCCTGACTGCCTTAAAGCACTCTACTGTGCACTTGTTCGACCGGTTCTTGAAAATGCTGCGGTAATTTGGACTCCGTATCAACTGTCATGTGACCTCAGAATTGAACGTGTTCAACGTAGATTCATACGCATTGCACTCAGAAGCCTATCCTGGCTTAATCCTCAAGATCTCCCTCCGTATCCTGAACGATGCTGGCTTCTAGGACTCGACACGCTGCATCGTCGCCCAAATATTCAACAAGCTACCCTTATCGCAAAGATAGTGAACGGTGAAATCAAAGCACCTGCACTTCTGTCTTGCATTGACTTTCGAGTGGGAAGACAACTTAGATCGTCATTTCTACTGCTTACCAGATTCCATCGGACTTCTTACGGTTTGACGTTGGTCTTTCGTTGGTTGACGACCTCTTCGACTTAGAGGAATCTTCTAGACCTTTTAAAAATAGAATAACTGCGTCAAGGCTGCTACAATCTAGGCTACAATAGTTTTAATACATTCTTTAGACTACGGCCAGGTGAATTAAACTAAATAAAATAAAAATTGTGGACTTGAAAGGGGTTTTGAGTCCTCTTTGACATAGATCTCGTCATCCATCAAAATACATGCATCCGGTCACTGCAAAGCTCGCGAATACAATTTCCGGGCCCTTGTTGCTGCGCGTGCTTCTGTTCTGCACTTTGTTTGGCAATTTTCTGCTTCTTGTAGGTCTTTAGGTTGTTCCGTTTATTGATACGTTGAATCATTCCGACGCTGGTTCCCTCTTTATTGGCCAAATCGCGTATCGACATTGATTTGTTCTATCGAATTAGAGCCACCACTTTCTGATTCAGTTTTGGGTTGGAAGATCCGGGTTTTCTGCCTTTTCCTGGCAGTTCATTAAAAAAACAGTGTTCCCCAAACTTGGTTATGATGGATTTCACACTCGCGTGATGAATTCCAAAGTGCTTCGCCAATTGTCGAGTAGTTACACCTTTTTCACGTAGCTATGTGTCCAAAGCCTAAATTTTCACATCTTTTTCAATGCGCGACATTTTGAAAACGAAGAATTTAAACTGTGAAAACAAGTAAACAAACGAAAGATGACAGTCAAACGCACAGCATGCTATGATGAAAACAATAAAATCATCACAAATATACGCGTACAACGCAAATGCTCGTGGATAACTTATTTTCGATACATTCCTTATGGTTTCTCGACATTCCAAGATGTTAGTATACAACATCTGCCTGCCTACCTTCCACATAGTTTTCTTAATATACCTCTACAGATAATTATTGAATGCTTTCGATGCTAGGTACCATTTTGACATAAGTATGACCATGCTTGCTGCTTGAAGGATCCTTTTTCTGATTCGAAATATTTGTAATCGTCATAAAGCGATATTGAGCAATCCTCGGCATCGCACTAGACAATGTGTTAGCAGTTTTAAATTGTTTGAAAAAGCAAATGACGATGGATTTTACAGGTACAGTATCGCTCATTTGCCAAACGTTTTTCTTGATATGCTCCTTTTCCAAAATTAAAAAAAAAAGTAGTGTTGACGTATGTGACCGTTCATTTTGAGTCATAATAAAATATTTGGTGGAAAGGCCAGTTAGTGGTTTAGCCTAAATCAATTGTAATTAATTTTCGTAAAGTTTTAGCGTCTTAATTTTTAAATGAATGTCTGTCTCCACAATCTGTAGTGTTGGGGTTATGTTTATTTTGCGTTTAGTAGGCCTTTGATTGCTGACTTTATTGAAATAATTTATTTTTGTTTAAATTGGAGACTCCGATTGGGATTTATTTATTTATTTATTTGCATATTATTCATTCCTTTCAGATTCTTTATTAATTTAAATTTTTCTTTTCTATTTATATTGCGGAAACGAGTTTTAGGAATTTGCATTTGTTAAGGCTAGAGATTGTACTCGAAAAAAATGCAACACTTTCTTTTGTGTGTAACTTTTTATTGCATGGGTGAGATTCAATGAAACTTTGGGTTGAACTTGTTTAAAGTGTAATGTTAACCTGTACAAAATTCGTCATCATCGTCACACAGTCACATAGGGTGAATTTCAACCGAGTTTTTATCTGCTGAACGCTCGGTATTCTGTTCAAAGATTGCCTCACAATCTGTCAAATTTACCGAAAAACTCTGTCGACAAAAATAAATCCAATCAAAAATAACCGAACTTTGGATTACTAAAATATACCGAACGCTGTCAAACAAACCGACTTTGCTGTTGCAGTTACGTAATTCGGTTCTTTTATGCAGTACTGGATTTTTGATTGAAATATCTTTGAATCTAGCTTCGAATTTCATAGTAATAAACAAGTTTTGTCTGTTATATTGTTTATTGATGCAAAAAACCCTCATACATTTTCCATTTAAAAAAATCATTTTTAGCCGGTGGTTTTTGAAATTGCAAACCAGAGACCTAATCTGCAACGTGTTCATGGCAGTAAAAATAGAATAGAGCGCAGGATGCCTGCCAATATAAATTAGTATCAAATACTGCAAACAAAATTTGTATCAAATACTTACAGAAGATTTCAACTTAACGTGCATCCTCCTGTCTTTCAGTATTTTTTTCCATTTTTACTTGACAAAAAACACAGTACGGAGAATTTTCGCAAAAAAAGACATTTGGTGCGCATACGCGAGAAAATGGCCACGTGCCAAAATGACTGACGATTTTTCAGGCCTTATCGAGTCAAAAAATAACCGAGTTTTTTGGTAGACATAGCCGTCGCCAAAAGGACTCGAAAAGAAGTGTTTGAAGTTTAAGATTATTCAGCGAATTGTTGATTCAGTTTACCGAGTTTTTTCGGTTTTCGTGTACGGAACTTTTGAATATCCCTGGTTTACCGTACTTTTCGGTTCATCTTTCATTTTAATCTGTCAAATATCTGTCAAAATTTCTTCGAAGGAAGAGAAGCAACGAATCAAAATTTTGCACGTGCATGGCGAATATCCAAACTACTCTCATGCCAAGTTGGCGACATTGTTGAATGGGGCTAAATCAACTGTTACCAACGTATTAAAAGTGTCCGGTGAACGTTTGTCGACGGCCAGGAAAGCTGGATCGGGGGGAAATTGAAAGCCGGAGGCCACAGCGACGACAAAAAGAGTTGCCCGCTGTTTCGAGCAGAACACAACCTCTCCGTCCGAGATGTCGCAAAAAAGCTGGGAGTGGCGCCTTCAACGGTGGATAGAGCTAAAAAACGAGCTGGATTGTCGCGACTCGTAAATCGCGACGATAAACAAAACACGTCGGCCAAAGCACGATCGTGAAAGTTGTTCACGGAGATGCTGACGAAGTTTGGTTGCGTGGTACAGGACGATGAAACTTACATCAAGGCAGACATTAGACAGCTTCCTTCCCGGAATTTTATTCGGCAACAGGACGGGGAAAGGACGTCAGATATTTTCAAGCACATTAAACTGTCAAAGTTCGCGAAGAAATATCTGGTGTGGCAGGCCATCTGTACCTGTGGCTGGAAAAGCAACGTTTGCATTGCGACCGAAACCGTCAACCAGGAAATTTATCTGAGCGAGTGCCTACAAAAACGTCTACTGCCTTTCCTGAAGCAACACAATTGTTCCGTTCTATTTTGGCCGGATTTGGCATCTTGCCATAACGGAAAAAGGCCAAGGAGTGGTATGTTGCCAACAACGTTCAAGTGGTGTCCAAGAACAAGTACCCTTCGAACACGCCAGAGCTCCGCCAAATCGCACAATATTCGGCCATGGTCAAGCGGACCCTTAAGAAGACTCAAAAAGCTGTTGTGAGTGAGAAACAGTTCAAGGCAAACTGGCGTTCTGCGGCGAATAAAGTGGACAAGGAGACTGTACAAAATCTTATGGCAGATGTTAAACGAAAGACCCGGCAAGTCGCATTCGGTAAAAAGGAAGCTTAGCTGAATACATATTTCTCCTGTATTCTGTATTAACTGAACATGAAAAAGAAAAAGAATTTGACTTATTAATAAAAACTTTGATCGACTCACACACATTACTGTTTGACGAAATTTTGATCGGAACACCCTTTATGAACGATTTATTCGGTTTCTTGTTGGTAACCGATGTGATTCTGTTGAAAATTGAACGGAGTTCGGTGTTATTTTCTTATTCAAAATACTAAGTGTGTAGTATTACACCTTTGTTACATAGACCCTTTTGGAAACGTAGTCGTGATCTAAAATGAGGAGATACTTTGGCAAAACGGCATCATGAGTCAAGAGAAACAATTGTGCAAAGCTCTAGAAAAATTGGAAATGACTAATTGAAAGATATATTTTAATCGACACATTTTCCTTGGAATGCCCTACTTACTCATTCATTATTTGTCCATACTAGGGTTTTCAATCCCGGGAATCTCGTTTCCGGGGACGCCAGTACTTATTTCCCGTGATTCCCGAATTTCTCGGGAGGCGATATTTTATTCATGGAACGTATCAAATTCCCATTAAAACGTATATCTTCTTCGATACTTTAACTTATTTTCCAAATCTCAACGACACACAATTAATTTTTATCGCACCTTATTAGAATATAAGTAAAATAAAACCTTAATTTTGATTATTGCTGACCTCGAACAGTGACGAAAAATATATTTTGACAGGTCACATGAAGAAATATGGGTGCGGTTAATGCAAGTAATGGGTGGACTTGAGTAAGGGTTTAATTTTATCTGTTTAATCTGAGCTGTCAAATACGTGCTACAATTCAGCGCCAACATAAGATTAGGGCGAATCTGCTTTTGTAAACAATGGCTTTCGTACACAGAAAAAAATCTTGCAGTAAAAACTACCATATTACCCGACTATGCCAATCTTTAAAACTACCATGAAATTTCAGTCAAATTTACTACGTTTATGGTTAAACCTTCAACATCTGTGGTATATTTGACAGACCTCATATTGATATCAACCGCACCATGGTCGATCTAATCGCAGGCATGGTAAAATCAAACGCATTTATAGTCAGGTGAAAATTGTTGGTGTTTGAGCTTAATTTAACCCTCGAAATGGTAGTTTCTACTATAGACACTGTATATAGCCCGGACAACGCAAAATCATACAATCTGCCAACCCTGAAAAATGTTATAAATTTGAGCAATTGATCTGGCACCACTTGTATTTTTACAAACTTGAAGTAAACAGCGCAATAGGCTAAAAAAGATTCGGTTTCGATATTGGTAGTTTGTTTTGATTCCGTTTGAAGATAATCATTAAAAATCATAGAGAAAAGTGCCGTGTAAAAATGAAATGTTTGGGGCAAAATTGTGGCAATAACTCGCGATGTGAAGTGAGTTTTGTGGGTTTCTTCCGGTTTCCAAAGAAAGATAATATAAGCCAGAAATGGCTTGCATTCTGCGGGCTTTCGGCAGATTTTTAGATTCTAGGAAGCCATAGGCTGTGCAGTGTAAATACTTAATACTATAATTGTGTTTTCTCCATTACTAATTATAACAAATATACCCAGTTACATTTTCTTGCTAGTGATCTCTAGTTCGATATGAACGGAAAGACTCGAAAAGTCTGTTTTATGACAATGTCACGCAGTTGAGTACCAGGAAGGGCAAGAGAAGTAGCTTCGAATATTTTAATTGGCTGGAATCTGATCATCTGTGTGAGGGTGGAGAAAACCGCCATGTACCAAAACAAAAGGAAGATATTGGTATCCACGAAACGCAAAATTTGATTCCCTCGGGGCCGGCGTGTGGCGGAATTCTGGGTCGGTTCTTGAGGAAACTGGCGATGATTGCAATGGAGGATCTTTGTTGGGAACTGCGACAGTGGAAAATGAACACCTGGACCAGACTGATGCAAGCTATAGAGAGGAAATACGTTTATCAACTTCGGCCGAAAGCTCCAATCTTCAGAGTAGTGTAGAGTGTACAGAAAGAATTTGGTTCGTTTTTAGTAATCCAAACGGCAATAAATAATACACCGAAAATACTTACATTTACTGAATATGGAAGTAGAAAATTACTTATATGTTCATAATTGGCTTTTGTCAAAACAATACTTGATCACAATACTTGCTCCTTTAAAGTGAATCAACAGTTAACAGTCCGTTTGGCTGCATTTTTTGACAGGTCGTTTGGCTGCATAAGACAATTGTTGTCCGGTCTATATACAGTGTCTATAGTTTCTACTGCTTTTTTTGCGTGTAGTCATTTTCTCTTGAACAAAAGGTCACAAACACAAATTAAGCACTCTTTAAGGAAGAGGAACTTTATTACTATCCGCTGGTATATTCAATTTGAAGGAATTGTATTCAACTCCCGATATATTAGCAGACAAAGTGTTTGTTTACAAAAGCAGATTCGCCCTAATCAAATGTTGGCGCTGAATTCAACAAAAGCATTCACTGTTTTTATAGATGATTCCGAAGAATCGCACCCGGTAGTTGATAAAGGATAGCTGTGCTTCGTGGAAGAGGATTCATCATTGATTTTTTGAAATTAAGACGTGCCGAAGGTAGGAATTCTAAAGAATATCCGTTGCCTGTATCAATTAACTTTTTGTGTTCGGTACCAGTTTCAAGATGGCAGACGTTTGGCGATACAGCAACCGTTCGCTAACTGGGCTAAGTGCACAGCCCAGTTAGCGGATGCTGCTCGGTAACTGGGCTGACATTTCAAATGTAAATACATTTCGAGGGGGCTTTCGATCAGATTTCGGTTGGCATATTTCATTGCACAACACATAAATTCAGTAATGTTTTGATGCTTTATACGTCATTGTGATGTAGCTTATTGTGCACTCCATTGTGCAGAATATTTGACTCAGTTTGTATGGAATTACGACTCAATTTCGTACAATTTAACATTTTTCACTCCTCCACGAACCTTATATGCCTTTTACATGCCCCTTGCTGATTATGACAACAAAATGTCAAATGCTGATTTTTGAAGTTTATTTGCTTTTTAAGTGGGCTATAGCCCAGTTAAAAAACAGCCCAGTTAAAGAGCACCCAGTTAGCGAACAGTTGCTGTACTTCAAAAAATTGCCTTCCGATGCGGGAAATGCGGAATGTCTCCGGTGCTTGCAACATCATATTTTGCCTCCGGAAAGATCACACGTCTACCAAGCAGCGACCAAGTACGTCCTCCGCACCTGTTACGTCCGTCAATTTTGAATTTTGTAAAACGGCAATCATTGAATGATGAATTAGCTTGTTTGGCCTGTAAGGACGGCTTTTCTGTAAACGATATCACAAATTGAGAATTCATACGTTAATATTGAGGAATGAAAATGCCAACCGGCAATGTAGGTAATGAAGTTGGTTTTTGAGTTTTACGATGAAGTGAAGACCAAGTCCGTGGAAGAAATCAATAAACGGACTGTTGGAGGACAATTGGTAAGCCTTACTTTGGATGAATGGACCAGTGTGACTAACGAGCGGTACATGAACATCAACAATGATTTCATGGATGGTCATGGATTATGATCTGGAGCACTGCCGGCAGAGAAAATTGTAGGAATGGTGATGGTATGAGTGACTTTGGTATCAGAGCGGACAATGTATTGGAGCTGGCGGTGCTGCTGCTATGGTCAAATTTGGAATTTTTTTCGGTTATTGTCATCAATTGTGCTACAACCAAGGTCTGCATTCGGGGGTATGTGATGCTCTATACAAACACGTTTTAGTGGGATCAGTAGATATGGATGAAGACTAACCGAATGATGATTATGAAGACGACGAGGAGGAGTTCGAAAATGAACGATGTTGGTGATGAAGTTGAATATGAATTTAAAATATATGTAGTCATATTTCTAATAGTTGCTTCAAGGACTGTACAAAAGCAGCTTTTGCGGCACTTTGAAGCAGATCCGAAAGATTGTCAAAATACTTCGGAATTCTCCTATTAAGAACGCTGTTCTGCAGGACAAGATCGAAAAAGTATTCGAAAAATGCTCAACAACGGAACGATTTTTGAAGGACTGGGACTGCATCGAGGACACGCTGAAAGACCTTGGCCAGAAGGATTTGTGTTTGTTTGGCAAACAAAGAGGTCGAAGCAATGCGAAATCTTATGAACGCATTGCAGCCAATCAAATAAGCCTCTGAAGCTCTTGGACGTCGTGACGCAAATGCGTTAACAGCTGAAGGAACTATGTGTTTTATGTTCACCAAACTGAAAACTCAGAAGACTTTAATTGCAAAGCAGCTGTACGGCGCTGTTCTAAAGCGAATTGGTGAGAGGCGAAACAAAGAGCTCATACCTGTGCTTGCCAGTTCGTAGCTTTTCAAGTTTATTAAACCTGTAAGCTTTAAAAATGCCTAAAAACCAACAACCAGCAACAACCAAGCCAGCGCCTCGCAGCAGGTCACATTGGACGTCACTCTTGAACATGAACTTGAATCTGTAATTCAAGAATTCTCTGGTGCCAAGATTCCCGCGAATGACAATTTGGGTACTTCTAAGGTTTTGCAATAAAAAAAACTTGCGCTATTTGAATTGAACGGAGAGCTTTCGCAAAATCTCCACCGGCTGTCAAATGGTATGAAAATGTTGAGGCCAACATCAACAGAAAGCGAACATGTTTTTTCGTCATCAGCTTATATTTGCTGCAAACCTCGACTGCGACTTTTTGATTACAACCTACATGTCTTGTGCTGCTTAAAATCATATTTCAAACGAGTTGACTGTTAAGTTTAACACTTGAAATGGTTTTTTTTTCTTCAATAATGAATGGATTCCATATTTGATTGTTACACAATATTTGTAGTAATTTTATTTTCCGGGACCCGCGAAATAATTTTTTTACTCCCCGTTTCCCGGGAAGTAGATTTCCGAGAAAATTGATAACCCTAGTCTTGGGACTAGCAGTAGCAACGCAATTGTTCCAAGAGGGATCAACATGTTATAGCACGATAAAGACGATAGTTAAATCCTCTTCAGTCAGCCTCCAATCCACCAGCTTCGTATTCTCTGTCATAGTTAATCCAAAAAAGATCAATGCAGCGAAAAGTTAAATTAACAATCAAAGAAAAAGTCTTCCATCTTCCATAATGACGCTCCTTTCATCGAATGTATTTAGGCGCTGCTCTGCTAAGGAATCTGTTTTCATACCAAACAGTTATTTCGTTGAATTTCCCATGCTCCAGCATGCAACAACCGATCGAGAATCTTTTACTTGGTTTATCCCAAATCAGCACGAAACCATCCTGTTCTCACAAATACGAACAAAGGATATTTTAATTTCCGTTTTAATTTCGTTTCGTCAGAATTTGTGGGAAAGCTCTGCTTCGTTGGTTGGCCTTTTTTGCGCTGTGAGAGCAGTCGTCGGTCTGGCAGGCATGAGCGCAATGCGGTGGATAATCTTTGTAGAGTTGAAAGAAACTTCATCCTAGCGGAAAGTTGTTGATTGTAATGACTGTTTGAGATTTTCTCAGGCTTTTGCAGGCACGGAAAGTCGTTGTTTTCTTCAAGTTTTATTGATGAAATCACCTTATCTTTCGGATAAAATAACGTTATTTTTGCTCAGAGCGGTATTTGCTATGGAATTTATTTATACATACACAGTAAAAAAACAACCTTAGGCTTCATAAACGTCATGGAGAAGATAGTATCCTACATTAATTCCGGGTAGGCACAAAGGAGCGCATAAACATTTTTTGTTTGAGGAAAGCTTGTATGATAGATGAACTTTACGCAAACAAATATGCCGGGAAAAATGAGGTCACAGTGGGAACATATGGAGAAGACGGCAAGAGCCTTGTGTTCAACTTTCTGCTTACCTGTTGATATGCTTTCTTTTTCCAGGAAACTTTCCCCGCTGGGTTTGTCTACCTCTCCTTTCAGGAATTTGCGTTCATCGTGAACAAATATCGACAGAGTTATGCAGGAAATGCCAAAGTAAAACTGTGGGGAAGAAATGGAAACAAAATAAAACTTCAGGCTCTGAATGGTGAATATTTATGTTGGGGGAGGGTTGTACAGCAAAGGACTCAAAGGTGCATAGCTTCGTATTATTTAATTTCCTAAATAATCAACAATGTTTCATGTTTGCTAGAAAAGAAATCCTGTACTAATTAAACTGAATTTTCCCTTCAGTTTTGTTTGTGTTGGTTAATGGTTTTCATTTGCACCGTTTTCAATTGCCCGAAGGAATTTCGGAACAAAAATAGTTTCATAACATCGGGGGTTGTAGCTGATTTTCTTGTCCGGATCTTAATCTATTCTGTGATAAACAGTAAACAACAAACTTACCGTGATTTTGTTCAATTTCTGCCAAGTTTACAAAAAGCTCTTTTTCAACGACAAGATCTTTGGCATGTATCTATGTTTGCATTACTTATAGTACGTTCACACTATGCTCTACACAGATAAAAAGAAACATTGAATTTTCTGCGTTATCTAATGCACATAAAGGGAATGCTAGATTTGGCAGAAAATAGTGGGATATTTCATGTAAAGTTAAGTCAAATAGCGCCTGAATGTAGTCTGCTGTATGGAAGATTGCCATCATTGTTGTATGGCGTATGAAAGGTTGCAAACAACTTCGTTGTTTACGCTTCCTTTGGCTTACGATTAAACGAAGGGAAATTTTACACGCCTGTTAAAATTCATTATTTTTTTCTGTGTATATTACGTGATATTGCAAGTTGATATCGATATCAAGTAGAGGTGTTCACTGACTTGATATAGTTTGACGTTTGGAAAAGTGACGATGAAGAAAACAAAAAAAAAACTAAGTAAACTGGGGCCGTATTGCGAAATCGAAACGAAGAACTTTTTCTCACAAGCGTTTGTACAAAAAGTTGTTCGTTTTGAGCTACATAATGCCACCCCTGATCTTTATTACATTTTCTTTACAAAAAGATCTGATATTGATCTTTTTAAAGTACCATTTTTTCCAGTAATTCGTTTCTATACGGTGGGCTTCATTGGGATCAGAACTTTACACATTTTTAAGAACCAAATGCTACGTCCCCTGATTTCCGCTTTTTCTATTAGGAAAATTAAGTGCAATGTTGATAGCATCGACTAATCTGCTTGATTCTTCTCGATGTCAATTAGTCGATGAAAATCACAACCGACATGGCTGAGGAATAATTCTTTTGAAGTTTGCCCTCTGATTTTGTTTTTAGACTATCGTGATATTTGATCGTTAAAAAATGTGTTCACAGTTCATCTAAAAAAGGAAAAGCCTGCAAACAAACCGTTTATCTTATACAGCACCCCGAAATACGTACCCGCTAACGAAAATTGTAACTGCAAAATGAATCAATGTATGATGAAAATGGTGTGCAAATTTTTTTATCTTGCGAAAAAAATTCTGTCGAGGATCTAATTGGGTGGAAAATCTGCAATATGGTTAGTGAATAATAAGTTCGGTTCAGTTTGTTTTATTTGATTAACATGCATAAACCAAATGATTTTAAACTTCCTAAACACGACGGTGGAATTATTCAAATTGGAAAATTTAGTTTTGTTTTGATTGAGTCCAAAGGGGAAGTGACTTATGAGATTAAAAGATATCGCCCAGCTATATCGCAGCTGGGTTGCCAACCACTGCTTGTTCGAATTATATCAAGTAAATGAGATGATATGAGCTATATCAAGTACTGTTCTTAATATAGATTGACAGATCAAATGTATGGGATATCACGTAATATAGCACATGATATAGCTGCTATATCATTAATCGCACTATATCACGTAATATGGGCCGTAGTGAATTCCAACACCTTTCCAACTCATTCTTAAGAAAAAAAATAAATTATAATTTTATTTTATAATTATTTTTTTTTTTTAATTAAAAAAAAAGAAAAAAAAAAAAAAATATTTTTTATTGTAAAAAAAACAATATAAAAATTTTTTTATTTCCCCCCCCACGCACCAACTCCAAAAAAAAATTTTAACAAAAAAGAACTTTTGCATACAATAATATCCGCAATGTATGTAATATCCCAAAACATTACACGATGTATAATGTAGTTGTTTATGTTTTATGACGCTCCATTTATGTGCATGATATTGAACAGAAAATCACACTACTTTTTTGAGCTGTAAACACCACCACTACAGCAGAATAATTTCTGACAGACGAGTACAAGACTTTCACAAATACCTTCTGGAGAATTGGCCGATCAACAACAAAGGGGTTTTTGAATATTTTAATATATTTTCACAATATCAAGCTTAAGTTAAAATCCATTAATTTGGTAGGTAAGGCTTGAGTCGGTTAATATCTCGACGCACTGTTCATTTTATTGCAGTGCTTCTTGTAATCACACGGATAAAAATAAACATTGAATTCTATGCAACGTAGATAAAATGCACATATTGTATGAAAGATTGCGCACATTGTTGTATGGCGCATGAAAAATTGCAAACAATTCCATTGTTCGCGCTGGCTTTGGCTTGGAATTAAACGAGAAATAAAAAATTACGCGCTTGTTAAAATTCATTACTTTTTTCTATGCAGAATAACCGACAGCAGTTCGTTTCGAAATGTTTTTTTTTTTCAGTTCTAAAACGTTCGTCACGATCCATTTTGTTTCAAAGAAGTTCTGCTTGATGGAATCCGCGGATCGAAAATTACACCCACTTTGAAAATCCGACGTGGTCGAGTTCAAAAATTGCGAATTCGTTGAAATTGGTTAAACTATGGATCGGAAGTTGCCTTTGAAGGTGTTGAGAACGATTAGGGCAAACCCACACAGAAAATATCTGAATTTTCATTGTGATGTAAGTATCAGAGCATGTGAAATTGTATTTCATTCCACACGATGCAGCTACTTGCATGAAATAGTTCTAACAAAGCTTGTTTTATTAAAAGTTTTGCATTTTACTTCTGAAAAGTGTTAATTTTTCATTAAATTAAAAGTAAAATTTTCTACTATGAAAGTTATGCATTTGATTTGGAAGTGTATTTTTCTTTGGTTCTGTAAATTTAAAAGTGTTTTCTTTTACTATGAAAATTGTAGAACTGTCAAATCCACCAAAACAAAGCTAGTCGTCGTCCTCGTCACTTGGAATTTTTCACTTTTCTTGTCCGCGTCCACATGCTCCCGTTCGCTTCCGTACACGTTTTGTAAAAATATTTTCTTTTTCGGCTGTGAATGATTTTCGTTGTAATTTCGAAGTGAATTGTGTGAAATTGTGTATTTCCATCAGTTTCTATCGTCATTCAATTCTATCGTCCAGAATAGAAACGAAGTCTCAACTCGGTTATTTTTTTATTCACAGCTACCTACATATAAACCCTATCTGATTCAATAAAGATTTGTTTCCAAAACGAGGAAAATGTTATATATGTAGTTATATTATGGTTTCAGTTGAAAACTGAATTTATCGACTAGTGACAATCGATTTCATTCTCGTTCTGTACGTTATACACTGATAGGCAAAATAAAGTGCCCACCTCATCGTTTTTTCAATTTCTCTCATATACTTGGTTCAAATTAAAGTAAACACACTGTATTTTTTTTATTATCTTATTTTTTATACTCTTTTTAAGTTTCACTTAGGGAATACTGAAAAAAGGGAGTTTTACTTAAAGAAAAAAAAAAAAATCAATTTGTGTTGAAAAAAAAAAAACAGTGACAAAATAAAGTGCCCACTTCAAAAATCGATATGTTTTCGATAAGTTTTCATTGGAAGACCCCTCGATTGTTTATGTTTTGATATTTTGACATGTTTTGAAGCAAACGGCTCAACCTGGTGCATTTGTATACGTGATCGAATTTGATTCAATTGAAAAAAATGGAGAACGCAGTGCTTTCGAAAGCAATTCCCTTGTGTATCCGAAAATTGGTCGTTCGTGATGTGCAAAACGGTGAATCGCACCGGGCTGTCGCTAAGAAGTACAGTATCAGTAAGGCTGCGGTTGGCAAAATTCTTCTGAAGCTTAAAACGTTTGGATCAGTGATGGATCGCCCTGGCAGAGGCAGGAAGCGGAAAACGGATGCGAGAACGGACACCAAGATCATGCGTGAAGTCAAGAAGAACCCGAAGGTAACTGTCCGCGAGATCCAGGAAACCCTTCAGTTATCAGTTTCCGGTCGAACTGTTCGTCGCCGTCTCGTAGCACAGGGGTTGAATAGCAAACTTACCCGGAAGCGCCCATTTATCAGCAAGGCAAACAAAGCCAAACGGCTTAAGTTTGCTAAGGAGCATGCTGAAAAGCCCCTGGAGTTCTGGAAAACGGTTCTCTGGACGGACGAATCAAAATTCGAGCTGTTTAACCGAAAGCGGCGGGTTCGTGTTTGGTGCAGATCGGGAGAGGAGCTTCAGGAGCGCCACATCCAAGGCACGATGAAGCATGGAGGAGGAAATGTGATGGTCTGGGGGCGTTTTTCGTGGGGTGGGGTGGGAAGCATTGTGAAAATCGACGGGATAATGACGGCAGATTCTTACATCAACATCCTGCGAGAAAATCTGGCGGTTTCGCTGATCCAGACGGGCCTTGAAGAGAAGTTCGTATTCCAGCAGGACAACGACCCGAAGCATACTGCCAAGAAGACCAAGCCTTTCTTCCGGTCTTGTCGGATCAAACCGCTGGAATGGCCTCCACAAAGCCCGGACCTCAATCTCATCGAGAATTTGTGGGCGATTCTCGATGCCAGGGTTGACAAAACTGGTGTTACCAATAAAAATAACTATTTTGAAGCCCTGGAGCGCGCCTGGGAAGAGCTAGATCCACAGCACCTAAAGAACCTGGTCGAGAGCATGTCGAAGCACCTGCAGGAGGTCCTGAAGGCCAAAGGAGGACACATCAATTATTGAAATGCTTTTATTTTACTTTAATTTATGTTTTCTGTAGCCTAAATGAAGTGGGCACTTTATTTTGTCACTGTTTTTTTTTTCAACACAAATTGATTTTTTTTTTCTCTAGGTAAAACTCCTTTTTTTCAGTATTCCATAAGTGAAACCTAAAAAGAATATAAAAAATAAGATAATAAAAAAAATACAGTGTGTTTACTTTAATTTGAACCAAGTAAATGAGAGAAATTGAAAAAACGATGAGGTGGGCACTTTATTTTGCCTATCAGTGTA
>JAHHFK020002339.1:0-338313 GCA_024533555.2 Aedes koreicus | reverse complement strand
ATTCTGTAGCTTATCATCTTACCGAAAATGGGTGGACCAATGTAGTAGTACTAGATCCGCGAGCGATTGGCAGCGGCACATCAGACTTCGGTTCGGGTACAATAGGTTTGTTCAAACCTACACCCGAGCGAAACTTAATTATTGAGAGTCTAAATCTTTATCGAAGGCTACAACAAACTGGACATAACATTGGTCTGAACAAATGCGGAGCCTTGAACTTGGCACAAACACATGATAGAGTGATTGCGTTGAAAAGAAGAATTGCATATAATCTGCCCACTGGTTTGTTTTGTGAGTTCATTGATGCAGAAACCGTTAAGAAACTACACCCTCTGTTGAATGTAGATGATATACAGGGAGCGGTATACATACCAGATGATTGTATTGCCGATCCAGCGCTTGTATTATCTACATTAGCAAGTATATCAAAGCAAAGGGGTGTTAAGTTCTTTGAGGGCTGTGAAGTTAAGAATGTGAGTAAAACTTCTAATGCTTGCATTGTTCAATTATTAGAGGATTATTTTTTAGGTTAACACTAAAGGTGGCCGAGTCGACAGTGTAGAAACCGACATTGGAACAATACGATGTGAATACTTCATTAATTGCAGCGGAATGTGGGCACGTGAGCTTGGATTGAAATGTAAGAAACCTATTTGCATTCCCGCATATCCAGCACAACATTTTTTCGCTCAAACCACAAACCTAAAGCTTCCTAAACAACAACTGCTACCGTGCATAAGAGATTATGATGCATATCTTTACGCTAGGCAGATGGATGGAGAAATTTTGGTAGGCTGGTTCGAAAAAGAAGCAAAACCCGCCTTCGAAAATATAAAAAATATCCCTAAAGAATGGAAGCCTCACTTGGAAGAAAATATGGCTAGTCATTGCAAACCACTATGGGAAAAGGCTGTTGATAGAATACCTATAGTGGGCACCATATCTGAACCAAAATTAACAAACAGCCCCGATAATTTTACAGCTGATGGAAGATGGATATTCGGCGAAACAGCTGAAGTGAAAAATTATTTCGTGGCTTGCGGTATGAACGGTAATCCGCTACAAGGTTGCGGTGGTGTCGGTAAAGCATTAGCTGAATGGATTGTTTCTGGAACACCGACTATCGAGATATTGCCGTTCAACATTCAGAGGTTCCTGCACCTGCACAATAATCGTCAATATCTTCAGCAACGAATCAAAGAGGTCGTTGGTCGTCAGTATACCATCCTGTATCCTAACCAAAGCGAGTACAAATATTCCCGTAAACTAAGGTGCTCTCCGTTGTACAGCGTCCTAGAACAGCGAGGAGCTGTCTTTGGAACCAAAATGGCTTATGAGAGGGCACTGTATTTTGACACGAATTATAAACGTAAGTATAGCGGTGGGTCAACTTAGCAGATTAGATTTTTTTTATCTGGGTTCTGGTCTTCTTAATGCCAAATGTTAACGTGTTTGAGCTTTAACAGTTTCAGGCTACTGCTACTCACGGATTTTGATATGGGATTTGATTTAATAAGCAAGCTTTGCCAGTCTTTGAGGATAGGAAAACAAAAGTAATCTAAAACCCCGTTCACATTACAACCTATATTACGTGATATAGAGTATCTTGATATCAAATGCTATGCACATTATTTCCAGTGAAAACTAGATGTATAGATGCTGATATCAAGTTAGTTGCTTGTACATATTACATATATATACAGGATTTCTTATTAAGAATATTTCAGGTGATGCAATGCAATCTAATAAAATAAATCACGTCGCTACTACCGGAGCTCACCACGTGGTGAGTGTGCACCTGAAATTACATACAAGCCTTGCACGCGTGTATGCGTGTTGGCTTCGTTCATCTGATCAGCAAATGGCTGTTTTCTTCAAAGCGCTGGTCTACTTTTTATTATAAACTTACTCTGTCACAAATCAAAATTTCCCGCTGTGGGGCGACTCTTCATCGAACTTCAGCACAGTTTTTTTTTTCAAGTACAACGGCAATAATCATCAATTTACTCGTGACAAAGCGGAAAAACACTCTTCCTTTATTTTCTTTAATTTTCTGATACGAAAATTCCTCCGAAAATCGACCGGGAAGGCAATGGTTTTACGACAAAACCAGTTCAGAAGCACTTTGGCAAACTTTCAATATAAATATCGGTCAAAAACACGATTTTCATTGCAACCGGGCACTAACAAAAACATCTACTGCCATTCTTGACACAACACGATTGTTCCGTGGTATTTTAGCCGGTTTTAGCATCCTGCCATTACGGAAAAAGACCATGGAGTTATATGCCGCCAATGACATGCAGGTGGTGCCCAAGAAAGAAAACTCTCCCAACATGCCAGAGCTCCGCCCAATTAATAAATATTTTGCCATCGTCAACGCGCCCGCTGCTAACTGTTTGAAGCAGGATTAGCGAAAACATTCTGGGCTGAAACCGTGCACACATCTGTTTGTCTACTAAGCCAGTTATCTACGAAAGGTCAAAAAACCTCCCCCCCCCCCAAACAAACACCCACCCATTCCCTCCCCCCCACCACCAACACCACACTCCCCCCCCCCCCTCCCCCCACACAACCCCACCCCCCGACCACCCCCACCCCTATCCCACAAAACCCAAAAATTACAAACACCCCCCACACCCACACTCCGGCAGCAGGGCCTACACTCAGGCAAATAAACTTAAGAATTTCATAAGGTTCAACTTATGAACGATGCTTTGGAATTTCATAAGGCTGACTTATGAATGGATTTTATGTCACACGACGTTGTTCTTGTACGCCTTGAAGCTTTGCTGAATACAAGTGTTGATATATACTAGCGAATGGTAAGTCACTGGACCCATAACCTCAACGTTCAAGGTTCGAATCCAGGTTGCTCCATATTTTTATTTTTTCAACATCATTATATTTCATAAGACAAATTTATGAAATTCATACTGCTTTCTTATCGCAAATAATTACAATGCAATCTTATGAATATCAAAAGTCCAAAAAATTATAAAAATTTACCGAATAGTGGTACCCGGATTTCTCAAAAAAAACGGTTGCGGGGGGAGGCGGCGGCCCCCAAACGAACAAAAAGGGGGGGGGAAGGCCGCCCGGGGGGAAAACCCCAACCCCCCCCCACACCAAAAAATTTGATGTTCGTATACCTTTTCTTGAAAAACGTGTGTAAAAGTTAATATGGGAAGCCGGTATAAAAAGCAAGTGCAGAGAAATAGAAACAAAACTTTTCGGGTTATGTACTAGGCTTTTTATTAATAAACATTTACATGACAGTTATCGCACAACTGCAGCGCCGTTTACCAGGAGCATAACGACATACATTTGAATTGTCGGTTTAAAGTTTTACACAAGTAGCAGACCGAAGATGGACGTCTTCTCTCTGTGCCTGGACCTTGACTGAACTGCTTACGGGACGGAATCCGATTAAAAGGCGGAATCATAAAAGGCTTCTCGCAGCGAGAGGGGGTGGACTATGATAAGACCTACTCGCCCGTGGTTTATCATCGCTCACTGCGATACCTCTTCGCCTTGTTTGCACGTCATGAACTTTCCATTGAGCAGATGGACGCAACAACGGCGTTCCTCCAGGGCGAATTGACGGAGGAGATTTACATGGAGCAGCCTCCGTATTTCCAAAAGTCCGACCAGCCAATACTGGTAGCCTAGGTCCATGCCGATTGTTCCTGTTCGAATTTCTTCCTTGTGTATTATTCGTTGCAATTCCTTTTCAATGGTGTCGGCTCGCAAGGCCCACAACCAACCCCACTATCTCGCAGGAGGACCATCGTGATGCTGCTGTTTTACAGTCCCAAGCTCCACCAGGGCTTTCGGCTTTTGTATTTAGAGTCCTGGGCGCACTAACAAGACGGTGACTCAGCCGCTCCTAACATGGAGAACAGACGCTGTTTTGAGCCGCCCCAAACATGGAGAACAGACGCTCAAATGGGTGAAGGCTTGACTGCAAAGACTGGTATGCCGTTTGAATAAAGTCCTCTATGGACTCGAACAGTCTAGTCGAATTGGGAACGCTTAACTCGATGCGGCGCTGCGTATGTTCAAAAAAAAAAATGCTCAACTGGTTCACGAGAAAATTAAATACAGTGACGGACAATACAATAAGACCAAAGCCCGATTTTCATACAAAATGGTCATGTTTGGAGGCTTGTCTTTCACTTTCCCGTGAAGTAATTGAACTGAAATTTTAGCAATAGCCTAGAAATAACCTGAATTTTCATCTTTAATAAATACATAATTTTTCATTCACCACTTCTGAAACTACAGACACCATCTACGACAAAACAATAAGACCTCCTGTTGATATCCATAGTTTAGGCCATGTTGATGAGTGTGAATTACAATCTATAGTATACTGATATTAAAATGACCCGTGCATCAATAATCAAAATTCAGATCCTCAATCTGAATCCTTTATGGAAATCAAAAAGTGGTCTAATTGTTTTGTCGTATGCGGTGTCTGTAACTTTTAAAGTGGTGAATGAAAAATGATGGATTTAATGCAGATGAGAATTTAGGCTACTTCTGGACCACAGCCGAAATTGGTTCTCGAGAAAATGAAAGGCAAGCCCCCTAACATGACCATTTTGTATGAAAATCCGGCTTTGGTCTTATTGTATTGTCCGTCACTGTACAAGTCACCAGCACCACCATTCTGAATGAAAATTAAGTTTTTCTCTTATTGTATTGCCCGTCACTGTACTTGAATTTACTGTGTTCCATTTTTTCTAGGAGGAGATGAATTTCCAACAATGCCACCTGGAAGTTTTTACAAACCTAAGTTTTTCAATTTTATGCAAAAAGAGTATGTTGCATGTACGCAACATGTCGGTATAATAGACATTTCGTCCTTTTCGAAAATTGAAATAAAGGTATGTATTCAATGCGTTTCGCTTGGGAATGTAGAGTTCCCGCAAAAGACAACACCTCTCAAATATCCGATAACGTTTTAATGATCTTCAATAGCCCGGAGTACAGCCCGATAGCATTCGGAATAATGTATTGCATTACCTCCAAAAAATGTGCACCAATGACGTCGATATCGAAAAATCTCATATCGTACACACCGGCATGCTGAATGAACGGGGAGGCTATGAAAACGATTGTATGCTGATTCGGCAAAATGAAGATCACTATTTCATGATTTCACCATCATCACAGCAGACCAGAATCTATGAATGGATGTCCCGGAACTTACCCCGGGATGGCAGCGTTCGACTGAATGATGTCACTTCGATGTACACCGTTATCAACGTTGTAGGACCAAAGTCAACCGAGCTAATGAGTGAACTATCCAATTCTAATGTAAAACTACAACCGTTCACCTACCGGAAGCTGAATATTGGCTACGCGAGCGATGTGATGATAATGTCGTTCACGCACACCGGAATGCCCGGTTACTGTTTGTACGTACCTTCGGAATATGCCCTGCACGTTTACGATCGCCTTATGACCGTAGGACGAGATTACGGTGCACGCGACGTCGGAACACTGACACAACGATTCTTGAGAATTGATAGATTCATACCATTCTGGGGAGATGAACTCACTAGTATGACAACTCCGTTTGAAGCTGGCGTATCTTACTCGGTACGGTTGGATGTAAGTAGCTTGTGTGAGGTATTAAATATTATAAACACAAATTCACAGGTTTCGTATTAAAGAAAACAGAATGTTTCATCGGAAAGGCGGCACTTGAAAAACAGAAACGCGAGGGTTTAACGAAACGACTCGTATTCTTTCACGTGGAGGACATCGATATTGACAAGGATGTATGGCCGTGGGGTGGCGAGCCGATCTACAGAAATAATGAGTTCTGTGGTACTGTTACTTCAGCAGGGTAAAATTTTGTGTATTTTCAAAAAGCTTCAGGAATTAAATGCTTGTTTTGCATTTTAGATACGGATTTGCATCGGAAAAATTGGTTTGTCTTGGATATATCAGTCGACCGCAAAGCAACGAGTCCAGAGTGATTACAACCGACTTCATAATGGATAAAAACGCTGTTTATCACCTTGACATTGCGGGCGGGAAATTTCGACTAACACAACACATCCACCCGAGGGCAACTTCCGCTAAAACGATGGAGGAAAGCGATCTCAAGAAAACATATCGTCCAACGGTAGTTAAATTTAAAAAACAATTTCGAGTCTGATTTGAAAATAAGTACAATGAAAAGGTATAGTCAATAAAACTGAGCCTTCGTCTAAGGTAAAATTTGGTCGAGTTACATGAACTTCAACTTGTTGTTTCAAGCAAGAATAGTCTTAAAATGCGATGTGATTAGTATTTTTCATATTTTCTATAGAAAAATGATCGTTTAAACGCTGATGGATAAAAAATGTTTAAAAGAACAACAACATAACACCACAAAAGCATTCAACATACCACAATAACCCACGTTATGTTGCCTATCTCGAGCTTAGTAGCATAAGGACGCAACTGCAATGATCGACATTTCTTTGCGTTGCTAGGGCAAATTGATTTAGTTACCAGATAATTTAATGTTGCAATGTTATTGCATGCAGTATGTTTGAATCTTTCAGTACAAACAATGAAAGCTACGAAAACTATAGTCCCGATCAAGATATTAACGGAAGAGAACACCGATAACTGCAGTTACATACTTATGATACTAAGTGCGAGCTATGATTGTTTGTATTAACGTTATTTAATAAAAGTGAAAGCAATCAGACTATAACCCATCACTCATTTACGTTCGAATTCGTAAATTCGAAAACAATGTTTTTTCGTATGACAAATACGGTTCGAACGAAAACGAGAACAAGGCTGTATAACTACTGAGCTAAATAAAAACACCAACCGTATTCGATATTTCATAGCAGAAGCATCGATATAATTCATGTTTTTTTTTCGATGTGATGGCATGCGCTTATGTCGAAACAGTCCTCAACTCTCTATGGAGTTATTCCGTTTATTTTCTTCGATACGTTATGTCACGGAATTTCACGAAATATTGGGTATATTTTGTAACCCAAGTGAGTGATTAGCTGTCTCAACTGATGTACACAGCCTGCTATTTCCAGCCACAAATGGGAGAACTCTAAAATTAAGGATCACCCGATATCAATTTATAGGTATTAATCTGATCATTGCTCCATAATACAGCAACTGTCTGCTAACTGGGTGCTGTTTAACTGGGCTGCTTTTTAACTGGGCGTTCGCTAACTGGGATATAGCCCAGTTAAAAAGCAAATAAATTTCAAAAATCAACATTTGACATTTTGTTGTCAAAACCAGCAAGGTTCATGTAAGGCATATAAGGAGGAGTGAAAAATTGTTAAATTGCACGAAATTGATTGGTAATGCCATGCAAACTGAGTCAAATATTACGCACAATGGGGTGCATAATAAGCTACATCGCAATAACGTATAAAGCATAAAAACATTATTGAATTTATGTATTGTGCAATGAAATATCCCAACCGAAATCTGATCGAAAGCTCCCCTCGAAATTTATTTACATTTGAAATGTCAGCCCAGTTACCGAGCAGCATCCGCTAACTTGGCTGTGCACTTAGACCAGTTAGCGAACGGTTGCTGTACTACTGATTTTTGTTTTGTAAGCCATTATTTGAATTTTGAACCAATAGACTTACGTTAAGCATGCAACCATGTATGCAAACAACTTCAAAATGATTACCAACATTTGAATAATCGTGCGAAAGATGACAATTAAACTATATTTCATGTTTCTGGCAGGCTGTTCGGATTGCTTAAGAAAAGGATAACAAAAGTAATCTAATCCACTTACCATCATCGACTCTATCTTGATTATATCTTACTCGAATCGTAATTGCCTCGAATCTTATCGTACTTCAACAGCTTATCGATATCAACGGAAGGATATTTTTCTCGAATTGCTGCTCGATCCATATTAGGGTATCGCTTCAGTAAGCCCATTACTTCGTTTCGGTCGCGATTCAGCTGCTTCCTTTTAACGTTGTAAAGCCTTTCACGGTATAGCCGTAAGAACTTGTGCACCGCCGATCCCCGGTAGAAAAATTTATGTGTTTCATTCCACTTCTTATTGGCATATTTCGGAATGACATGTTCAAACATACGGTAGAAAAAATTCAATCCTAGCTGATTTGTTGCCAGCTTCCCCGGACGTTCGCCATTTTCACCAGTTTCCAATTCATAATACGCACGGTTTCTTTCCCGCACAACATCTTCCAAATTTGTCATCGCATCATTGACCTAATAAATAAAGATTATTAAGACAAGCAAATTTAAACTTTGAACAAAAATACCTTGTCCAGTCGTTCTGGGCTGGGAAAAAGTTCCATTTTTTCGTTGCACTCATGCTCCATGGTCAGAAGCATATTGCGCTCCTTCAAAAGCACAAACCATAGCTTGTGTAGATCCGAATTCGACTTGATGCGTAACTCATCTTTGTTCCAAGCACGACCATGTTTTATTTCATTTTCTCCCCAGTTTTTCTTATTGTCGAAGAAATCCATCAGGTCATTACGCTGAATGGAGACCGAAAAGCACCTGATCACCGTTCCTGGCTTAAGAGCCGCTTTTGTTATTATTCTGTGTGAAGATAGAATAACCCTGTTGTGATGTAATCAAAACACTAATTTGTTGAATAGGCTTACGTGTTTCCACTCCACAGGTTTGACCCAACAACGTTGTATACCGACCCACACCCAACACCACTCTCCAACAAAAACTATTAAAACAAAACCCAATAAAACCACCCCAACCCCCCCCCCAACCCCACCACACCCACCCCCCCACAACAATCACAAAACACCCACCCCCCATCCTCACAAGAAAGAAAAAACCCACATAAACATCACAAACACATAAGTCACCCCACAAAAAAAAACAATATAATTATAATATATATTATGATTATTTGCCACCAGCAAAGATATCCACACCAAAAAAAGAAAAATTTTTTTATTAAAATTTTTCCATTTACATTTTAAAAAGGGGTATTTTTTTATTAAATTCTAATCTTCTACGAAAATTATGTTTTTGATTTGAAAGTGTATTTTTTCGGTTCAGTGTGTAAATTTAAAAGTGTGTTCTTTTAAGGCTGGATTACAGTTCGGGAAACGCGTCACGGGATTTGGGCGCCTGTGTGTTTTTAAATGGAGCCCGGGATTTGATTTCCCGTGGCGGGAATTAAGTCTACACAAAAATTACAGTTTTCCTGAAGTGTAAACCCAACCGCGGGATTTACTCCGGGAAATAAAATTCATCTCTACACACTACTTCTTCGGCGGGAACAAATCATTCCGAATTGTTTCCGGGCGGATTTTGCCTGTTTGAACTCGAACAGGGGAAAAATATTAAAATGGAGCCGAGTCCCGAAACAGTTTTTTTTTTCGATTTTGATGTGCTCGAAGACTTTGATGGGTTTGTCAGTCATGATAAAATTGATGAACAGCTAACCCAGGATGAAATATTGGTCGAAGAAAATATAGAGTTCGTTCCAAAAAAATAGAAACGCGTAGCAAAAACGACAAAAATGAACAAGGAGATTGACATTAAAGTTGTTCTTTGCCAAGAAATTTCAAAACATTCTTGCTTGTACCAAATAACAAGCAAGAGTATTCCAAAAAAAAAAAATAGCTAAAGATGCTATTTGGCAACAAATTAGTTGTACTATTTCATCGTCCCTGAATAAATCCATCAGTGTCCAGCAGTGCAGGAAATACTCACGGGTAAAAATCCACACATATTTATTGAAAAAAAAACCGTGTAAAATTCCACATAATATTCATTTGTTCACACATAAACAGAACGCTCTGAGATACACATATGAAGTTTATGTGGCAAATGAAAAATACGTGTGGCCAAACATAGTGGTTATTTGTACACAAAGGAAGTATGTGTGGCTACAAATAGATATCATTTGTTTATCAAATTGAATTGCAAAATTCATGTGTGGCACACATAGATATTATCATTGCTTAATTCAGTGCTGGGATGCTTTGAGGTAATCGATCAGGTAAAAACACACATCGTCAAAGCAACAGTTAAAGTAAACTTAAATAAAGTTATTCGTAAATTTCTAGAATTTATATTGATTACTTTATCATTACTTAATCTAAAAAAAAATTGTGATAAACCCAGTGCGGTCTTCAAAACTGTCCATTTTTTCAATGTTTCCTGCAAGAAAAAACTTACACAAATGTAAACAATACGCAAAACCTGAGACGCAAAACATGCTTGTCACTGAGTGTGGAGAAATGTGGAGAAACGTCATCTGGAAAATTTCCCGAGCCAAATCCCGAGCGAAATCCAGTTTCCAAATCCCGTGATACTTTTCCCGAACTGTAAACCAGCCTTTACCATGAAAATTGTAGAACTGTCAAATCCACTAACACAAAGCAAGTCGTCGTCGTCGTCGTTTGGAATTTTTCTCTCGATCACATTGTTACAGTACAAACAAGTGGGGGAAAGTTTCAACTGGATGACGGCGGTAGAGGATATCAATAACCATGCTTTCCTTAGGGCCTTTTAACCGCCAATCTCTGTTTGAAGGATGTGTAAGTTACTACATGAATGGTAATGTTTTAGTTGAATTAATCATCCCGCTTTTTTATTTGCAGCGCTACCACAAGCGACGACGAACGGCAGCAGATGCCAAATGTTGCTCGAGTGCATTTGGGTGATACTGGCCGACATATATCTCTCGTGATGGAAAACATGACGAAAATTCAGCTTTAAAGTTCATTTTGCAATGAAATAAGTTGCGCCGATTTTAAACAATGCCACGATTTCGATTTGACAGTTCTACAATTAATCTGAAAATAAAACCTTTTATTTTAAAACTTTTTTTAAATTTCAATCCAAAAAGCACATTTTTATTTTAATTGCACAACACTTTCTGGACGAAAGTTCATTTTGCAATAGAAATAATTTGCTTTCGTTTTCAACGATGCCACGGTTTCGATTTGACAGGTTTTTGTTCTGAAAGCAAACCGCTTTCTACGAAAAAGAACCAATCCAACTTTTCAATTTTAGCAATGGTTTTTTTTAATTTTAATAATCATTATTCTTTGTGTGTGAATTTCATTAATTTACCTTATGAAATATAATGATGTTGAAAAAATAAAACTATGGAGCAACCTGGATTCGAACCTTGAACGTTGAGGTTATGGGTCCAGTGACTTGCCATTCGCTAGTATATATCAACACTTCTCGAGTAATTCATGTTAAGGGCCTAAAAGCCATTTGTAAACAATGACTTTAAATGTCGATTTCTCTTGAATCTTAAATCACTCTCGTGAAATGAAGGCAGAACTTGATACACACTTAGAAAATTTTGCAGTATTTGGTAATTTTTTACCGAACTATCAACAGCTAAACGTTGAGTAAACCGATTTACCGGATTTCGGTGAAATTTTACAGTATTCAGGTAAAAAAATTACCGGAACTTGTCAAATTCAACCAAAATCCGTTAAATCGGATTACCGAACGTTCAGCCAACAATCATAGATATCCCCCCCCAACCCCCCCCCCCCCACAACCCCCCCCCCCCCCCCCCCCAATATTCTGTTTTTTATTCCTATTTATTTTTACCCACAATTTAAAAATTTGTTGGGGGACCTTTTTGGGGGGGAATACTGGGCCGACCGGCCACGCTACTCCCCCCCAAAAAAAATATCGTATTTGTTAGGGACCTACTGATCTTAGAGTTAGTCTATGGTTCAGCTATTGAAAATTCGGTAAAAAATTACCGAATACTGTAAAAAACTTTGTGTGTAGTAAAATGTTATTTCTTCCATATGGAGTAGCTGGATTTAGTGGGATTCTCGTGATTCGTGAGATATCAACGTTTAAAGTCATTGTTTACAAATGGCTTTTAGGCCCTAATCATGAATTATTCGAGACTGTTATTCAGCAAAGCTTAAAGGCGTACAAGAACAACGTTGTATGAAATAAAACCCATTCATAAGTCAGGCTTATGAAATTTCAAAGCATCGTTCATAAGTTGAACCTTGTGAAATTCTTAAGATTATTTGACTATATACATTACTACTTACCCACACTCAGCGAAATAAACTTTTGATATTCATAAGATTGCATTATGATTATTGCTGGTTGCAGTTGTGATTGGTCTCTAGAAGTGATTTTTGCGAATTAAAAAGTGTGATAAAAGTGCACGGTTACGTCAAATCGTTTTGTTGTCTTCGGTGCACTTATCCTTTATGCTTAAAGGTATAAGTTCACTGAAGACAGGAAACGATTTGACGTAAACGTGCACTTTTATCACACTTTTTCTGTTTTTGTCGGAGTCCAATTTTAACTGCAATCAGCAATATTTGCCACAAGAAATTCATTCTGAATTTCATTAATTTGCCGTATGAAATATAATGATGTGTGTGTACAATATAACACCCATTGGCCGGCAATGGTATTATCGAAGAAATCTGTTTACAACAATCCTTCATGTGATTATTGGAAGCAGCTTTAATCCGGAAGCTAGAAAGTGATAGCTCTACTTCAAATCCAGCAACCCATTTCAGAATGTCTGGAAAGTCACACCCATTCCGAGGTTACTTGCACATACAATAAGTGCCGCATGTAAACATTACCGATATCATTTGTATAATGGCACTGCAATAAACTTCCAGATTTGAAAATGTAAAATTTCCAAACCAGGCACGTATTTAGTGATATTTAAAAATATGATTATTGTTAAATAGTTAAAATCAGATAGATCTCACCCATAGCCGCTTCCATAATGACAGTATCCGTTTCACTCGTAAATATAAGAAAATTCGACGTTGATTCGTAATTAATTTCATGCAGTCGCGACAAAATAAGCGCAAAAATTAACGACCCTAAACCTCCCGTTAGATATGCAACCTGTATAACAAAACTCTGTACACCCCGTGGTGAATGAAGCTGAAATTATGTGCCAGCCTTTCATGCGCGCATGCGCGTTTTCTTCGTTTATTGCTTCTGACCAGCAAATGGCCGTTCTCTACATTGCACTAGTGTTCTTTTTTTTTCACTCCACACTCTGCCAATAATAAAAATCCCCGCTATGAGGCGACTATATATCGAACTTCAAATCTGCTAATAATCATCGATTCACTCGCGGAAAGCACTCTAAATTAATAATGTATGTCTGGATGTCACAATTCTACCACTAATAAACAAAACTATGCTGATGTAACTCTTCTTTGGGTGCGGGGGCGAAGCATAAAATAACAAAAAAAACGGGGAAATACTACCGACACTCACACATTTCGGGAGGTTATCGATTGTATTCACTACGTTTTGCACAAAGCACGCGGAGATTTTATGATTTCACTGTTATTTTAAGTTAAATTACGAATTATCGTTTGATTTTTTTTTTTCGAGAAAACGACGCAGCAAAAACAAAACACGTCAGTTTTCTGCCTAAAATATAATTATGTCGAAAAAATATAAATATGGAGCAACCTTAATTCGAACCTTTCTGATGTATTGGCTATCCAATTTCTGGACTTTAGCCCACAGTTCTTTTAATGTGCTTTCGGGTTTAATGGACGAAATTAATTGTTCCCAGTTATCTTGTTTGACCTGATCGACTGTTGATCTAGTCGCATTTCTAGCGGCTTTAAATTCTAAGTGGATGACAGAGTCTTTGCGATCCTCTCTTGGCATTCTTTAATGAGCGCGGAGCTTCTTGCGACGGTTTTTAATTGCTGAACGAACCTCGGGGTTCCATCATGGAACTGATTTTTTCCCCCGGAGAGCCGCTGGTTATTGGAATACGATGTTTTGCAATTTCAAACAAACGTTCCACAAACTCGTCGTCGGGGGGTTGTCAGTGAAATCGGCAAAGACTCCATTTTGGTAGTTCAGTCAATCGGTGAGTCCGTATTTCCATCGTAGACGGCAAGATGAAACTGGAGGTGCTCGATTCAAAGTTCTTTTTTTGCTATGGTGTTGAGGTTGAACGAAGAGCTGGAAAGTACCTTTGAGGAAGTTAGCGTTGCCGTGTGACCCGTTGCTGCTTGCCCAGATGCCGAAGGATGAGCGCTTGAGTCGGTTTTCAAGTCAGAACAGCTGGATTTTTCCTTGGCCAGAACCTTCGTGCTTCACTTCTTGTCATTTTTCGCCTGTAGCTCCCTTTCAAAATCGTCGATCCTTTGTGCCAGCTTCTCGATGGTCTCCTTGAACTACTTGATCGTTTCGTTCTTCTCTATTAGCAGCTTCGATTCGTTGGTGGTTTCGCGGACTACTTCCAGTCGCTGCTGTACCTTGCTAAAAGCAGCGTAGGAGCCGCCACCAGCCCGAGTTTGCCCGATCGCTTCATCCTCTGATACGCCCTTGGTGTACCGCAGTCGCAACACTTCTTTCGCCAATCAGCTTTAGTGCAATCCTCCTCCAAATTGTGGACTATGGAGCAGTTCCCACATTTCGCCACCGACTTGCATCGGAACTGGGTGTGGCCATAGCTGTAGCATTGGTAACATATCGTCGGGTTGGGTACGTAATCTCGGGTCTGGAAGCGAAGTGGGCTGACTCGGATATGTCCATCGAGCGGGACGATGACTAATGGCGTGTTGACCTTTTTTCATTTTCGGTACTTCTTTCACCTCGACGATGCCCATTTTCTTCAGTAACCAATTCCTCTTCCGTTATTTTCTGCGTTTCTCTGCAGGAAAACATGCAGCGACATCTGTTGATTCCGGGAAAGGGGACTATAGACACGGCCGAACCATCACACAGTTTTTTCATCACGAGCAGCTTCCTTGCTTGCTCGACGCTACGTGTTCGCAGCACATAACGGGTTCCGTTTCCTTTGGTTGCCGTGCCATCAATTTCACCGACGAGATCCGTCATGGACTTCCCGACGGTGAAGGGATTTAGCTTCTTTTCTGCGGTAGGTACGAATGTCATTCTTGTTTCCGCGCTTTGACCAACAAGTGGAAATAAAAGACTACTGTAGTAATAAGCCTTATAATAGCGTTTGCATTATAAATGCCAACCGATATCCACATTGGTTCCACGACGGTTCTTTGAACGTACAATGCCGGTAGTTTAAACGCGAATCCCGATCGTGTGACCTTGGCGACATGGCGAAAGTGGATGCACTCTCTGGAAGTCGCCGTTTACATATTTTTGATCGTTCAAGCAACTATCGATTCTTGATTGACACTGGTACAGATGTCTCCATCATTCCTGCAACCACAAAGGATCGTCTCAAACCACCAACATCATTTCAACTGCGTGCAGCGAACGGTACTGCAATAAAAACATATGAGTCCCGTTTTGTAGCTGCCGATTTGAGCTTGCGCCGACGTTTTTGTTGAAATTTCCTAGTCGCTGATGTGAAGATGGGAATAATGGGTGCGGAATTTTAATGGAGCTTCAAAATCGTCGTTTGATTTATGACAAGACGAAGCTTCATTCGATTGGAGGATAGACAGCTGCAGATATCTACGGTGTAACGATCGACACGGACCATCTTTACAAGGATTTGCTTCTTGATTACCGTGAAATAACCCTTCCTTCAACAATGAGAACGGCCATAAAGCAACGAGAGGTCAAACATCACATCGTCACTAAGGGACCACCAGTTGCTTTCAAAGCTCGACGATTAGCTCCCGATAAATTGGATGCAGCGAAGAAGGAGTTCTAGATTTTGTCCGAATTGGGTATCTGTCAATCGTCTAGCAGTTGCTGGGTCAAGCAACTGCACTACGTTCCTAAAAAGAACGGTCACCAGTTCACGAAAAGAACATTGCGAAAACAGCAGTAATAACTCCATTTGGGTTGTTCGAGTTTTTGGCTATGCAAAACGGCCTCTGTAATGCTAGTCAAACTTTCCAGCATACTGCTCAGTATTCAGGGGTTGCTATTCGTTTTGGAACGGCCTCTGTAATGCTAGTCAAACTTTCCAGCATTACATGCATCGAATATTCGGCGACTTGGATTTTGTCATTGTATTCATCGATGACATATGCATCGCATCGTCGTCAGATGAGGAGCATCGTGAACATGTTCAAATCGTATTCGATAAGCTACAAGAGAACGGTTTCGTGATAAACGTATCTAAATCCAAATTCGCTAAGAACAGGTAGAGTTTTGGGTTATTTAGTTGCTGGTGACCTTTTTTAAAACCCCCAAACCCATTTTTTAAAATTTCAAACCCCCCCCCCCCCCCCCCCCCGACCTTTTTTTTCAAAATTTTTTTAATTTTTTGGTGGGGTGAATTTGGTAAAACCCGTCCCCCAGAAAAGTCTACGTGGTTTATGAATAGCCCCTGATGGCATCCTACCCTTACCGCACCGAAAGAAGCCATTTCTAGATACGAACTGCCTACAACCGTGAAACAACTGCGTCGTTTCCTCGCTTTAGTCAATGGCTACAAACGTTTTATTTCGCGAGGAAGTGATCTTCAAGGTGAACTTCATCGAATGATTCCTGGGAACAAGAAGAACGATGGCCGGAAGCTGGAATGGACGGAAACAGGAGGGCAAGCATTTGACCAGGGGTGGCATTTCGTAGCTCGAAACGAACGACTTTTTGTACAAAAGAAAAACTTCTTCGTTTCGAGATCCGCAATACGGCTCCAGGTATTTGTGCAACTCGCAAACTTGTAGCTGATCGCTTTGTGTGGAGCGCAATGAATAAGGATGTTCGAGGATTCGTCTAACATTGTATTGAGTGTCAGCGTTCCAAAGTAGGGCGACATACCATGTCACCACTGGGCGGTTTCGACTTGCCTAAAAACCGATTCAAACACGTACATGTTGATATTGTCGGCCCTTGCCCCGTCAAATGGATTCCGTTACCTTCTTACAATGGTTGACCGTTTTTCACGATGGCTAGAAGTGGCACCTCTAATAGATATCACAGCCGAAACTGTCGCTCGTGCTTTTCTTTCTTCATGGATATCACGTTTCGGTGTTCCGGTGAAAATAACTACGGATCAAGGTAGACAGTTTCAATCCCTTCTGTTCAATGAGTTAAATAGGATCATGAGGAAACAGCATCTACGTACGACTGCTTATCACCCGCAGTCTAATGGACTAGTGGAATGTTTCCACAGAACACTAAAAGCAGCATTGATGTGTGACGATCCGAAGCATTGGGCAGAAAAGTTGCCATTGGTGCTACTTGGAATTAAAACAGCACTTAAGGAGGATTTCAAATGTTCTACTGAGGAGCTGGTTTATGGTCAGCAACTGACTGTTCTTGGGGAGTTCTTCGACAATCAAATAAAATCTGATCTAAGTGCAGACCTGCTGCCACTAAACCAGTTCCAGCATTCACGAACTCGTTCCTTAGTCCATCTGTTGAAGTCTTGGGCTGGAACAGAAACACCCTCTGGATTAAAGTCCCGACCCGCATTCGCCAATCGATCAGCCTCTTCGTTGCCAGTGATACCAGCGTGACCAGGTATCCAGCAGAAGCCGACTTTGTTGGTCAATGCCGATCGTTCGGCATCTTGAAGCCAGGGATGTTTGACTAAGGAGGAGTTCATCTCGCTGAGGCAGTTAGTAGAGTCTGTGAAGATGACGGTAGGATTAGTTGATTGGGGCAAGACAGATTCAGATGCTTGCATAATGGCGCATGCTTCAGCACTAAATATGGAACAGATAGAAGGAAGAGCAGAGCTGATGTTGAGGAAGGGTAATTTACTTATTATTCCGAAACCTACTTTGTTATTAAATACTGAGCCATCTGTGTATATGTGTTGGTGATTGGCATATTTCTCCGTACGGAGTTTGTGGAAATGAGCTTGTATAACGGATGGGGGATCATGAGCCTTTACTTGACGGAGGAGGGATAGATCTATTTCTGGAGGACGTTGGTTCCAGGGTCTATTTGCTGATCTGTGAAGTTTAGTATTGCGGGTAAGTCTTGATTGGTAAGTGATTTGAATAGGTTGTATGCTCTATTAACTGGAGGAACATCATTTCGGCCACCCAGGCTAAGCCAACGGATAGCCTTAGACACCATGCAAACTGTAAGAGGATAGTTGAAAGGAATTTGGCCGCATTCGGCCAGCATGGATGGGATTGGACTGGTTACGAATGCGCCAGAGGCATATCGAAAATGTGTGTTATATTTCGGACTCATTTGGTTATTGATCATATCACCGGCCCTGCTGAAAAGGTCAACTCCGTATAACATGTTCGGCAGAAGCCAACTTTTGATAATGCAGATAATACTTATTCTATGGGCGCATGGTATTTTTGAACAAATCACTTTTATTAGCCGTAAGCGGTTTTGCGTGCCAGTTTTACGTGGTGTCCGGTCAAGATGGATGCCGAAAATTTTGAGGGATTTTGCTGGTTTGATGATGGAGTGGTTGAGAGTTACGTCGGGCAGTTTACTAGCTTTTTTCTTATTACTGCTGATGTGGAGTTGAGATTTTTCAGGGGATAAAATAAAACCGTGTTTATCGGCCCATTCGGAGACTATATTGACAGCGGATTGCATAGTTTTTCTAGTCAAAGACTTGTAGGAATGGAAAACAAGAAGAGTGATATCGTCTGCATAAATAAGTATAAAGACGTTAGAGGGAATGTTTTTGTAAATCAATTGCATACAGATAAGGAAGAGAGTAAGTGCTATCACTGATCCTTGAGGAATACCATTTTCTTGACATCTCAGCTCAGATCGGTCATTGCCAATGCTGACCCTAAATCTTCGATCCGTCAGAAAGCTTTGTACGACCCATGCGACCTTTGATTCCCCATTCCTCGACAGACTTAAGGATGGGAAATCGCCACGCACGGTCGTATGCTTTCCACAGATCGAGAGAGATACCGTCACCATGCTCTCTCCAGATGAGAGTCAATAATATCCTCAAGGTCAGTTAAGTAAACGTCTGTGGATTTATTAGGTCGGAAAGCGAACTGTCTGTTGTCGAGTAAACCTTGATCTTCCATATGAGTCATTGACCCCCTGTTGACCATCTTTTCAAAAATCTTACCTATGCAATTCAAAAGTGTTATGGGCCGGAAACTGTCAGCATTATTCCTATCCTTGTCTGGTTTGAGGATAGGAATAACGAGACTCTCTTTCCATGACCTGGGGATTTCTCCCTGGTTCCATATGTTGTTGAAAAGCGTTAGCAGGATAGACTTGCCAATGAGGGGAAGATTTTTAAAAAGCGGGTAGCCAACGTCATCCGGTCCTGCAGATGAGCCATGCACTTTGTTCAAAGCCCATTCCAATTCCTCATATGAAAAATCAAGGTTATAATCTGGGCTATTGCTAGTATCGAAGCAAGGAGGGAAAGATTCTTGGGCTAGAAATTGTTCGGAATAGTTAGAGGATGGGGAAGATTTATAGAAATGATCTGCAAGATGTTCAGTGATAAGGGAAGGGTTATCTGTGATATTGTTATTTTTTTTGAGTTTAATTGATTGTATGGCTTTACAGTTATTTAATTTGTGGACTTTACCCACAGTTTTTTTTATGTGCTTTCGGGGTTAATGGGCGAAATGATTTTTTCCCAGCTATCCTGATCTATTGTTGATCTAGCCGTATTTCTAGCGGCCTTAAATTCCGAGTCGATGGCAGAATTTTCGCGATTCTCTCTTGGCATTCTTTGAAGAGCGCGTAGCTTCTTGCGGCGAAGTTCAATTGCTGAACGAACCTCGGGGTTCCTCCATGGAACTGATTTTTTCCCCGGAGAGCCGCTAGTTATTGCAATATGGTGCTTTGCAATCTCAAATAAACGTTCAACAAACTCGTCAGGGTAAGGCGGGGGGTTGTTTGTGAAGTCGACAAAGATCTCATTTTCGTAGTTCGGCCAATCGGCAAGTTCGTATTTCCATCGTGGACGGCAAGATGAAACTGGAGGTGCTCGATTCAAAGAAATGACAAGAGGGAAATGGTCGCTTCCACAACAATCGTCGTGATCGTTCCAGGATAGCTGGGAAGCAAGGCTATATGAGCAGATTGATAGTTCAAGAGCTGAGGTTCGGATCTATTCGAGTATGGCTGCCATCATTTAAGAGGGCTAAGCCATATTCGTCTATAAGCTGTTTAACTATATGTCCTCTGGGGTCGTTTGAAGAACTTCCCCAGAAAGTTGAGTGTCCATTAAAATCGCCTATCAAAAGAATTGGGATTTTATATCGTTCAATATTGAGAATAACTGGGTTATAAGGATCTGGTTGGAAGCGGTTGTTTGATTTGACGGTGAGAAATATATTGAAAGCAGAATGATTTTAATTGGAAAGTCTATTGTCTATTTCAACTGCTATTGCAATCAGTGGAGAGGAATTATTGATTTTACGGAGAGGGATATCAGTTATTGAAATTGCTGTTCCGGTTTTGTAGGGGTTGTCTTAGTTTTCACAGATAAATAATTCGTAGCCTTTAATGAAATTGGAAGGGATTTTAGATTCAGGGGCCATTGTTTCCTGTAGGGACAGAGCAATGGGATTAAATTGAGAAATAAGAAGTTGTAGTTCAGGTAATCTTATGCGTAAACCTAAAAGATTCCATTGCACAGCCAGATTAGTATAAAGCGATGGTTGATTGGAGGATGACTGGTTATTTGTTGGGTTTTTTGTAGGAGCCATGGTTGAGTTGTTTGGGAAGTAAATAAAAACTATAAGGGACAGCCCAATGGGGTTGTGCGCAAAGTTGACGTAGGACTACGCAGCAATCGAATTCCCATACACGTCAGGGCCATCCACTAATTGATTTAAGTCAGTTCTGAAAAGGGCCAAGAAAATTCTATTGTACACTCCTTAGAAAGCATTTGGTGGCTCTTAATTATGATACGGCCCCAGTTGTATTTTCTACGATGGTTGAGAGGGCCACTATCTCTAACGCGTAGAGGATAGTTATGGATCTGTTGGTTCATAGGTTGTTCAACGCGCTTTGCTATTTATTCCGGGACGCGGCGTTTAAAGCAATGCCATGTTCAGCCGGGCGCGGTAATGGAAATTTCAAACAGCACAAGAGAAAATTTTCACCAAACAAACTCTTTAGTTGGCAAACTGATTTGGTCGTCCTGAAAAAGACGGATTTAGTTGACGAGGGAGAAACAGTTCGCGATTGAACTTGGGCTTTCTTTCTTGGTTCATCTCGTGGGATGATTGATTCTTGTCTCGTTGTCACGGGCGGCTTTTTCCCGCCAACTCGTATGCTTCAGCAGCCATGTTTCTCGCAGCAAGGTTGACGGGAACATCGGCAACAACAGCCAACTGCACCAACGCCTCTCTAGGCAGCGACTGCTCGCCGCCGCCTACTGCGATCCTACAGCCACTGCACAGCTTAACGACTGTCGTAAGACTGAATCAAAATATTCTGCTAAAAGCTGTTAGGTAAAAGCATCGGATGCTAGTGCACGAAAGAAGGCGGTACCAACGAAGGCAATGTGTTACAAATAGCATCAAAGGGGACGAACTTCAATTATTGCGCCACAATAATTAGTTTTAATTATTACACGCAAGACGGATGATTTTCTTAACCGAACCTTTCCTAATTTGCTTGCCACCGCCAGCAACTAATCCGCTATGCATAGCTAGGAACTACAACGAACTCAACCACATGGTCGGTCTGAAGTGACGCAGTTTGGCTCGAATTCCGTTCGTTGGTTGTTCAACCTTCTTTGTCATTTACTACGGGACCCGGCGTTTAATGAATGCTATGTTCAGCCGGGGCGCGGTAATTGAAATTAATTTCAAACATCACAAGAGAAAATTTCAACCAAATAAACTCTTTAGTTGGCAAACTAATTTGGTCGTCCTGAAAAGGACGGATTTAGTTGACGGGGGAGAAACAGTTCGCGATTGAACATGGACTTTCTTTCTTGGTTCATCTCATCTTCATTGCGGGTGGCCATCTGCAGGTGACGTGGGATGATTGATTCTTGTCTCGTTGTCACGGGCGGCTTTTTCCCGCCAACTCGTAGGCTTCAGCAGCCATCTTTCTCGCAGCGAAGTTGACGGGAGCATCGGCAACAACAGCCAACTGCACCAACGCCTCTCTGGGCAGCGACTGCTCGTCCAACTGCAGATCCTACTCTGCACAGCTCCACGACCGCCGGAAAACTAAATCAAAATGCAAAGGTGTACCCGTTATATAACATTCATGGCTGCCTAGGAGACGTTCCTTACTTAAATATGAAGTCTGTGCGCGGAAAGTACTGTGTATTTGGTAAATTTACTATGAAAAATCGATATTATGAGACATCACTTCATATTTGCGTTAATTTTATTAGTTGCATGTTAAAAATCAATAGTTTGAAATATTTAAATCGAAGCGTAGAAAATGTTCCGATCGATTGGTGCAAACATTTTGGAAATCAATCGTGGAATGACTTAGTTATTAACGTTCAAAACCTATATATTTTTCGTGACGCTCCAAATTTTCGCAATTCGAACGTGTACCCCAGTATTGAAAACACAGACGTAGTCCTACGTCAAAAGTCGAGTCGTTTGGGGTTTGCTTTTGTTCTTCGGCGTTGTTGGTATTAGCGGGGGTCTTTTTTGCGATCGGGGGGGGGGGGGGGGGGATTTCGGTGGTGTAGTGCCGTTTGTGTACATTCTGAGCGCTTGACCTAAGAGAAGTTGCACTTACCTTTGAGGAAGTCTGCATTGCCGTTTGTTCAGTTGCTGCTTGTACGGATGTCGACGGCTGGGCGCTTGAGTCGGTTTCCATGTCGAAATTGCTACCTTTTTCCTTGGCCAGAACCTTCTTGTTTCGTTTCTCATCCTTTTTGGCCTGTTGATTTCTTTCCAGATCGTAGATCCTGTGTCAACTTGTAGCATCGGTAGAATATTGTCGGGTTAGGAACTTACACTCGGGTCTTGATGCGCAGTGGGCCGACTCGGATGTGTTCGGGGGCGACTGTTCCATCGAGCGTGACGATGACTGTTGGCGCGTTGATCTTGTTTTCCATTTTCAATGCGGAAAATGCGTTTAACTTCGATGACACCTGTTTCCTTAAGTCCGGTTACTAATTCCTCTTCAGTCATTTCCTGCGTTTCGCGGCAGGAAAAGACGCAGCGACCCCTGTTGAGTTTGGGATGGGAGACCACAGACACGGCCGTACCATCAGACAGTTTCGTAAAAAGCCAGCAGCTTCCTTGCTTGCTCGACGCTACGTACTCGAAGTACTTGTAATTGTAATTGTAGTTTATTTAAACGGCAGCCTGTTAGTTACAAAAACTTTTGCTCAGGTCAAGGAAGTTAACAAGGAAAATTTGATTAGGGAAGCTATAGTTATATCTAAGAGTAATTATCTTATTTACAAACGTTCGACATATTTAGTGCAGTTCTTGGTAGGCTTTCTTGAATGTTGTTGCAGTTGGTTGTTGTCTGACGGCTAAAGGCAGATGGTTCCAGGTGGATGCCCCACTGATGAGTACACTCTTTCCGCCCGAGGTTGAATGATGTGGTAGGACGAAGGATTTTGCTCGGTTGTTGATTCCCGGTTGAAGGAGTTGAAGTAAGTACGCAGGTAATTCACGATGGTAACCGCGCCGTAAGAAGCAGCAAATGCGCAACACTCGTCATAAGCTACTCACCACATGGAGAGTGTGCACATGAAACTATGTACAAGCCTCGAACTCGTGTAAGCGTGTTGGTTTCGTTCGTTGGTTCCGAACAGCAGTAGGCAATTTTCTTCATTGGATAGGTCTAATTTTTTTTTATTAAAAAAAATTCTGCCCAAAACTATGATCCCTCGCGATCCCGAGCTGCTCCTAATCGAACTTCAATTTTTTTTCGTTTCCCCGAAAATCTACCGAGAATGCACAGATTACGCCATACGTGAGCACTTTCGATACACTTTCGATATAAATTTCGCTTGAAACACGATTATTTCTCAATTTTACAAAAGTTTAACTTATAATGGAAAAAGATAACATCTTCGCTCAAAAGTACAGCCTAGTCTTAGGGAAAAATTAGTCAAATTTTTTGTTTGCAGCTGCGCATGTAATAGACTCTTTTTGATCAAGCAATAGAGTAATAAATTGCCTTCTTTTCTCAACAAATAATCAGTTTCTTAATGCGCTACAATATGCAACGCGTATGAGCTGCGAAAAGTACTACATTTTGCAACGCTTTCTATACAAAGAATAAATATCAATATTTCTTCATTGAAAAAATGTTATATACAACTCGTTGCAAAATTCGTTCTTTTAGCACTCATCGTAATTATCAGCAAGACTAGTTCTGATTTTTTTTTTCATTTTAACTCATGTTGCATAAACTACTATTGAACTACTAGACAATGAGAGGAGGTCATCTGCAGTAATACATGTTCGATTTTCGCACTAACTTGACAAAATCTTTCAATTTATTATTTTACTCCCAATTGCTACCTGCGCAGCTTGCCGTAGAACGAAAACCTACTTCGTGATCGTTTGCGAAGGTTACGCATGTTGCCAATTTACTTGGAACGGGCAGCAATAGCACCCAAATCGGCAATGCATCGGCTCAGAGTCTCCTTCTCCTGTTCGGGAGTAATCGATTTTACGACGTTCTTGACGATCCAATCGACCATATGCTTTTGCGAGATACGACGGTCAACATTCTGGCGCTCAACCTGGTAATCCAGGCGCTTCTTGACCTCACGGTATACGGTCATCGCGCGTTCACGGTATGCAGCCTCAAGTTGGAGAGCTACATTTTCTTTCTTGGCTTCCATCAGGAGAGTCTGACCTTCAGCACGCCATTGTTCCTTCTTTTCATCTTCGATAGCTTGGCCCAGCTGTTGGATATTGTTCTCCCTATCAGCTTTCCATTCACCTTCGATTCTCTGCAATTCGGTGAAGGAAAATCGATTTCATTACAGGACAATGCACATAATAATTGAACTTACGTCGATTTCCTTGTCGCAATATGCGGCTACAGCTGGTCCAAACTTCTTGACAGCGTAGATAACCATAATGGCCAAAGATATACCATTGTAGTATTCGTGCTCCATAACGTAGATTTCCTTAGAACACAGATACGTCAACATACCAGCGCCGAATACGTACGGCCCAGTGACACCGGTCTTGTTGTAGAAGAAGGTGAACCATTCTTCAGGCACGAAGCCGAGGCGAACTTTACCGGGATGTTCAGCTCGCACAGGTCGGTTGCTATCGGTTGCAGAGGCAGATCCGCGGGCCAGAACAAGTCCAGCTGGTTTCTTTGCGGCTGGAAAGTGGATTTTGTTAGTAGAGGTTATGGAATTAGTGTCATCCCTGGGTAAAATTATTAGAACTTCATAGTTCTTGTTTCTATGTTTTAATGCGAGGCGAGTTTGAAAATTTCAATAGCTCTCAGCGAATACTACTTCCGCTAGGAATAATTTGGTCATAATGATGAGCTTGACATTTGCAAAATGATTACATAAACCTTTTCCTCGGCTCCAGTGATATCAACATAAGTAGCAATGCTTTTTTATATCTGACATTTGTAGCATTTGTATTGATTCATTTTAACTTACCGGCCAAAAGTGCTGCTCTCGAAAGCATTTTAAAGCAATTTAATCGTAAAAGTCGAACTTATTCGTGCCTTAAACCTTCCTTCACCTCTTGCACTTTATTCCGTACCGAAGAAGAAAAATGGTTGTTCGTTATCCTGCTGGTGATTGTCAATTATGGGCAGAGCCGCAATCAGGTACTGTGGGAGACGTCAGAGTGTCTCCAGTATCTCTACACTGTAACCGGCCAGTACCCATTAATGGGTAAAAATGTACCCATTTTTTGATAGTATACGGAGCTGCCAAAAAATGGGTACTTTTAAAATTAAAATAATGCATACTTATTTTCAATGAGAGACCAAAAGATGGGTATTTTTGTACCCATTAATGGGTGCAAAATATCTTAGCATTCTCCTGGCTCGCTTTTATAGTAGAACGTGCGCTGTTCGAAAAATAAAAAATCAACTTCGCGTCGGAATTCAGTCTACGAAAACGCGTAGTATAGGGGGAACTGAAGGCTTAATTGGATAGCGAAAGCTTCCGAAAACTGGGAGGTACGTTAATAATTTAATATAATAACAAAAGTAACTAATCTTAAAAATTACTTTCCATATAAATTACTTGTACATCTCACCAGATGAGGGATTCGAACAGCTTCTTAGGAGAAGTCTCTTGACATAGAGCAGGATTTGGCGGCTCCAATAATTTAATGGATCGAGGTTAACATATATTTAAGATTTACTTGTTTTGTTTTTAATTGACTTTTACATTTGTAGGATACCGAATACCGGAATGTGCTGAAGATTGACTAAAAGGTTGTCGTTACGAATAAATTCACAAATAAAAATACAAATACAGTAATTGAGATCTATTATGTTTGTGCTAATTCTGATTATTTAATATCACAATTAAGAACAAATCACAAACAAACATTTTGAAAAATGGGTATTTCATACTCATTTCTCAAATAACAAACGTTTTGAAAAATGGGTATTTCATACCTATTTCCAAATGATAAATATCTTGAAAAATGGGTAACAAATACTCGATAGCCTGACGTACAAGCTCTTTACCCATTAATGGTTAACAACGTTTTACGTGCTCTTACGGACCTATCAATACTTTCTCTTCACATCTTTGGTTCTAGCAGAAAATTGCTGTCCACTCCTAGAGTTGCATATTGATAAGAATGATAGATAAAAAGGCTGCCCAGCAAGCGATTGCAATGCATAGAGGGAGGATTTTTGGGATCGTGAAAATACAAAACCGAAGAGGAGGATAAAATATAATCCAATCAAGTGGGTGCCCGTGCAAGTTTCTGTTCCGGCGGAGAATTCCCATACAGTTGATGACAGTAGCTCCTTTGCCAATACTATCAGCGCCTTTGTGCAGTTCAAAAAAGATTGCAAGGTGAATATGGTCTCGGTTTGTTTCATCTGACGGGGAATTCCCAATCAACATAGATTAAAATAAAGAAAAAGAAATAAAAAAATAAAGTTTCCTCACAGAACACAAAACCCGTGAAACGTTTAGACACTCTGTACTATAAATCCAAAATTGTTCACTTCACCGGAAACGTTTCAACAACACTTGCCTTCGCAGCTGAAACCTATTACGAAAGTGTCGGTATTTATCAAGCGCCGTCGAGACTATCGTAACTGCCCACATATTCCTCCCAAAAGAATGTACAATTTGATGAATGTAGAGTGAAAACACTCTCTTATTTCCTACAAGCACAGTCATGGATCGTTCTATACTGAAAACGCACCGAAAACCGAAATGAAAGTTAGCGGAGCAACCTAGGAACCTCTCCAACAAAACTCAGCCAAAAGACAGCCATTCAAAGCAGAGCACTACGATTTTAAGTTCGCTTAATAGTTGAACAGATCCAGGAACAAATCAAGGTACAGTACTATGACTACAATACCAAGTACCGAAAGGAATACGACCAACCGATTTTTGTTGTTCAGCGTAAGGATAAAATAAAGGAAAGGGAATTGAATGCGATACAAGAAGCCAGTAGGAGAGTTTTCAGAAGGAAATTTTGCGTGCAAGGTGGTAAGAAATATAGGTAATTTCGGCTGAAAGGAGGTTGTCCTTACCTCTGTCGTATGTCAGACAAGCTTCCGCACCTGGTGGACACACATACCTTTCATTTGCCACATAAACTTCATATGTGTTTCTCGGAGGGTTCTGTTTATGTGTGAACAAATGAATATTATGTGGAATTTTACATGAATTTTTGCCAATAAATATGTGTGGATCATTCCGCATCGAACGCTGAAGAGCTTCGGTTTAGTTTTTTTCGCACTCCGCATTACCTCTTTTGCATTTTTTTTTTTTCAACCCGCTATCATTCACGCGGTGATTAAAAGTAGTGCACTGTTTAAACCACCGATATCCAGCCGAGCGTTCCATTAGGGAAGCAGACATTCCCGGCCGAGCCCGACGGATGATCTGTCCAGCCTGTACCATCGTCAAACACCCGAGGGGAAAAAGTGTAACCCCATAAGCACCATCGCAGCAAGGAAGGTCATCGCTCCATCCACTGCCGGTCAGCAAGCGGTGCTTTGTTTGCGAACAACAGCAGAAGCTGCCATACCGGCAAACGGCAAGTAGCACATTTGTTTTTTGTTTCGTCATCTGCTAGTGTGTTGTGTATCTCTCTCCCATATAGTAAATCGTTCTGCATAGGGTGGTCCAAAAAAAATCATCTGATTTTTATTAATTTATTAATTTTTTTTTTTTCTCTGTTCGCTGAATTTGTTCTTGCATGGATGATTCTACGGGGGGCGACTTGCCTCCCAAAGATGTTTTTAGGGCGCGCTGTTATCAGCCGTCTTCTGCCTCTCCTTGGGTTGTCTACTTTCGGCAGAAAGTGAAAGCCCTAGATTTTTTGGGCATTAAAAGAAATTTGACGCGTCGTTATCCGGGGACCGAATTTCATCAGGTCAACCGAAACAAACTGCGTGTTACTGCACCTACGTATAAAATTGCAAATGAAATTGCCAGTGACGCAGGTTATAATGTCGAGTACTACGTCTACATCCCATCTCGAGATGTGGAGATAGACGGTGTGGTTTCTGCAGCGAGCCTGACGTGTGAAGACGTTATGGAAGGTAAGGGGCGACTTCCAGATTCCGCTTCGTCTACCATTGAGATTCTGGAATGCAAAAAATTGCATGCAGGATCAATGGTAGATGGAAAAAAGACGTATTCACCGTCGGACTCGCTACAAGTGACCTTCGCCGGATCAATTCTCCCAAAATTTGTTGAAATTGATAAAGTTTTTTTCCCAGTGCGCCTTTTTGTACCAAGGGTATTTAATTGTACCAAGTGCAAACAGTTGGGTCATACGGCTACTTTTTGCGACAACAAGCCCCGTTGTGGCAAATGCGGCCAAAGGCATCTAGAGGATGCTTGCCAACAGGAAGCAACAAAGTGTGCTTACTGTGGCAAAGAGCCTCTCCACGATTTGCAGAACTGCCCCGTGTACAAGAAGCGCACTGGTAACGTGAGACGTTCCATACAAGAACGCTCCAAGCAGACGTATGCAGACATGTTAAAGTCGCAAAACGGAGCGTCTGCATCGTCTGTATCAGCCGCTCAAAATGAAAATCCTTTTTTGATTTTGTCTTCCGATGAACTGGACTCTGACGAAGCCGATGAGAGTGGATTTCCGGAGGTACACGCCCCCGGTAAAAGAAAGCCTACTAGTTCTCCGGGTGTGCGCCGGAAACAAATAAAACCTACTCTCAAAAGCTTGCAAAAAATTGGAGGTAGAGGGGGTCAATTTAAAAAACCGAATAAACCGGTAATAGCTGATGCATCCGTTCCTAGCTGTAGCTATACCAACCCGCCGCTACCTAATAACAGTAACCGTAAGAGGTTACCAAACACTACGTCTTCTCGCAATTCTAAGAATATCCCGTCCAAGCGAGGTAAGATTAATTTTAGGGACATTGTGGATAACATTTTAAATGCTCTTGGCCTTTCGGATGCTTCACCGCTCCGAGGAATTATTGACCTGCTTATTCCTATAGTTGGAAACTACTTCAAGCAATTGACTGTATCATGGCCCCTTATTGGTGAATTCATATCTTTCGATGAATAATTCGTCGAGTGAGGATCAAGATATGATCACGGTATTACAATGGAACTGTCGTAGTCTAATACCTAAATTAGACTCGTTCAAGTATTTGATTCACAATTCTGATTGTGATATATTTGCTCTCTGTGAAACATGGCTTTCATCCGAAGATGAATTAAACTTCCACGATTTTAACATTATTCGCCTGGACCGAGATGATTCATATGGTGGCGTACTTCTGGGGATCAAAAAGTGCTACCCCTTCTATAAAATCTCACTCCCAATAATCTCAGGCATTGAAATCGTCGCTTGCCAAATAAATGTAAAGAATAAAGATCTTTGCATAGCTTCCGTCTATGTCCCTCCGAGGGCATCAATAAACCGCCGTCAACTTTGGAGTTCAATTACATTACTTCCATCTCCAGTTCTTATTTTGGGCGATCTGAACTCCCACGGTACTTCTTGGGGCGAACAATACGATGACAATAGAGCGGGTATTTTCTATGACTTATGCGACGATTTCAACTTGACCATCTTGAACACTGGGGAAGCGACACGAATAGCAAAACCTCCTGCCAGGGAGAGTCGACTTGACATATCTTTGTGCTCTAATTCACTATCATTAGATTGTCTGTGGAAGGTAATCAATGATCCCCATGGTAGTGATCACTTACCAATAATTATCTCAATCACAAATAGTTTTCACAAAACAGACCAGCCAATCCATGTTCCTTATGACCTCACGAGGCATATCGATTGGCAACATTTTGCATCGGCGGTAACCCTTGGTATTGATTCTACCGATCCTCTTCCACCATTAGAAGAGTATCGTTTCCTTTCCGACCTGATGTACAAAAGTGCATTAGAAGCTCAGAAACGACGTGTTCCAAGTGCATCCCTCAAAAGAAGACCCGCCACCCCTGGATGGGATGACGAATGCACTAAGTTGTATCTTGAGAAATCCGATGCGTTTAAAGATTATCGTAGACATGAAACATGCGAGCTTTTTGACAAGTACCTCAAGCTTGAAAAAAAGCTTAAAAACTTACTCAAAGCAAAGAAACGCAATTACTGGCGTTCGTTTGTAGAGGGACTATCTAGAGAAACCTCGATGACAACGCTTTGGAGAAAGGCTCGTTACATGCGAAACCGCTCATCCTCCAATGAGAGTGAAGAATACTCCATGCAATGGATATTCGACTTCGCTAAAAAGGTTTGTCCAGACTCTGTCCCAACACAACCGAATTTACGGGATACTACCCGAAATAACGGTTCTCTGGCCGAACCATTCACAATGTTGGAATTTTCAATGGCACTTCTTTCATCGAATAACTCTGCTCCGGGAAGCGATATGATTAAATTCAACCTTCTAAAAAATCTTCCTGATATCGCTAAAAGACGATTACTTAACCTGTATAACACTCTCATGGAATTAAATATAGTTCCACCCGCATGGAGGCAGGTTAAAGTAATAGCTATTCAAAAGCCTGGGAAACCAGTGTCTGATTACAATTCTTACCGTCCGATCTCTATGCTATCATGTTTAAGGAAATTGTTAGAAAAAATGATCCTATCAAGACTTGACCGTTGGGTTGAATCAAACAACCTGCTATCAAATACGCAATTTGGTTTCCGAAAGAGCAAAGGAACAAACGATTGTTTAGCGTTGCTTTCATCTGATATACAACTGGCCTTTGCACACAAGGAGCAATTGGCTTCAGTATTTCTGGATATTAAGGGCGCATTTGATTCAGTTTCCATAGATATACTGGCAGATAGTCTGCACAGTAGTGGTTTACCAGGAATTTTAAATAACTTTTTGTATAATTTACTGTCAGAAAAACAAATGACCTTTAATCTAGGTCAACTGACAACTTCCAGAATTAGCTACATGGGCTTACCCCAAGGCTCATGTTTAAGTCCCTTGCTTTATAATTTTTATGTTAAAGATATTGATAACTGCTTGGAAAATAGATGCACGCTAAGACAACTTGCAGACGACGCTGTGATCTCCTTTAGAGGTCCACGTGCAGAAATCTTGCAAAGACCATTGCAAAATTCCCTAGATAATCTGTCCATCTGGGCCAGAAATTTGGGGATCGAGTTTTCACCGCATAAAACCGAATTGGTAGTGTTTACTAGAAAGCGGTTCCCAGCCCAACTGCGTCTCAAGCTGTTGGGAAGAGACATTACCCAATCTTTGACCTTCAAATACCTTGGAGTCATGTTTGATTCAAAATGCACTTGGAGTAATCACTTTGCGTATTTAAAACAGAAATGTCAACAAAGGATCAATTTTCTAAGATCAATATCCGGGACATGTTGGGGTGCTCACCCGGAAGACCTTATTAAACTCTATAAAACAACTATTCTTTCAGTTCTCGAATATGGCTCTTTTTGTTTCCTCTCGGCAAGAAATAGCCACCTCATCAAATTGGAACGCATTCAATATCGTTGTCTACGTATTGCCCTTGGCTGTATGCATTCAACGCATAATATGAGCCTGGAGGTTCTGGCAGGAGTAAAACCCTTACAGTACCGCTTCTGGGAGCTCTCATCTAGAATACTGATCAAGTGTGGAATCAGTAAAAACCTTGTGATTGAAAACTTCGAAGAAATGCTCGAATTGAGTACCCAGTCAAGATTCTTACGAATCTATATTAACTATATGTCATCCGATATTAGTCTTCCATGCTATAACCCTCCTAGTGTACGCTTTCCTTATCACAGTTCCTCCATTGATTATGATCTCTCCATGAAACAGGCTATTCAAGGAGTTCCAGATCAACTTCGACCTATTTTAATTCCCCATATTTTTATCGAAAAGTACCAACATGTCAGTTGCAATAGAAGAATTTTCACTGATGGGTCACGCATTGATGGATCCACTGGTTTCGGTGTTTACAATGAATACTCATCTGCCTTCCGGAAACTTCAGGAACCTTGTTCCGTATATGTTGCTGAGCTGGCAGCAATCAATTTCGCATTGGGGATAATTTCCGACATGCCCATAGACCATTATTTCATCTTCTCGGATAGTCTCAGTTCTATTGAGGCCCTCCAGTCGATGAAAACAGTTAAGCACTCATCTTACTTTCTTTCAAAAATAAGGGAGCAGATGTGTGCGTTGGTCGAAAGATCATTTAGAATTACCTTTGCATGGGTCCCCTCACATTGCTCAATTCCAGGCAATGAGAAGGCGGACTCTCTAGCAAAGGTGGGCGCACAAGAAGGCGAGATTTTTGAAAGAAGAATTTCACATGATGAATTTTTCCCATTAGTACGTCAGAGTTCTCTTCAAAGTTGGCAAAACGATTGGACAAGTAATTCTCTTGGGCGGTGGTTACATTCCATTATTCCAAATGTTTCGTCGAGATCGTGGTTCAAAGGTCTGGATGTAAGTCGCGGTTTCATTCGTGTGATGTCAAGACTTATGTCCAACCACTACTCGCTAGACGCACATCTCTACAGAATTAACCTCGTCGATAGCAATGTATGTAGGTGCGGAACCGGTTATGATGACATCGATCACGCAGTTTGGCATTGCCCGGGTAATGATGCCTCCAGAGCACGACTATTGGATACCCTTGTGGCCCGAGGTAGACAACCCTTCCGCGAAGTAAGAGATGTTTTGGGAATGCGTGATCTTCCCTACATGCAAGCGATTTACGAATTCCTTTGTTTGTCTGATCTAAGAGTGTAATGTCATCACCCCCTCCCTTTCACTCTAGTAAATTCCCTGCCATTGTGTCCCAGTTATATTATCCTTTTGTTTCCGTGCTACTTGTACCTGCCCAGCAAGCTGTGGTCACCCATCTGCAGCTTAGTTCCTGTAAGGGACTACAGAGAACGAGGATTTGGAAGATGTCGCAACCATGAGCAGCATCAAATACCTGAAATAAGTTACCTGCCTAGCCCCTTCCAAACAATAATGTGACCCATTAACCTCGAGCTAGCCACGAGTAATTGGCACCCCTCTTTACTAAAATCGAAATAGAAAAATTGTTAATTACAATATTGAATATCGGCTCCGCAAAGTGTTACACACGCCTGAGCCTAATAAATAAACGAACTGATTAAAAAAAAAAAAAAAATATATAAAAAAACACATATTACAAAGCCACCATTTCCTCCCCCACCCCCCCTCCCAAAATAAAAAAAAAATATTAAAATTTAAAAAACAATTAACCAAGATTATTCTTACACACACAAAAAAACAACACAACCCCCCCAAAGAAAATTTTCAAAAAAGACCAACAATAACCCCCCCCCCCCCATTTTTCCCCCCCCCCCCCACCCCCCCACACACACACGCACACCCCCCCAAACCCCTTTTCTTCCCAACCCCTTCCCTGGGGAATGGTGCGGTAACTGTTGAAAAAACAATAAAACACGACTTTCAGTTCTATAAAGCATGAAGTTTTATTTCAATTAAATGGTTTTAATATATAAGTTCATCAAAGTTTATTATTTCAACAAAAGCGTTTAGTTGATTTAAGAAAACATTTTGTTTTGAATAATAAAACACGATGTTCAATTCAATAAAGCATGATGTTTTATTTCAACTCAAAGGTTTTGTTGAATTAGTTCATCAGTTTTATTGGTCCATATTCAAACCAAAATTTTAGTTGAATTGATTCCTCTTTTGTATTGGTATAGCTACGTATTTTTTGCGTGTACCAAAACCTGATTTTCGGTAAAATTAAAACTCCATATTTTTATTTTTTCAACCTACACAGAGATAAATTTGATAGCCAATTTTACCATTATTGGGGGTTAGGATGACTATGGCAGTATGGTGATTCTGAACCGACTATGATCATGGTCAAAACGACCATTGAAAATTGTTGATTAAACATTTACCATAATGTCGGAATAGTCCTTGTTACCATGATCATAGTCAAGAATGCCATGAACGTGGTAAATTCGTCCATTTTCATAGTTATTGTAACCATTACATACAATATATAGTCATCCTGACCATGATTTAATTGTTGATTATAACGATAGAATTTTTCTCAGAGTGAGATGAGTAACTTTGACCTAATTTTGAGAACCCTTGAATAAACGTGTACCTATACAGTTTTACGCAGTTTTTGAGTGAGTGAAACGAGAGTACTGTGCAACAACAAGTTGTCAATCAACGTATCAAAATACGACGTGTTAATAAGCAGAGTGGACAGTGTAGCCTTAAAAGTGCTTGTGAATTTAACTTAATTTCATGTTAGTAAAACTGTTTGTTTTTAAATAGTGGCATTTCGACAAAATGGGACTGTGTTCGTCTTGTTTCAAAGGATCTAGTGAAGAATTGATAACGCCGGATGCGGTACGTTAAAAAAAAACGGAAAATAATCTGATCACATTTAATGTTTCTTGATAAAATGAAATTGTTACGTAGCATTATGTTTGTAAAGCAACATAATTATGTGACAATTTATAATTTGTTGCAGGCCATAAGAAGACAACAACAGTTGGATGCTGCTGAGCGTCGCAGGGAACAGAATGAATCTCGCGGTATCAAGGATCCTGAAAAGGTACGCCGTATGCAGCAAAAAGCAGAGGAAACAGCCAGAAGGGAACAAGAAGCCGCACGGATGGGCCAAGCAGGGCTAAGGGTAATAAATGCAAATGTATTGGGACAGTTTGGTCAGCTGAAAATCGTTACTAATGGTAGCAATTAATGTGTAAAATTCAATGGGCATGGTAAACTTTTTTACAACATAATTTAGCACCAGTATCTATCTATTGTGCTATGAGGAATTAGAACAAACATATAGAATACATCATGAATCAAATTATTAAATTCTATTTATGTATTTTTAAATGACAAAAACAATGGCTAATGTTCACCCGAATTGGCTAAAATTATAAATTGTATTGTTATGATTACATAAAACAAATTGTATCATGAGATCAATTATGGAGCAGGTATTCGGCTTTTTGCCACTTTATGTATTTAGTCTGTTGTTTATAAAAGTTGTTCATAAAATACATATTCCATCAAATGATTTTCAGAACGGGGAAACATCTTATCTCTACGACAAAACTGTTCCACTACCCACAGGTATTTGTATTGATAAATCAATTTCTATAACATTTATTTTATTTTTCAGTGGCAACAAGATTGAAGGATTCACATTAAAACTCTTGAAACCCCCTTTGGATGCATATTGCTTGTGATATTCGCTTTGAAAAAACAACCGAAGAACACTGTACAATCTTTTTATATTAAATATTGAATACCATCCATTTCTCAATCGTGAAAAGTTTTCAAAATTTCAAGTATTGTAGACAGTTTTGAAGAGATAAAAAAAAATCGCATGCAAAGGAAATTGGATACAAAACAACGGATGAGTTTAAATAATTGAATTTAAAACCATTACAGTGAGTGCGAAAAAATACTACTGCATACTAAAAAAAAATGTGTCAGAACATCACCATATTTGTAGACATATTGAGATAGTTTTCCTGTTTTATTATAAACTCTCACCGAGAATATTTATTTTTCCTAATGCTATGTGTTTCAACCAGACGTAAAATATAAATTAATCGAAGCGTTCAACAATGACGACTTGTTTACTTTGGGTTACCAAAGGAGCTTATATATGTGCACATATAGGGTAAAAATGAGTCACTGATTGGCGATCAAAAGCTAATCTAACTAAAAATTCAAATGGTTGATTCTGATTTCTTTTAAATGTATGGAGTTCGTCAACATTGTCATTTATTTGCAACCTCTTTTTCAACCATAAAAAATGATGAGGAGATGTGACAATTACCATTTTGATCGATCGCCATCTGCAATGTTAAACTCAACTTTTAATCGCCAGCATCATATCACCACAGTTTACGTTCGAATAGCATCTTTCATTTAACAATAATTTTTTCACATCGTGTCGTCTGCGCAAACGTTGGAGAGGGCGAAATAATGGGGCAAACGATTTTAGTTTTCATACATCGAGTCACCAGGTTGTCAGATTTGTTTTGTACTCTTGTACTTAGTTTATAGTAATCATTATTATAACCAAAGACTTGACCTTCGAAAAAATCGCTCATGGAGTTGTATCACAGTTCATGATAATTCAGATTTGTAAAAGGATCAATAATATTCATTCACCTCTATTAGAGTGCAGCACTACTTCGGCAGCGGATCAATTCCCGTCAATTACTCAGCCGTATACGAATCAAACGGCTTCATATTTTGAACATTATAGAGCCGCATATGAGTTAATATCATGTACAAAAAATCATGTCTTTGAAATGAATACGGCTGGGTTATAGCAAGCAATTGAGGGAAATTGGTCGCTATAGCAGTAATGCTCAACCCTATGTGTTCCTTTCAACACTATTATTTTCCAAACAAAAGAATAATCTTCATTTTTGTATTACGAATCCGTGATCAACAGGACATTGAAGAAGGCTATTTGTTACAACAATGATTACTTCATGTTGATGTTCCTTTCTCATTCTTGTAATGGAAGAAATGATTGTTTTATAAGACCAACCTTTTTTAAACCGAGTAAAATCGATTATGCCACCCCGGAAATCCAATTCGATAAATCAGGCGATACATTACGTTATATTACAAGTTATAAGATTAAATGCCTAACTGTCTAAATGAGCACGCTTGCTTTTACCTCTCGCTGTACTCCGTTTTTTTACGTTTTCATGCCCATATTGCAAAAATATATTACAAAACAGAAAACAAATGATTGAAAAATAAATTTTGAGAATTATCCTTCATTTCACCTAATACATCGTTTATTAGCCTGAGAACAACAAAATGAAACTAAATGAAAAAAAACGATAATAAATTACAAAAAAAAAAAGGTTTACATCACAAAAGCTCGTACTATCTTCGTACCGGTGGTTTAAAATCGTTGCTGTTGGAGTACATTTTCCATACAACGTTTATCAACACTTCGCCTTTCCACGGTTCAATATCTAGCGGACCATACAATCTACAACGCTTACAACGAAATGACCAGCTGACATGACATTCTATTTTCGTATCTACACTGATAGGCAAAATAAAGTGCCCACCTCATCGTTTTTTCAATTTTTCTCATTTACTTGGTTCAAATTAAAATAAACACACTGTATTTTTTTTATTATCTTATTTTTTATATTCTTTTTAAGTTTCACTTATGGAATACTGAAAAAAAGGAGTTTTACTTAAAGAAAAAAAAATCAATTTGTATTGAAAAAAAAAAACAGTGAAAAACTAAAGTGCCCACTTCATTTAGGCTACAGAAAACATAAATTAAAGTAAAATAAAAGCATTTCAATAATTGATGTGTCCTCCTTTAGCCTTCAGGACCTCCTGCAGGCGCTTCGACATGCTCTCGACCAGGTTCTTTAGGTGCTGTGGTTCTAGCTCTTCCCAGGCGCGCTCCAGGGCTTCAAATAGTTATTTTTATTGGTAACACCAGTTTTGTCAACCCTGGCATCGAGAATCGCCCACAAATTCTCGATGGGATTGAGGTCCGGGATTTGTGGAGGCCATTCCAGCGGTTTGATTCGACAAGACCGGAAGAAAGACTTGGTCTTCTTGGCAGTATGCTTCGGGTCGTTGTCCTGCTGGAATACGAACTTCTCTTCAAGGCCCGTCTGGATCAGCGAAACCTCCAGATTTTCTCGCAGGATGTTGATGTAAGAATCTGCCGTCATTATCCCGTCGATTTTCACAATGCTTCCCACTCCACCCCACGAAAAACACCCCCAGACCATCACATTTCCTCCTCCATGCTTCATCGTGCCTTGGATGTGGCGCTCCTGAAGCTCCTCTCCCGATCTGCACCAAACACGAACCCGCCGCTTTCGGTTAAACAGCTCGAATTTTGATTCGTCCGTCCAGAGAACCGTTTTCTAGAACTCTAGGGGCTTATCAGCATGCTCCTTAGCAAACTTAAGCCGTTTGGCTTTGTTTACCTTGCTGATAAATGGGCGCTTCCGGGCAAGTTTGCTATTCAACCCCTGTGCTACGAGACGGCGACGAACAGTTCGACCGGAAACTGATAACTGAAGGGTTTCTTGGATCTCGCGGACAGTTACCTTCGGGTTCTTCTTGACTTCGCGCATGATCTTGGTGTCCGTTCTCGCATCCGTTTTCCGCTTCCTGACTCTGCCAGGGCGATCCACCACTGATCCAAACGTTTTAAGCTTCAGAAGAATTTTGCCAACCGCTGCCTTACTGATACTGTACTTCTTAGCGACAGCCCGGTGCGATTCACCGTTTTGCACATCACGAACGACCAATTTTCGGATACACAAGGGAATTGCTTTCGAAAGCACTGCGTTCTCCATTTTTTTTTTTCAATTGAATCAAATGCGATCACGTATACAAATGCACCAGGTTGAGCCGTTTGCTTCAAAACATGTCAAAATATCAAAACATAAACAATCGAGGGGTCTTCCAATGGAAACTTATCGAAAACATATCGATTTTTGAAGTGGGCACTTTATTTTGTCACTGTTTTTTTTCAACACAAATTGATTTCTTTTTTCTTTAAGTAAAACTCCTTTTTTTTTCAGTATTCCATAAGTGAAACTTAAAAAGAATATAAAAAATAAGATAATAAAAAAAATACAGTGTGTTTACTTTAATTTGAACCAAGTATATGAGAGAAATTGAAAAAACGAAGAGGTGGGCACTTTATTTTGCCTATCAGTGTATGTAATCCCTGAAAGCCGTCAGTGAAAATGCAAATTGGAAGGTCGCATGCACTCCATTTTAATTCCTTAATACCTGCGACAGATATAAAAAATGTACAGTGATACCACTTGATACCACCGTGATACTTCTTTAATCCAGTACAACAAAACGTACAGTTTGAGGTCACAGATTAAAGACGTTCAACAGAACTGTATGACTGTATCACATGTGTGTCATGATGATTATGTAATACTACCATCTATTGTAGGAAGGTAACTTTCCATAGCAGTGGAATAATCTGAAAAACGATTTGGTCAGGATTCTATTATTGTTTGTGATCATCAAGCTCCTGTATGAAGGGCCAAAAACATTTGGACGGGCCCGTAAGCAGAGATACTTACGCGAAACCCGCGAATATAGGGAAGAGAATCTCCTTCCAAAAGCAAGTTCACACTCAGCACTAGAATCGAGCCCCCGATTGACAGAATAAACCCAATAGATGGGATCGAAGAGCCCGCCCTCGTTCCGCGAAATGTGTACAATAGAGAGGAGGCAGTTCCTTGCTCCCTATCCAGATCGTTTCACTTGGGTGCCCTGATGGTCCCTCCCTTTCCCTTATATGTTATTTAATATTTAGTACATTTTGTAAACAACAAATTAAGATATCATTATAGACAAAAATGCTAATTTATTCAAATTTCAAACTTGGATGGATTGTTACTAAAAATAAATAAAAGTTAAATATGTATTAATATCCTACTAGTCTCGGGATAGCTGAAAACAGAACCGATCACTCCAAATATCAAAGACAAAATATCAATAGAAGATATTATTTTATAAGATAGGTTGTAATATTTTTTCTCTATACCGTCCCAGCAACATTTCAAAGACAGCAATTGGAGTGAACGAAGAGTCCGGTTTGATGATTTCTGAAATAAATTGCTTATCCTACCATAATACCACTAAACACTATAGACACTGTATATAGACCGGACAACGCAAAATCATACAATCTACCAACCCTGAAAAATGTCATAAATTTGAGAAATTGATCTGGTACCACTTGTTTTTGTACAAGCTTGAAGTAAACAGCGCAATAGGCTAAAAAAAGATTCGGTTTCGGTGTTGGTAGTTTGTTTTGATTCCGTTTGAATATATTCATTTCAAAATTCGAGTGGTAGAATAACGTCATTTAAAGTGCTCGAATGCAGTGATTAATAGCTCAAAAACAAATTACCTCATTATCAAGCTCATAGCATATCCAAAGTTAACATAGATTCTGTTGTTTGAATTTTGTTTGATTGATGTTCTTCACTAGTTTTGATCAAATTTTTCATGCGCTATGGCTAGAACACGTCGCATTTGTAAGTCGGGTTCTGATGCAGTTCATCGTAGATTGCGTTCAAGTATTCCGATGCTGAGGGCTAGCAGGCTGCAAAAGGTTTTCCGGTATAAACTTCAAGTCTTTCCGCTGGCCATTTTCTAGTACTCGTAATAACCTCAAATAATGTAGCCATAGCCTCAACAACAGCTAAAATGGTTTGTACTACAATTTCAGGACTTAATGTACCATTTGTAAAAACGATAATTGATAGTGCTGTGAAATACACGTTGAAATGGTGGTCCTATGCTCGGCACTGTGTAGAGAAAGAATTTTGGTCATTTTTAGTAATCCAAACGGCAATAAATAATACACCGAAAATACGTACATTTACTGAATATGGAAGTAGAAAATCCCTTATTTGTTCATAATTGGCTTTTTTCAAAACAATACTCGATCACAATACTTGCTCTTTTAAAGTGAATCAAAAGTTGACAGTCCGTTTGGCTGCATTTTTTGACAGGTCGTTTGGCTGCATAAGACAATTGTTGTCCGGTCTATATACAGTGTCTATACTAAACATCAAAATATAACCCTACACTGCCTATAAGCACATACCAGTCTTTTATAAATATAGTAGTTGAAGTGCTGAAGTGCTGAAATACAAATTGAGCCTTTGACGCCTGTCATGTTGCTCCAGGCTCTTACATCGCTTTGGAATGCAAAGATGATTCCACAGCGTGCTGAAATTATTAATAAAATGAGAATGGAAAATATACAATATGATTTAAAGGTACAAGATCTTCAGTCGCACCCCCTCACTTCGCTATTGTCAAAATGACAACATTGCCCACCCTAATAAACATGTACCATACAGGAAAGATATTATAGATGGTATGACCATACCACTTGCAGTTGGGATGATACCCCGAATTGGTGGTTAGGCATTTCTTATGGTTATTGCTTATGCGGGCAGGCCAACCAGCGTCTCCATGTTTCAGCTGGCAGTCTTTTTTGATCATATATGACTCGTGGAGGCGTGAGGTAGGAACTTGTGAGGACGAGAGGTCTGTCGCACCCTCCTTCGAAGTTGTCAACTCACCATTTGAAGCCCAACTGTGTCACATGTGTGTCATAAGCATAAAGTCACCCTAATAAGAAAAATGCTGAGCATATGCAACCTAACGTGAAACGGTACGATGTCTAAAAATAGCCGCCATAATGAATGCTTCTGACGTGGATTTGAATATGGCTAGCATTTATGAACTTTTTCTCATATCTTCTTATGAATCGTCTTTTTCTACAATTATTTCAATATAAGACATTTATAATTAAGATATACATTTCTCACACAGGCTTTTATTAAGTTGTTGATTTTAGCTGAGAAGTCCTGCATTAAATTTTGTCTTTGAATGATGGTGTGTATTTAATTGGAAGTACAAAAGTTCAGAAACACTAAAAACAAACAAACAACTAAACGTGAAAGTTTTTATGGACCAGTCTACCAGAGAAAGTGTTCAAGACATAAAGTGAACCAGCATCGCCGAATAGGTGATTTAAGGCAGCCATCTTGGCTTGATGAGGCAGATTCTATAGAGTTATGTAAGGTCTAGAATAATGTATGTGAAGCTTTAAAAAGCTAATGTTTAACCATTTGAGAACTATAAATCAAATTAATCAATACTGTAGGAGTAAATAAGTTCAAATCTACCTATTAACCTAAACTATTTCGAGGAAACTGCTTTTTTACTAGCGCATTGAGCTGTCATTTTAGTTTAGTCACTCAATTTCACACCGGTCGACTATATTTTGTTACCGTGTTCTATATCGGTCGCTGCTAAACTAGTGCTCCATCATCAGTTTGACAGATTCGGTGATCGTCATAAACATAGTCAATTGCGATGGTTCTTTTTTCGTGATTTCTCTTGGAGAGACGTTCGGTTGGCATGAAAAGAACCATTGGTTACAGTGGTCTCTCTGGGAATCACTGGGGTTTGGTACAAAAATATAAATGTAGACAAAATCGTCAAAAGGTCGGAAGTAACAATTGTAAACAATGACTTAAAACGTAAATTTCCTGGCAATGCCAGTTTGCAAACGTCTGTATTCACTACCGACGGGAAGGTAATAACTCCCTGTATCTGTTTCTGGTGCTATTTTGTTTTTGGGAGCTTTCAGATCCCAGAAACATACGCTAGAAGTCATTGTTTACAAATGTTACTTTCGACCTTTTGACTATTTTGTCTAGAAATGTCCTTTCCTATAAGTTTCGCCAAATCACCCCAGAGGTTTCCGGATGGGCTATTGTGGTAAATTATTCTTTTCGTGCCTATCGAAGGACTCTCCAGGTGAAATAAAAAAGAAAGAGCTGTCGCACGACGTGGTTTGGTGCAAAAACACAAATGTCCCCTCCTACAGGTTCTCCCGGGACATCTCAGAGGTTCCGAGAGAGGCCAATGTGGCTAACGGCTCTTTTCAGGCCTACCGAAAGTCTCATGAAGAAAAAACCGTCGCACCACGTGGTTTGGCGCAAAACATCTCCTAAATTGTGGCGCGGCTATCGGAAAGCATTTTTGCACCAAACCACGTCTTTCTTTTTGATTTCACCTGGAGAGTCCTTCGGTAGGCATGAAAAGAATAATTTACCACAATAGCCCATCCGGAAACCTCTGGGGTGATTTGGCGAAACTTATAGGAGAGGACATTTATATTTTTGTACCAAAACTCAGTGGTTTCCAGGGAGAGCACTGTAACCAATGGTTCTTTTCATGCCAACCGAACGTCTCTCCAAGAGAAATCACGAAAAAAGAACCATCGCAATTGACTATGTTTATGACGATCACCGAATCTGTCAAACTGATGATGGAGCACTAGTTTAGCAGCGACCGATACAGAACACGGTAACAATATATAGTAGCGACCGGTGTGAGATTGAGTGACTAAACTAAAATGACAGCTCGATGCGCTAGTATTTTAGTCGCCCAGATAGTTGCGCCCGATACGGATGCTCTTAAGAGCTTTCACGGTTGTTTGCAAAAACGCATTAATGGGTAAAAAACACCCATTTTCGCCAAAAGTGCCTCTCCCTATTTAATGGGTAAACCCGATTGCATGCACTGTTTTGTTTAATTTTATTCAGTGAAAATGGATAACTTTTATGCTTTTCAAGAAAAACAACTGACGGAGAAACCTCGTGGGCAACGACACATGTTTTTGAAAAGTATTCATTGAGTTCGCATCTATGCACTCAAGTATGCAGTCAGTTTACGACTTTACTTATTTCATAATCAAAAAAGAATTGAACCCAACTTTTCCTCAAATCGAGTAATATTTTACTCACGAATGAGTACTTTCAATTTAACGTTTAGACTGAACATCATCATCATTGTTTGTAAACAAAAGGCCGATTCTCGAAAGGTCGATAGGTAAAGCAAATCTTCGGAGTGGATCGTAATTTGAGCGTAATTTTAAATTATATACTTAATCTTGGAAAATAACATTAAAGTCTGGTACAAGAGTACTTTTTCTTGGATTTGGTATTGTTTGCTTGAGCTTATGCTTTAACACGCGTGAAATCAGTTTTTTTTGTATGCAAAACAGAACGACGGAATCTCATCAGATCAAATTTATCAGGTGTAAATAGAGCGGTGTGCCGGTGTGAATGTAGTTATGTAGTGAATGTCAAACATTAGTTTGTTTATTATAGACGTGTTTACTGGTTTAACCTAACGTATAAACAGTAAAAAAAAGTAATACCTCCGCTGCCCGATTGGTTTAAATCTATTCGATCGGTTAGATATCGACTTACCGTTTGGTTGGTTTCGTTGGCTGTTAAGTCCCGAGAGAGATTAGATTTGTCTATTTTGTATAAATTGAAATCGCAAAAATAAAATCAGTTTAGTTCATGTCTGTGTGCTAAGATTCTATGTGAAGCCCAAAATTTGGAAACACCAAGTCAGTTGTCATCCGATCGAAACAGTACTCAGCAAACATCGAACACGTCAAGAAGTTTACGGTGCAAAAGCGAAATGCTAGGAGTTGCAAATGAACAGAAGGTGAGTTAGTGATAACTCAGCTGATAAGAAAATTATTGTAGTGGTACGAAGTAGGTCTGTTATAGTAGCGTCTATTTGAGCGTTTCCTCGAACTTGTGTCGCGATTCGCCGGTTCGTTATTCCTACTTGGGACGTGACCTTCATTGCCCTTGAAAGTGTGAGCGTTTGGATCACTGAATCCAAAAGAAATGTCATGAAGGTCGTCGTAGATTATTGTAAATCCTTATAAATAAGTGAAGGTACATTTTATTGTGCAAGAAATTGTCATACAATTTAGAACGGCGCCTAATAATAAGAATCTATTGACTTGCTTAGTCTATTCATATCATCTATAACTACACTTAAAGCGTTCCCGAGCTCGGCTGGTAAAGGTGCAGCTCTTAAGCAAGATAGATTATGTAGTAATAGAAACGATGGATGCTCTCAGTCAACAAATATGCAAGTGCATTAATGTGTGGATGTCCGATGCGGGGTTACGTCCCAAATAATAAAGTGACTGAGCTCTTAACCTGGGAGAAATACCATGAGGCGCCTAGTTTCGCTCATTTTTCTAGTGCATTGCGATTTAAATTTTTTCCCCTAATAATCGAATAGTATCAAAAACGTCTACCTATCTAAATTTATTTCTCAATTAAAAAATTTCTTCATTGAAAACTTAATGATAATTTTCCAACAACGCGCGAAGCTAGGGGCTTAGGGGCGTGAAGTATGAGTATTTCACGGTAGATCATAATAATATCATGGTACTTCAACAGTTCAGTGTTCAACCATTGAGCGATTTTTTTTTAAATAAAATACCATGGAAAACTGCATCTCACTTTTCTTCTATTTCTATAGTGTCCTTATACTCCATGCCAAATACACATTCAATTATAATTCAGGAAAATAGTGCAATGCAATTTATCTATTTATAAGTGTGATAAATTCGACGAATTAAATGTTTTTGAAATATTTGGAATTTGGATTGATAAAATTGTACCATATTGCTGAAGGAAACACATGAGGGGGTAAAAGCTCAAGGTTGTAAGTGACAAAAGCTTAGAAAAATATTTGCTGAGCTTCAAACTGTGTGATATGCAAATTGGTGAAGATTTATCCGCACTGAGGGCTACACAGCGGTTTAAAAGTCTATTTTAACGTTCTTGACTAATAGCACCGTAAATATCGGATTTAGATCAACGACGTTTTTGCTTAATAAAATTAAGGAATTGTGTGATTAATTAAAACATATGTTTACACTGTTGTGATAGAGAGTGGACGTCAGTGGCAAAACTGTGAAAACAAATGATCAAACAACTTTGCCACTTTTTGAAAATCATATATTTCACTCAAATTGAAATTCAGATCCCTCTGAGGGACCCTCAAAAAAAATTTCAACAATTTTTTTTCACTTCGGGGATCTCATTTTGTTCTACAAAAATGATTGTTTTATTATAATACACATCTTTTCAGGACCTACCGTGCTTGCACCATTTCAAAAAGGAGTAATAACTGAATTATATATTTTTTTAATTTTATTTTAGACGAGTATATCGTTTTTATGAGCAGATTCTATAAACCGCATACAAATCAAATGATAGTAAGTTTGTTTGTTCAAAAGTTATGCTCACATGCTCCCAGGGTTTTTGCGGAAGCAAAGTCAAGATTTGTTAGATAAGTACGTGTAAAAGGTATGGGAAAAATTGTGATAGAGGGGGGCTGATAAATCTAAAAAATAGCTAAAAAAAATTTGAACCGTCTTTAAATAGATATGCATCAAGTCTTATCAAATTAGAAAATCCTAATTTGATAAGACTTGATGCAAATACGTTCAAAAACGATTCAAATGTAAATTTCTTTGTATTATCATTTGAATCAGAAAACCTGTTAGCCTTTATAGTAAAATTTTATTTTCTGAAATAGGTACAAAGCAATGAACCTGTGCACCAGGTGTTGTCTTTACGTGGCAATATTACTCCTCGAAGTTCTTCTGACATTTTAGCATAATGTTAAGCTGATATGACGCAGAAATTCAGTTTTAAAATACAGCAACCGTTCGCTAACTGGGCTAAGTGCACATCCCAGTTGGCGGATGCTGCTCGGTAACTGGGCTGACTCAGTCAAAAATATTTATAAGTCCAAACGCAAATAAAACCCAAAAACTCTTAGAGCTCAATAAGAGAGCTCTCTGTACATACACTGGCCTAGTAACAGGGCACTGTCCGAGCAGATATCATTTGAAGAATATTGGCCGGGTTCAGAATGATATATGCCGCTTCTGTAACCTAGAAAGCGAAACATCGGAGCATCTGCTTTGCAGTTGTAATGCATTGTATAGGTGCAGATCAAAATTCAAAAACCAATGAGATTTGGTCTGCAAATCCTGGTAAGGTGATTGGGTTCGTAAACCAAATCATACCTGACTGAGAACGTGTTGTGGCAAGCAGCTGACCACCCAACAAATGGTGGTCAGCCTGCCCAATGCGTATACAGTAAACAGGGATATACTACAAAAGTTCGTATTAATGGACGCAGTAGTGTTTAAATCCCCCAACAAAAAAAAAGAAACTGGGCTGACATTTCAAATGAAAATCAATTTTGAGGGGTCTTTCGATCAGATTTCGTTTGGGGTATTTCATTGCACAATACATAAATTCAATAATGTTTTTATGCTTTATACGTTATTGCGATGAAGCACCCCATTTTGCAAAATGTTTGACTCATTTTGTATGGCATTACGACCCAATTTCGTGCAATTTAACAATTTTTCACTCCTCCACGAACCAACAAAATGACAACAAAATGCGAACGCCCAGTTAAAAAGCAGCCCAGTTAAACAGCACCCAGTTAGCGAACAGTTGCTGTACTTTTATTTGACTGTTCAACTGCCCAGTCATATAGTTCCCGAGGGGGTTTGATTGTGTTTCCATAATCTTGAGCAAGGCTTGCTCTCTTTGCCATTCGCTTGAGAGTACCAACAATAGCTTCAAATAGGCCCATGACACGTTGCAACGAACTTCCATTCTGCTTCCAATCCATACTTGGACTTGAAATTGCACAAGCTGGCAAAGTTCTTTTTGTTTTTGTAATAGGCCGCTGCTGCATCTGACATGAAAATAATTTTTGAGCAATATATTGAATTTTTTTAATGAAATCTTGCAATTTTGATATTAGCAACTGAACTGCTATTGAGTCATGGGTCAATACTTAAGATATTATGATAAAGCTTTTATTTTCCAATTTATTGTCCTGCTTGTAATGTACTTCAAAGTTTTGATAATAAACAGGATCAACAACCTGATTTACTTGTATTATCACTAAAGTTTGGAAAAAAAAATAATTTAAAAAAAATCCAAATGGTAACCTTGATTTTTCAAACATTCAAAGACCCTTAAAAAATCCAAATTGTCATTATAATTAAATTTAATTGGCTTCTGTGAGGTTATGGGACCAAATTATAAGACGAGTTGGCGCGATACACGGTAAAAATAGTAAAAATAGGACATGAAAAATTTGTTGTTAGAAAAACTTTTTTTCCTCAAAAGTGCCTATCTCGCGATGTATGGCGAACTTTTAGACAATTATATGGACGAATTCAGGTTGAAAAAAGAAGAAGATACCGAGTGGTGATAAATCTGACAGCTCCCATGTTAAAGTATAGGACGAAAATTTAAAATGCTTCTAGAAAATTAAAATGAGATTCTAATTAAAAGCAGTTTGTTGTGTGATGTAAGAAAAATCCAAAACTACTCAATAAACACATTTTCAGCAAAATAAAAATTAAATAATAATAATGCCCCTATTGTGCAATTCAATTCAATTCTATTCGCTAATGTATTATATTTAGCTTAATTAACTGCTCAGCAGGCAACATTGGTGTATCTCGCACGTGAAATAGAACACAAAAATCATGGCTACTACAAAACAGTGTTGCAGACTGATCAGCTGTTTGATCCTTCCAAAAGGTCGTCAATCTCTTCAATAATTCATAACTTTTTTATTTCACGCTTAACCCTAAAATAATCTTGGGCAAAGTTGTAGCTGATAAAATTTCTGAAAATAGCTGAACTTTCAAGAAGCTGCTAAGTACGCGATTTGGAATCGTTTAAGGATAGAAAAGCAAAAATTTTTAAAATTTGCATCAGTCTTATTTACATTGAGGTGATCTTCCTTTTGTTTCTAACGCCTTATTTTCAATATTGTTTTGAAAATATTCGGAAAGAGTTCTCATCACGGAAACAAAACACGTCGATAAGAGCAATCCACGCAAGCGTGACTTTATCAGCTGTTTTATTTCGGAATATACACAATATATAGCACATGAAAGTATATTTTATTGTGACAAATGGATGAAAGAAACGCGACGCTCCCTCTCGTGTTTTACATATTCATAATTTAAAATCCTACTGACACTATCAAAAATAAGTTGGTAGTGTCATGTTATGTTTTTTTTTTACGCTATTCAGTCCTAAGCAGCGTTATCAATACATTACTTGATCATCATACATTAATTAGCTCCATTCCAGTCTCGACCGTTGACGGAAGCGCAGTACAATTCAGTTTATTACGTTAGTTAGCCCATTGTACTTAGTAAACGGTTATCGTACAAATTGCCCTACAACGTGTTCCGTACTCGCGCTCTTCTACCGAATCTGTGAATGTTTACATTTTCGCCCGCTTGCACCGGAGAAGAGTTTGTGCATCGTGATTGTGTTTACATCTACTTAACAAGCTGTGATAGTATCTGCCTCGCGTAGACGGCAAGGAGCGACACTATAGGATAAAAATGACCGGTGCTATTGACATTCTGCTCAAAGTAAGTTTTAGTGAGCTCATGCATCGCAGGTCGAAAACATGCGACTTTACCAAAGTCATCAAAGGTCAACATTTCAGTTCGAATCGCCCAAGTTGCAACAGTTTTGTTTTCCTGTAGATAAGAGATCATAATAACCGGTAGAACATTGCTAGGTATTAAATGCGTTTTTATAGAATTGCAAGTGCAGTGTTATACTTGGATTAAATTATACTATCGCCATAAGTAAATTCTATTTCGAAAACCTGAATGAATCCACCTAGGGTGTGGTCTGACCCATCTTACAATTTGTTTTTATCAACCTTATTTCCTCATCCATCCACTGGCCTATTCTGTGGAGGTTCTCGAAACTTGTCCATATTGGATCAATTTGGCCCTGAGCAATTGTTTTAACCATTGTTGCACCTATATTTATAAAATTTCATTTGAATTAATGTTAATAGATCAAAAACCACCTGCTGCATGTGGCTTCAGAATTAAATATCTGCATATTTGGTTTTATATTGTTGTATTTGAAGCTTCTTAATATAAACCGTGTTTTGATACTTCGCCACTTCCAATTTTTGAAAAAATAAATCTAAGAAACTACAAAGATCTCACATGTCAAACTTTATCAGAATTCTGGCTGCATTGCAGCATACAAGACATTATAGTTTGGTATGTAAATCTTTGTACTTTCCTAGATTTCTGCCTTCGAAAATTCAAAGCGGCACTGCAAATCGACCATGACGATGGGCAATTGAATAACATGTTGAATATTAACAAAGTAGATTTCTGTCCAAGTAAACTCTTTAGTTTTTTTTTTTCAAAGCACACCAAACCTCCCAGATCCTTTCTTTGTCCAACATGTTGGGTCCTAAATTAGCATTTCCAAAAACCACGAATTGCACACTATGATCTTTTTTTTGACGAATGGAACTTGTTAAAATGCTAGGTGCTGACCTTGAGTACAGAATACAGAATTGAGGAGTATTGTAACCGGTTTTTTCTAAGAAAACGGCTGTAGGTGAGTCTTAATACCCTCAGGTGATTAAGGTAGTGAAAACAGCTTCACATGGCAACGGCTCAAAATTGGAATTGAGAAGCAACACGGGTAAAAATGCACACATATTTATTGGCAAAAAAAAAACATGTAAAACTCCACATAATATTCATTTGCTCACACATAAAGAGATTACAAATAGATGTCATTTGTTTATCAAATTGCAAAAAGTCATGTGTCAGACACATAGATATTATCATTGCTTTTTTATCAGATGAAGATATGTCAGAAGTAATTCTAGCACAAGCTATGATAGAAGGCGTTTCAACCGTGCGTCTAGACCCGTCTTCACAAAAACAAGCTGCGGACCAAGTGCAGGAGATCGTAGAGAAACAAAAATCGCTTGATTACAGGCTTCTTTACAAAAAAAAAACCCCAAAAAGTGATACTGCGCCGCAGTAAAAAAAACTAAAATTTGGAAATCACTTTTTAGTCACTATTTGGTCACTATTTTTTATTATTTTAGTCACTAAATTCACTATTATTTATCCATAAATACACTAACAGCCTTGCGCTAACGTTTAAGCACGGTATTTACAGTTGATTTTGGAAATTTGAGAACTTTTGCGATTATTCCACGTTGGATTTTCAACGTGAGTGTGCAGAATTCTCTCAGGTCTTCGTGTCCCATCTTCGATAACTTTTGAAAATGTCGATGAAGCTTGATGAAATTTTTACCACTGAATAGACAACCTTTCCAAAATTCTGTCATTAGTTTGGAACTCGTAATTAGGACAGTGATTCCCATATCATTTGCACGTATGTTTTTTCGACGTGACTCAATTTCACCGTAAAGTGACACCCGTCATAAAGCCCTAACTGAAATGGAATTTAGTATTAATTCTTTTCAAAACTTGAAAATCTTTGGAAATTAGTTTGTGGCCCTGAAAAGCATCGATCATTTCGTTGGAAGTTGGAGAGTTGGAAAAATGTATTGTCATTTTGTGTGAATGAGATAACAGTTGTAACAGACTGAACACATACACAGATAGGCGCTAAAATTTTCAAAGATTGAAATTTGTTATTTTGTACCAGGATGTTACATTTCATCGGGTTTGAAAATAACTGTAATGTTTTCATTAGAGGTGGTAAATGTACATTTTTTAGCAAAACAGTCACCTGCTGCGAAATTTGAGGCCCGCACACCACAAACAGTTTATTCGTACAGTTCTAGCGAACAAGGGAGATAGAAAACAGAAAGAGAAAAATTTCTCCCTATTTCTGCCGACAGTTTCAAACAGTTTAGAAATGGTATGTGACTGTATTTGATAGCTTGATTAAAAACGCACTAATTTGGAAATTTTTGATTATAAGTTGTTAGTATCCATTCTTATGATTTGATTCCATGCACTAAACATCATATGTATGCAGTAATAAGCCAGCAATTTACGAAATTCTGAGTGACATAAATCTATGTCGCAGCATTCTTTAAACCACCGGCTGGTGGCAGCAAAAATGTTTCGTCGCCTGGAGAAAATGGTACAGAAATGTCATGAGATTTTCTCCCACTACGGTTCACTTTTGCGTGTGTTCAATTTGGTCATAATGAAAAATGTCAAATGTCGAAATGTAAACATCAAAATACAGTACATTCACCATCACTAGTTTTCATTAGCGTTTGAAAAGTTTGGGGGAAATGGATAAGTTTCCGAATTTCAGTAGTTTCTTTAAATGTACGTGTAGTGGATTTACAGTCTAAGGGTTAGTCTCATTCATTTTGGAAAAGGTTCGAACAAAACTAAAAACCTGAATTAATCCACCAGTAGTGTGACCAGTGCTCTTTAATCCTGAATTAATCCACCAGTAGTGTGAGCCAGTGAAGGTGGCGGACTTGTCCCTGCCTTCACCTACCCTGCAGTGGGATTTTTGGCAAAGACGTCTATGTCTGCTTCGAACTACTGCCAAAACAAAGCCCTACGCTCAATTTCAAACTACTTCTATTCAATTTCATAACCTGCCGAGCTCTATCGATACTTTCTCTTCACATCTTTGGTTCTAGCAAAAACTGCTGTTCACTACTGGGATCCCATGGTGTTGAGAAGATATTTCCAATTTTCAAAAACATTATAATTTAAATTGGCGCACTGTACGCAATAAAAACATAATTAATTAGTATTGTGACCCTTACTTCAACATTTTGCCAACTTTCAATATAAATTTTTAAAACTGGCCACTTTCCGGAGGTTTCGAAAACATGTCTAGATATGATTAATATGTTCTGAGCAATCGATCTGACCACCATTCATTTTTCTCATGCTCCGAATTGGATTACGAGTTACTTTCATATTAATCAACTGGCGCTCCTCACAGATCGCTTCCGACCACTTCCAGGTTTTCTGTTGCAAGTCCAATTGATGCCTTGACTCGAAATACAGTAGGTCTTGAACATTTTACAAGAGCCATGATGATGATGATGATGAAATACTACCATCCATTGTAGCAAGGTAACTTTCCATAGCAGTGGAATAATCTGAAAAACGATTTGATCAGGATTCTATTGTTGTTTGTGATCATCAAGCTCCTGTATGAAGGGCCAAAAACGTTTGGGCGGGCCCGTAAGCAGAGAAACTAACGCGAAACCCGCGAACATAGGGAAGAGAATCTCCTGCCAAAAGCAAGTTCACACTAACAGCACTAGAATCGAGCCCTCTATTGACAGAATAAGCCCAATAGATGGAGTCGAAGAGCCGCCCTCGTTCCGAGAAATGTAAAAAATATGGAGGAGGCAGTCCCATGCTCCCTATCCAAATCGTTTCACTTGGGTGCCCTGATGGTCCCTCCCTTTCCCCGTTATATATAATGTCATGGATATTTAATATATTTTGAAGTGGTCATTTGATTGCCTACCTTGTGTTAGAAAATTTGGCTGAAAGTAAAATTGGTTAGGGTTATATACCGTTCTTTACTTATTGCTCTGTGTCGTCTCGGTGTTTCTACTTTTGAAGAGCTGAGTTTGGGCAAAGGGCTATGCTGGCCTATGGCCTAAGCACGATGCCATATAGTATTTCTCGCGGTTAAAGGATAGGGGAGAGAACAGGAGAAATAAGAGAAAGCATTAGTAATTGGTAACATGCAATGCGCATGTGAGATTTTCATGGTGATATTCTCACAACGGCCGTTCAGAATGATTCGACTGAGAGATCATTCCCGATGAGTTTCCACTCGTTTACTCAATTCCATCACGTTTAGTTATAGAAGACATGAAACATTTAACTACGTGCTACATTTGGGAATATCAGGGCAATGATCCCCCATCACATCTTCAAGTGATCATTACACGCTGTCCATTTGGTTCAGACACTTTTGAACGTTGATGTTGCAGCCTGTTCATACATGAGATCTGCCGCGACCAAGTCGACAGAACGCGTCCATACCCCTTTCTGACCGGAATGGCAGGGATGAACATTTTACAAGAGCCATGATAACCGAAACTGACTTCTGAGCGTGAAGACATCTGCGGATTTCATTCTTGTCGTACATTTTTCACAAAATCTTCCTTAATCCCATCAAATTCAAATACACCAATGTGTTTGTAAACAATAACAGACACCTGGAGCAAAATTTTGAAAAACTAGGTTGAATGGCTTGAGTGGTAAGATAGTATTAGTGAGAGTCTAAAAATGTTCTGACGCATGCTGTATACATGAAGCCAAAGCTGACACTAATACATGTACAGAATATGTACATGGTGCTTATTTGCACAATCACAAAAAAATGTATTTGAACTTATTGAGCACTTGCATAAACAACACAGAAACATAAATCTGAATTTTCAATGTGATATAAATATTAGAGCATGTAAAATTGTACTTCATACCACACGAAGGAGCAGCTTGCATGAAATAGTTCTATCAAAGATGAGCTTTCTGCATACAGTATTATCGGCAATGTATGGAATGTCCCAGAACTTTACACGATGTATAATGCAAATTTTTATGTTTTGTGACGCTCCATTTATGTGCATGATATTGAACAGAAATGCACACAACTTTTTCGGGCTGTGTATGTTTTTGCAAAGTTGGTTTATTCGACCTCATCACCTAGGCTAAATGCCCGCACCTTGGACTTAACGTTACCCATCAAACCCTGTGCAACACTTGCGTCATCTTTCTTACACACTTGCATTCAGTCTTTCTTCAAATCCTTGTCGTTTTTGAAGACCGTCCCTGTTTTCCGCAGCTTGCTCTTCATAATCACCCAGTATTTCTCTATTGGGCGATGTTCAGGTGAGTTTGGCGGAGTTGCCTCCTTCGGCACAAAACAACATCGTTTACTTCGTACCACTCCATCACCGGTTTCGCATAATGGCACGATGCCAGATACGGCCAAAACAGAGTGTCACCTTCGTAGGAGGAAGGAAGAACAGCAGGCGCTTCTGGAGGCATTCTTCTTTATATATTTGGCCGTTGATGGTGCCAGTCGTTATGTACGGATTGCTGAATTTGTCGTACCCACAGATCGCCTGCCACACCAAGTACTTCTAATCAAATTTGTCGACCATCTTCTTCCGGAGCTTCTCCGGAACATCCAGGCAGGACTTGCTGACGAAAAATTCCTGGCTGGAGATCTGCTTGGCGTCCGCTTTAATGTACGTCTCGTCGTCCATTACGATGCATTTCGGCTGCACCAACCACTCGCGGTACAGCTTCCTGGCGCGGGATTTGGCCACCATATTCTGTTTATCGGTTTGGTTAGGCGCCTTCCTTACCTTGAAGACATGAAGTCGGGCCCGCTTCAATGTCTGCTAGACGAACCAGACGGAAGAATTGGCCTTCTTGGCCACGTCCCGAATGGTTCGGATTGCGCTTGAAGTAATCCCTCACCTTCATTGCGTTCACGGGGTCGGTTGTCTTCGCTTTTCTTCCGATGCGAGTCCTGGGTCTCCTTGAACGATTTTACCACACTGGACACGGTCGAATTGCCGATTGCCAATGTCGATTGCCATGTTTCGCGATCCATCTGTGGGACTGGCCTGGATTTTCCACGACTGCGCCCATAATTTTTGTCGAAGCACTTCTTGCTTGGAAGCCATCTCGATAGCCACTAGACAGATTGTGACGAAATTTTACATTACACATGTAAACTAGTTTTGCCCAAAATTTCATCAATATTTACCCATGCAATAAAAAGTTATACACAAAAGAAAGTTTTGCATTTTTTTCGAGTTCAATCTTTTCATGCGCTGGTCTGCAATGGGGTATTTTATGTTGCTCTTCAAATTATGACGTCTGCCCGAATTCGCTCGTCAAATTACTTCTTTTTACTGCTAGGAATAAAATATAGAAATTTGTTTCTTGAAGGAACCAATGTTTGAAGATAAAGACAAAACTAAGAATGCAACCAGCAAAACAGATTGCTATCTCTGCTATTAAAAAAAAGCCAAAAAAAAAAAAAATAACAGATAGCAGTGAGGATTTAGCCCTTGCGTTATCGTGTGATTCGTTATAATTATTATTTTTTTTGTCACTGTACTTATGTTCGTTGATTAGAAGAATGAAATTCGTTATAAAAAAAAACTTGCATTCACAGCTCTTCATTCCAATTCTAATCGAAAATTAGATTATACAACTAGGGAAGATGTTCTCATTCTAATCTCATCACTCGCAATTCATCCTACTCGTAATCAAAGGATTGACGTGCGAGTGGATTGTAATGTTTGTGTTTTTTATTTAACATAGGGAAACTTTGTTACGAAAAGAAACCAATATACTTATTGTCCTATCTATTGATTCATCGTAGGATGATTCAAGAAATTCACGTAGTGATTTGTTTTGTTTTTTTTTATTTATTAATCGCTGGAATTATTATGAATGCTGTTCAATGTCTTCCAGAGTACTCAAAATCAAACAAACAAAAAGTGATAAATTTCAACGGGTGTTTTGTGTGCGAAATCTATATTCGTATAACTTTCAATGAATCTACGAATCGCCTTGCAATCTTTTGTCAGACCGTAACTGTTAAGTGTGAGTCGGCTGTTTCGTGACATTGCACATTCTAAACGGGAGACTCGTCGATATCTCATCAGCTGCAGACGGTAAACAATGTGATTTTTTTTTCGCAATGTCATCATTAGTACCCTTATCTCATTACTAGAAAGATATTGTAAAGCTGCATATATAAGCTACACAGTCTAAGTGTAGCCACTTTGTTTATTTTGTACAGTAACTAGAGAGACAAATTTCAAATGTAATACCAAATGATGATTAAACAAATTTGAGAAATACGATGAAATTTATATAATAATTGGTAATGATTTTCAAATTTGAGAAACTTCAAACGCATTGGTGAGTAGTGGAGCAGTGAGACCCAATTGGTAAACTTTTAGCTCCCTTTTCTCAGTTCGTGAAAGATTTTTAATACTGTTAACGCAGTCCTATGGCACTATGGTAAATTTTGGAGCAGTTTCTATGTATTTTCGGTTGTTCTTAAACCAATCACTAAGTTGATTTTAAAGATATCTTTCGAATGAGTATCTAGAAGAAGGTAAATAATTAATTTTTTGTGCAGGTTTTCGTGTTATAGAGATCTTGTTTTTGACCTTTATTCGGCTAATAGCTTTTGAGATGGAACTTGCAATGTAAGGTTAAAAATAAGAATGGACACAAACTTCTTTACATTATATCGACTATATAGCATAACTAATTTTGATTTGCCGGAGATGGATCCGATTGAAATGTATAAAGGATAAAATAAGGACAGAAGCGTTGGAACTATCTAGACGAATTGTGATATAGGCTTGGAAATATGTATACAAAGGTCCCGCGATGCCATAGCATGAGCATGAGCATGATTGACCGCCGTAGGTTGCAACTACTAATTTTGCAACTTGTGATCAGAGGTGGTAAATGTACATGTTTTTACAAAACAGCCACATGCTGCAAATTTTGAGACACACGCCACCAACAGTTTATGTGTAAGGTTCTAGCAAACACGGAGAATAGAAAATTGAAAGAAAAAAATGTCGCCCTATTTCTTGATTATTTTAACCTTCGGCTGGTGACAGCAGAAATGTTTCGTCCCCTGTAGGAAACGGTACAAGAATGTCATGAGATTTTCTCCCACGACGGTTCACTTTTGCGTGTGTTCAGGTTGGTCGTAATTAAAAATGTAATATGTTATGTAAATAATATCAATCTACAGTACATTTAACAACACTGCTTGTGACTAACATACATCCTAAAAATGTAAAAACTGTCGATCCAAGGCAGATCGGCACTACCGGCGCCGGTTTGTAGCAATAGAACAAATAGCCGCTTTGAATCGATTTAAACCAACAGTAAGGATGCTGTTGGGGCCATTTTCATTATGAAAACAATTTCATTTTGTATAACTACATTTTACAAACTATATTACAACTGGAACTAATCATCAAGCAAATTGAATGTTCTAAAGAACAATCTACTCAAATCCACCGAAAATAAGTGCTTTTACTGATAATTGGTAACATTTGTGAACAGGTTAATTACCTAGGAGTGATACTGGATGCCAAACTGAACTGGAATGCTCATGTTGAGTGTGTGATCGGTAAGGCAACCAGTGCTTTCTGGGTGTGTTCAAAAACATTTGGCAGAAAAAGGGGTTTAAGACCAAAAATGACAAGGTGGTTTTATACATCCATAATTCGTCCAAAACTAACGTATGATTCGCTTATGTGGTGGCCAAAAACAAAAGAGGCTACTGCACAGGAAAAGCTGATGAAACTTCAATGACTAGTGTCCATTACTATAACAGGAGCGATGCGTACCACTCCATCAAAATCGTTAGATGCAATGCTAAAGCGGAAAAGAGTATACTAAGACCTAAACGGTAGAAAACTTTCAAATCTGGAGACTTAGTCGGTCACTTGAGCATCTGTGTTAAACTATGACATCCCTTACAACATATGTGAGACGCCACGTATAGATTGGGAAGTCGGAGGTCCCACTGTTCGTTGTGGTTCCATAAAATTCTTTACAGTTGGTTCAAAAATTGGAACAAAAGTGGGAGCAGAAATCTTCGGCCCTGGAGTAGAAATCTCAGTGGTAATTGGAAACTATCCAACGGTGTTCCAAGCGGAGATTTTTGCTATAATAAATTGCGTTAACGTTTGTCTGAAGAGGAAATATAGATTTGCAAATATTTGTATTTTCACAGACAGCCAAGCGGTTGAGTTATTATAAATGCACATCCAATCTTGTCTGGAATGCATTCTTTCACTGCGAAAGAACTCCGTAAATTTATTCTGGGTTCGGGGACACTGTGGCATTGAAGGTAATAAAAGAGCAGACGAGCTTGCTGAACAAGGTTCAAATGCACAGTTTGCTGACCCAGAACCATTCTGTGGTATAAACATGTACTGTGCCATAAAAATGGAACTAAAATATTGGGAAGAACAAAGGGTGATGACCAACGGGTTGATCACCACAAAGTGTGTTCAATCTAAGAGTTTTATAATTTCGAATGTCACAATCAGTAAAAAGCTCTTGGAGGTCAATAAGAGAGTTCGTTGTACCTATAATTTGAAAAACATTGGCCAGGTTCAGAATGATATCTGTCGTTTCTGTAACATGGAACGTCAAACCTCGGAACATCTGCCCTGCAGTTGTGATGCTTTATACAAGCGCAGATTTGAATTTATTTACAGTGGCTCCCCCCCCCCCCCCCCCACCCCCCCCCCACCCCACACCAAAATTCCCCCATTTTTATCTTTCCCCCCCCCATACACCTTAAATGCGAATATGCAAACAGGGGTATACCACAAAATTTGGACTGCAATACAGTGGACGGTGGTGAGTTTTATAAACCCCAACAAAAAGAAAAAGTAAAAATTAAAAAAATTAAGGTTTTTATATGGATGAAAGCATCTTAGCAAATTAGTTCTTTGAAAATGACGTACTGCAACTTTTGTTCTTGATTAGAGGGCCTAAAAAAAATCAGCAAGTTACCTTTTCAAAATGTTATTTTCACGAAAACTTCCAAGGCCCAATCCAGTAGCGTGGAAAACTATTACGGCCTAATGAGCCATCAAACGTTCAGTACGATTCTTTAGCTTTCAAGAGCTACAATATGATATTTTAAAGTGTAAGGATCATCGATAGTTACCCCATTTGTTTTGACAAACTAAAGATTAAGTGTGAATCCCTCTTTTTTCATTCCATTGATTGGTCAAAGTTGCTCCACAATGCATTTCCACAATATTTCTATAGGTTTTCGGTCCACACACTCTTGAAAATAGTGAAAATTACATGAGCTGTGATTGATAAATTGTATAATATAATATTTCGTGTCCATGCCTCCAAGTTGACGATAGAAGAAATCTTTGGCGGACTGCTATTATTTTTAAATGAGTTCTAACAGAATGCATCAGTTATGCAGTACAATAGCAAATGCTCTTCCAAGTAATAATAATAATATTAATAGTAATAATAATAATTCAACAATAGTCTAGCAGTGATGAAAAATCGAAAATTGCAAATAAAAACAAAGTAGATATGGATCGAAATGATCTTGGACATATTTGAATTAAATGTTATGGAGCAAGTTCTACTAATCGATTAGATTTAACTTTTTCCCTTTTGCGTGAACAATCATGAATACAATTTTCTTGGGACTCCTGTGGACGCATCAGAGCAAATATTCCTTTGCGTTTTTTGTAAAAAAATGTCTTCTGTTGATTGCCGCATAAGAATACTTTTTTGAGCGCTCTGTGGCTTTGTGTACATCCAGGTTTTTAGTGGATTTTTTTTATGGTTGGATTTTTTAATTAACGAGTTTTTAACACGAATTTCAATTAACATAATAATTTTGTTTATGTAACGTTGTTTTATCAACGTATTTAACGTTGTTTCATCAACGCATTTTTAATGAATTCTTAACCGATATTTTTAATTAACGCGGATCTTTAAATTAACACGTTTTTTACACGGGTTTCGAATTAACGCGGTTTTTTACGTGTGTATCATTGTCGCACGATTGTACAATAAAATGATTATATTTTCTTAGCCAAGCCCCTCCCCTCTTTTTGTATTGAGTTATCTCAAACTATAATATTCCGCCCAATATATCACAAAACATTGTGATTGGTTGAGTGGATTGAATATAATAAAATCAGGACCATAGGACCAAGTCTCCTCTGGTTGGTTCTAAACAGATGAGCTTGAATATCGAAAGAAGCATAAAGTTAACAGAAGGCTCGAAATGCTTCTAGGGACTCTAAATTTACCAAATCATTAGATAAAAAAAATTAATTTTTAGGGGTTTACCTGGCTTTTTTCAGATATTTTTTTCCTCTGTTCGGGACATAAACCACTGCGACCAGTAATTTGATCTATTGTAGTATATACCGTATCCTTTGTTTAGTGCATGTCGAGTTACTTCATCACTATTGAGAAATGATGAAGTATTCGGTGTTTTTTACAGTTGTCTTTGTTTGTTTTGTTGGCAATGAATCGACTTTTATTGAAAGTTTCCGCTATTTAAACCCTTTGTGAGCGACAGCACTCTTCAAAGGCGCGCCCCTTTATCAGTCAAAACCGGATTCAATGCAAACAAAACAAACAATGACTCCGATACTGACCATGCATCAGAACCCTAGTCATAACCAATTCAAACTATAGAACATCAAATAGAAAATGAGAATTCACATAAATGAAGACTAACCATGTTTTCCTTATTCCAAGCTCATCCTCGGTGGCACAATCCGAGTATTGTCACTTTTCACAAGGCATAAAATGTAATAAGGACTAATATATGTTCCTTTGACTACGAAAAACAAATATGTTCCCTTAGTTTGAATTAATTCAGACTTGGGTTCGGTGGTAGATCTGATACCCCGTAACGCACCGCGAAAAGGTGATTCCGTGGGTTTTGGGTGTAGTAGTTCTAGTAGTAAAAAACCCACCAAACCACGTGTGTAGGGCTCCAATTTCTTTCCCCTTTGTTAAACAGCACACCGCAACAAAAAAAAAAAAATATTCCACACAGCTTCCAACACCCAAACCCACCCCCCCCCCCCCACCCCACCCCCCACCACCCACACCACAATCCACCCCCCCCCCCTTACCACCCCCCCCCCCCCCTCCTGACACCACCACACATGAGGATTATATTTCGCAAGCATCATCTGTTGGTTCTCTGTGTAATCATAGCAGATTTGGCAATAACGAAGTAGCAATCTCGAGCGGTCAATCATGCCCATGCTCATGCTCATATTAGTAAAAATTCACTTTAAACAAATAAAAATAAACTGAAAGTAAACGCTAAAATAAACGCGGGCAAATTCCTTTAAATTCCGCTAGAAAAAGCATATCTTATGACAGATAGACATATTTCCTCAGAGTCGAGCACTCGACGATTCAAGCAGCATTTAACTTAGGGAACGTGCAAATATTACGTCCATAATTTAAATGCTAATTGCGTTTCTTTTCTGTAAAAATAATCGAAAAAAGCGGTATAAAAAAAGTGCGTTGTCGGCCCACTTTGTCATGTGTTTGTCATTCTTAATTGGCCAAGAATTGATTCTGCAATCCTACTATTAGAGAAATTAACCTGTTTCAGGTAAGCAGGGTCCATTCTTTAATGAGTCTTTCCTCAGCGTCGTACGCACGTCTGCCGGTTTTGTTTGTTTACATTTATTTGCTTCTCGCTCCTCTATCTGACAATCGATAGAATTATCCAGAACTGCTTGAAAGCGTTTTATAAAGCGCCAATATTCTCAAGAGAGTGTAACTATTCGGTTTTTTATTCGGTTAACTTTCCATTTGAACTGCGTGTTAAAAAAAATGGTTCTATTGTAAACGATACGACATCAGCAGCATTTTCGAGTGCTTGTGGTTTATTTGAAGAAAAATATAACGAAAAGGCTCAATGTTTGAAAGGTAAAGAAATTAAAACTAAATAACCTAGGTATCATATGATTATGAATATTGATGAACTTTTTTTTATAGAAGAATATACTGAATTAGAGGTTTGAAAATAGGTTGCCGAAAATAGCCAATATTGTCGAAGTAAACATTTTTACTAGTTCGCTATGAGCGAGCTAAAATTTTGAGACGGAGAAAACGATTTGGAATCGATTTAGTGAAGTTAAACCAACACTTTGAACCACCCTATTGTTTAATTCCAATTAATGAATTCGAATGACATGACTGCAGCAGAAAAAAAATTGAGCTAGGCTACTGCTCCGTGCAAAATTTCATTCATGCATTTAAAAAACAGCTGATCAGAAGCACCTTGTATAACGCTCAATGGAGTACTACCAAAAACTGATCTCACATTATGTATACATACAATTGTACATGGTATCTATTAATTTATTACCCGTTGAACCCAGTATTTGAATCTAAAGGCATACTTATTTCAAAAAATCATTGCAAGTTGTGCATAGTCTAAAATTATTCGATCACACAGCCAGACCATGTGATGCACTGTTAGTAATGATTGGAAATGAGCAACTATATAATACCTGCGCTGTATCGTTGATTGCATCAATTAAGTTTATGATTTCGCTGTCAGTAAATGCGAATCACACAATATCATTTACATTATTCGGGTATAAGTTGCTACTTTATCGCGCGCGGCGCGCTTGTTTTCGCTTGCCATGAGACCACGAGGTCATTTTGACGGTTGTGCATTATACAAGTTTTCTCCGCTTATGCTGTTGTTATCAAATATAGATTCTCACATAATTCTTGAGAGAGAGAGAGAGAAGGCTAGAAGTACAATTTAAATTTTTAACTTACTAAGTAATCTTCTGGAACAAATCAGTTGTGTAAACGTTTGTGACCAAGCAGGGTGTTCTGGCAAAGCAAGTGTGAAGCTGAACGATTGATCATCATCTTTTGAGAGGAGGAAACTGTTTTTGTCATCATAGCATGCTTGGACTTCAAAACTCCCACATCGTTCTCGACTCGCACTCAACCTGTGTGCTGACTGCCAATGAAAGACAATTTAAGATGCTCAATCAGACTGTTGGTGATAGTCAAGTTAGTGTTTGTTTTGTGCTATTATACTATTGATTGCCATAAGTTTTAGCAGTTGTTTTTTCGTGTGCCTCTTGTCATGTGACACGGTTGAGTGCCTCGTTGTTTGCTGCAGTACGATTTTTTTTAACGTGCGATAATGATCATGGACTGTTGGAGTTGGATCAAAGGTCATTCTTATATTAATGGGCACGATTGTGTTTTGAACGTGCATTGATAACGCTTGACACGTGATGATAATATTAATAGTTCTTGTTGTCTGAATATGCTTCTTCGTTTGATTTGTACAAATATTTGTCCCCAGTATGGATGTAATTTTTTTTTAAAGTGATGACGAAATGGAAATAATTTCAGTTGTTAGAATTTTAGTGAAAAATTGAAGATTATGACGTGTTGGTTGACAAAGACACTTTCAGACAAATCAATCAAGCACAACATTATCATCGGTGCAGCGGTTGGATACATTATTTTTTGTAACTCAGACAGTAGTTGAGCTGCAAACGATATACACTTATTTATACGCTTAATGAGACGTTTGTTGTTCTTAACTACGAAAAGTTAAACAACTAACTTTGTTAAGATGAAAACTTTCGAGCACTATACTTTATTCGTGGATGCAACTGCGTCTTGTTTATTAGTTTTCTTAAAGATTGTACTCGAAAAAAATGAAACAGACAAAAATGATCACCAGAAATTAAATTGAAGTCGGATATTTTTGAAATTCTCAGGGAATAAATAAACACATATTAGCTATGTTTTTGCAAAGTTGGTTTATTCAACCTCATCACCTAGGCTAAATGCCCGCACCTTGGACTTAACGCTACCTATCAAATCAACAAGTGCAACACTTGCGCCATCTTTCTTACACACTTTCATCCACTCTTTTTTTTTAAATCCTTATCGTTTTTGAAGACCTTCCCTGTTTTCCGGAGCTTGCCCATCATAATCATCCAGAATTTCTCTATTGGGCGAAGTTCTGACAAATTTGGCGGATTTGCCTCCTTCGGCTCTAAAACAACATTGTTGGCTTCGTACCACTCCACCGGTTTCGCGTAATGGCACGATGCACGACCGGAGTAAGGGCAGCAGGCGCTTCTGGAGGCATGGTGCCGGTCGTTAAGTATGTACTGTTGCTAAATTTGCCGAACCCACAGATCGCCTGCCACACCAAGTACTTCTTGGCAAAATTGTCGACCATCTTCTTCCGGAACTTCTCCGGAACATTCAGGCGGGACTGGTCGACGAAAAACTCCAGGCCGGGGATCTGCTTGGCGCTCGCTTTAACGTATGTCTCTTTTTCCATTACGATGCATTTCGGCTGCACCAACCACTCGCGGTACAGCTTCCTGGCGCGGGATTTGTCCACCGTATTATGTTTATCGGTTCGGTCAGGCACCTTTCTTGCCTTGAAGACATGAATTCTGGCCCGCTTCATTGACTGCTAGACGAACCAGACGGAAGAACTGACCTTCTTGGCCACGTCCCGTATCGAATGGTTCGGAATGCGCTTGAAGTAATCCCGCACCTTCCTTGCGTTCACGGGGTCGGTCGTTCTCGCTTTTCTACTGCTGCCAGCTCCCCGCTGAGTCGTCTGGGTCTCCTTGAACGATTTTACCACACGATACAAGTTGATTTCCAACTGTTTCGCGATCCACCTGTGGGACTGGCCTGGACTTTCCACGACCGCGCTCATAATTTTTTGTCGAAGTACTTCTTGTTTGAAAGCCATCTCGATAACCAGTGGACAGATTGTGACAAAATTTTGCACTTGTAAAAATTACACTCTAAACTAGCTTCAATTTTCACTCATACAATAAAATGTTATACACAAAAAAAAGTTTTGCATATTTTTTGAGTACAATCTTTATTAAGTGTAGTCTTGGAAGTATTTTTTTCGTAATATTTCTTTAGATGTTGCATTGTTAGCTGTTCTGAAAGAAAAAAAGAAAATTTCGCAGATCACATAAAAAATTGCTTCAAAACACCCTAATGATTTTCAATTCTGATTTATCGGCCACTCTATAGTCTGAACATCTGGCTAGTTTGACTATGTTCTGTATATCTGTCCATCTCTTCCTTTTGGCGTAGTGGGCGCATTCCGGATGAAGATGACTTCCGGCAAGCATTTAGTACTGTAAATCTCCCCCTGCAAGTCCCGGGGAAAAAACGGTGGCTTCGACATCCCTTTTTTTTTAATGATGTTCAGCCACAAAAGAACCTTCTTTGGGAATTTGGTCTGAAAGATAGACTTGACCTCGCTACTTACCTCGTTGGTGGGGACGTAAAATATCCGATCCCCTGACTGCGTTGCCGTCATGGGTCAGATATCGTCCAAAATTTCCTTGACCATTCTTTTCAGCCGCTGCTTCTGGGTGGTGGGTTTGGATGCATTTTCGGTTGACGGTTTGTTCGAACTCTCGGTCCAATGCATGAAAAATTCCGCCACCTTCCCCTCGGTTTTGAGCTTCTGGTAGACTTTCCGGTCGCACACAACCATTAGATGGCTGGAACCAGGCGGCAAGGCGATGATCTTGTAGATGCCGTATCGTATCGACACAAAATGCCCCACGATGTGGATTTCTTCGCCCCGGGGCAGGCGATCTTACTATGCCATCGAACGAAAATTTTCTACACCTTACGCCATGGTTTCTGCTAAACAAATCTCTGTCAAAGTATGCCTGTGAACAACAACTGCATAAGTGGATTCACCATAAATAGCGATGAAAACTATCTGATTAATTTTTTTTTAATTCAGATGTTAGGTGATCTTCGTTTGAAACCTTAGGTGAATACGATTATTTTTTACCGATTGCTCGTGGGACTCCCAATAAAATGCATGACGAGTTTCAGATTTCGTCTGCCTCAAGCTACAACCGGGGCATAGTCGGACGCAGTAAACCCGCTCTTATGGCTGGCCCACAATTGATACGTCGCGGATGAGTTTGCGTGAATTTGACAGTTTTCCTATAGCTTTTCTGTCACATTTACGTCGACGCATTCTCAACGTATCAATTGTGGGTCAGCCATTACGCTCTCATTATAACAACAATCACACAATGAGTTCAATTGAGTTTTAATACAACACTGTCTAATTTTTCAAGGCTGTTCATTTTAAGCTCCTAGAGTTTTTTATTTAAACTTATTGCGACCAAACATGTGAAGATCGACACATTCATAACATAGTTATTTATTATTGGATTTAAACAAGCACTAGGCTTTTATATGCAAAATGGTTAAATTGATTTGGTATTTCGTTTCCCATTTCAAACTACAAAAGAATTAATTTCACTATTGCTTGGTTCTTCAAAGTCGCAGGGTAGCTCTAGAAACATTAGAAAATAAACGGGATTGTATTTCTTACCCAAAGCCGGTACAAATCAACTCTATTAACCCTTTCCTTCTTCCTCGTCTATTTTTGCAGGTCCGTGGACACCAGCGTGTTCCATCTGACACCAAGGAATTCCACGAGGCTACCAAACGCGATGCCTTGATTCGGTTGCGTAAGGATCTGGACAATCTGCTCCAGACAGCCGACGATGTCAGAAAATCAATTCTGCAGAAAGAAATGTGCGGATTTGAAGCACTATTCCACCGATTTTTGCAGGAAGATGGTCCTTCGGTCGAGTGGGACCGTATCCAAAAGCTTCCAGAAGATGCTGTGAAAGATTACTCTAGTCTCAAAACTCCCCAAGAATCGGACATTTGTAAAATGCTGAACAAACTGGTCGTCGTCAAACTGAACGGTGGTTTGGGTACTTCAATGGGTTGCCACGGACCTAAGAGCGTTATTCCGGTTCGAAACGATTTGACATTCCTCGATTTAACCGTGCAGCAAATCGAACATTTGAACAAAAAATATGGAGCCAACGTTCCACTGGTTTTGATGAATTCGTTTAATACCGACGAGGATACGGAAAAAGTCATTCGCAAGTACAAGGGGTTCCAAGTGCAGATCTACACATTCAATCAAAGCTGTTATCCTCGGGTCAGTCGTGATTCGCTGCTGCCGGTTGCGAAGGACTTCAATATAGAAAACGATATCGAAGCGTACGTTGATTTTTGTTTACCAATCATAAACTTTTAATATTAATTGTTGTTATCATTTTTAGGTGGTATCCACCAGGTCACGGTGATTTCTATCAATCATTCCAGAACTCTGGATTGCTGAAAAAGTTCCTAGAAGAAGGACGTGAATATCTCTTCCTGTCCAATATCGACAATTTAGGGGCCACGGTCGATATTAATATTTTGAATCGACTGCTGGGTGACGACCGTCAAGGGGATAAACCAATAGAATTCGTCATGGAAGTCACCGATAAAACACGCGCTGACGTAAAGGGTGGTACTCTGATTCAATACGAAAATAAGTTACGGTTGCTGGAAATTGCTCAGGTTCCTAAGGAACATGTGGACGACTTCAAGTCGGTGAAAACGTTTAAGTTTTTCAACACTAACAACATTTGGGCACGTTTGGAGTCAATTGAACGAGTTTTGGATGCACGCACAATGAACATGGAAATTATCGTTAATAATAAAACGTTGGACAACGGCATGAGAGTAATTCAGCTCGAAACCGCTGTCGGTGCAGCCATGAAATGCTTCGATGGCGGAATTGGTATTAATGTACCTCGATCGCGTTTCTTGCCCGTTAAGAAAACTTCAGATTTGCTGTTGGTTATGTCTAATCTGTACAGCCTTAAGTATGGATCGCTAGTAATGTCACCACAACGTATGTTCCCTACTACACCGTTGGTAAAACTTGGAGACAATCATTTTAGCAAGGTGAAGGAATTTTTAGGACGATTCGCCAACATCCCTGATTTGATAGAACTGGATCATTTGACTGTATCTGGAGATGTGACATTCGGTCGAAGCGTTTCACTGCGCGGGACTGTCATTATCATTGCGAATCATGGTGACCGCATAGATATTCCTACCGGGGCTATTCTAGAAAACAAAATAGTGTCCGGTAATATGCGTATTCTTGATCATTAGTTGGTTGATTACATGTTGTTCACAATCACCTGTAGACGCATACTCAGAAGAGTTAGCATAACAGCGCACCTGAAATAATGACATACACACTTAGATTTTTTTTACAGAAATCTGTAAAAGTGTACCGAATTCTCTACAGATGAACGTTCGGTAATCCAATTTAACGGATTTCGGTAAAATTTTACCGAAATCCGGTATTTTTTTTACAGATAACTGTAAAATTTCACCGAAATCCGGTAAATCGGATTACCGAACGTTCAGCTGTTGAGAATTCGGCAAACTTTTACAGATTTCCGTAAAAAAATCTAAGTGTGTAGGAAGCTGCCAAGCTTCTTATAGAAATTGTGTCGCTAGTAAGCAATAATAACAAGCGCAAAAGTCATAAACTTTCTTCGTTATAGAATCGACTTTATTATTTGCAGTCGATTTGTGTCATTCACAAAATAAATCAAAGATTAAAAGATATAGAATAGTTTGTAAGCAGAAACAAAGTTTTAACGGTTTTTATTTTGTTCTGTAGGTATGAACGTCAGAAAAGTTTGTTTATAGTGTTTGTTGAATAAATAAAATAGCAAAATCTAAATTGTGTTCTCAAACTGTGAATCCGAACCATCACTTTCGAATTTGGTATCAACTTTCGAACAAGCTAATAGTGCTTGTCAACTTGTCAAAATTCCACCCTACCCCAACATTTCTAATTCTAATTATAATTAGAGTGCATCTTTGCTTAACATATGGAATTTTCCAGAGTTAATAATAGAATCTACGATTTTGTGCACTTTTTATCAGCAACTACTTTGCTTAGGCAACCATTCTTACCAGTGCCATCTACGATGTTTAAATTTTTTTTCCTGGATTCCTCAATATAAAAATAACAATAAACTTGAAAATGCTACACTAATGCATAATACGCATAATGTAGAGAACTACAGTGACGTATTCACTCATTGTTGGCCCGCCATGCATAAAAGCTAAATTTGTCTGTGATATTAATGTGACCAATTTAACTAAACGTTTGGTACGATACTCCAATTCAAGAGCTACAGTATGATAACAGTATGTGTGAAATTCATGTTAGTTTAACTTCTTTCTTTTGAAAAACAATACATTATGTGTGAAATTCATGTTGGTTTAACTTCTTTCTTTTGAAAAACAATACATGGACTCCCGCCAAATTCCATTCTTTCATTCTAGTGGTGGGCCTATGAGGCCCCAGGCGTTTGGCGAAGTTGATTTCACTAAAAGGTTCTTCACTGACGGGTTATTGATTGAGGCGTCCGGAGGCTTTGTTTGCGTCGTTCGTAAACTTCTAGCTTCTATACACTCCATATGTGATAGCCAACCGGGTTTGGTGATCCGACCCCGTTCACACTACAACTTATATTACGTGATATAGACTATCTTGATATCAGCATCTATACATCCTAGTTTTCATTGGAAATAATTTGCCTGGCATTTGATATCAAGATACTCTATATCACTTAATATAGTTTGTAATGTGAACGGGGTTCAATACACTTTACGGGATAAAATCTAGACAAAATCGTCAAAAGGTCGAAAGTAACAAAATCGTCAAAAGGTCGAAAGTCGTAAACAATGACTTAAATCGTAAATTACCTGGAAATGCCAGGTTAATAACATCTATATTCACTTCCGACGGGAAGGTAATAACTCCCTGTATCTGTTTCTGTTGCTATTTTGTTTGTGGGAGCAAGCAGATCCCAGAAAAATACGCTAGAAGTCATGCTTTACAAATGTTACTTTCGACATTTTGACTATTTTGCCTAGAAATATTGCCTCACTAACACCGTTTTAAATTTTTTTTTTTTTTTTGGATAGCCTCAGTTCTAGAGTTCTATTTGCTCGTTGAGGCCAGTAACGCCCTCCTCGTATTTTGTTGTGAAAATCTTCGCGTTATTTTATCATCAACTTTTTGTGGATCCAATATCATTGATCGTTTCCGGCAATGAGAGAGCAGTAAAGGTAGGTGCTATGGAAGGCGATATTTATGATCGACAAATCACCTTCAATGATTTTTTTCCTTGTTTTTCGTCAACAGTCATTCGTTAAACCACATGCAAAAAAATATATAAAAAATAAATTAAAATACTTTATTTGATATATTTGTCATTAAAACAATCATATAGAATTAGAGCTTACCATTTAACGCATTAAAATTCAGGTACAGCGGAAATCAAGCTGTTATTTCCTGTCTGAGATTTAGCTTGGAAGTGAGTTGAAATGGTAAACTCGAAAGCGATTCGCATGACTTATCAAAAAGGGCCTTCCAACTGGGAACTTTTCATTGTACACCGAAATGTTAGCTCTTCAATTTGCACATCCAGTCAATGCTTGCCAGTTGAACATAATTGACAAGAGGCGATTGGGTACATTCTGCTGGGGCATGCTGAAGCGACCGCTGATGTTCGATCAAATTGTTAATGTTGTCGGCCAAATTGGCAACGACGTCGTCTTCCCGGTCACGATTAGAGCGCCGAAAGTATGCAGAAAAATAACGAACTTCCACCGACGGTTATTATTTTTTTCGATCTTAAATCTATTTGAAAAGCTCGAAATCAGTTTGTCATTGACGGACAAACTTACGGTTCAGAATCGGAATAATCACATCGATAAATTTTCCGCAAGGAAAAGTGACGTTTTGCTTCTCAGTAGCCTTCAGCCTATCCACCTTCCAATCTGAAACACCGTTCGGACAGCGTGTCGTGCAGAAGTTTCCCCAGTACATCACTCAGACGAATAAACTTAAGAATTTCCTAAGGTCCAACTTATAAGCAATGCTTTGGAATTTCATAAGTCTGACTTATGACTTATGAATTTTGTTTTACCTGACGTTGTTCTTGTACGTCTTTAAGATTTCCTGTTGGCAAGTGTTGATATATACTAGTGGTCAGGTTATTGGACTCATAACCTCAAGGTTCAAGGCTCGAATCCAGGTTGCTCAATATTTTTATTTTTTCAACATCAGTATGTTTCATAAGACATATTAATGAAATTCATACTCATTTCTTGTGGCAAATAATCATAATGCAATCTTATGAATATCGAAAGTTTATTTCGCTGACTGATCAAGTCAACCCCGGACAATCGCTGGTAATTTCAACTCCAGTGCCTTTACTAATTAAATCCAGCTGGCATTTTGTTGACCATTTTTTTTTTCAGTTCATTTATTTGTACAGGCTCAATCGATTTAACTTTACAGAGCCAAGTTTTCATATTTATATACATCAATTATCTTAAACCTAACGTTAAGGGGATAGGACCGATTACTCGCGGCCGTCTCGAGGTTAATAGGAATAACAACTGAAAGGATGGGAAGGTGGGCTGGAATTTGAAGTGTGGTTTATATAACACATTTTTTTTTAAATTCTTAATTGTCTAAAAAACTTAAAACTATACAACTTTTGGCTTCTTTTGAATTGAACATTTTTGAGTAAGAAAAAAAAACACACAAACACAGATAAAAAAAAAGAAAAAAAAACTTAAAGTAAACATACAGGTTAAACTAACTACATTCTAATGCTAATGTTAGTCAAAAACACATAAATGAGTTTCATAAACTCCAGGTCACGCAGAGCCAAAATATCTCGAACTGGTACATTGGGTTGTCTACCTCGAGCCCGAAGGGAATCATAAAGCTCAGATCTGACTGCACGATGCTCAGCACATGACCAAATAACGTGATCTGCGTCCTGATAGCCTTGTCCACACTCACAGAGATTGCTGTCACTCAGCCCAACACGGTATAAATGAGCGTTCAAAGAATAATGGTTGGACATGAGGCGAGACATCACACGAATGAAGTCTCGACCCACATCAATACCCCAAAACCATGATTTTTTCGACACCTTTGGGATGATAGAATGTTGCCATCGCCCCAAATCTCCTTTACTCCATTTATACTGCCAGCTAACGAGTGACTGTTGACGAAAAATAGCAAAAAATTCGTTGAAGGCGATTTGTCGATCATAAATATCGCCTTCCATAGCGCCCACCTTTGCAAGCGAGTCCGCTTTCTCATTACCCAGAATTGAACAATGAGAAGGGACCCATACAAAGGTGATGATAAAATAACGCGAAGATAAAGCACTTAGAAGCTCCTGTATTTTCATGAGAAAATACGAGGAGTGCTTTACCGGCCTCAAGGAGCGAATAGCCTCTAAAGAACTGAGACTATCCGTGAAAATGAAATACTGATCCGGTGTAAGTGAGGCAACAATTTCTAGCGTAAAGTGTATTGCCGCTAATTCAGCGACATATACGGAACAAGGAGCTTGAAGTTTACGTTTGGCGCTATAAATTTCATTAAATATACCAAAGCCTGCTGACTCCTCTATCAATGATCCGTCAGTGAAGAACGTTTTAGTGGAATCAACTTGGCCAAACTTTGCAGCAAAAATCACAGGGGCAATCATAGGACGATGATGCTCTGGAATTCCACGAAGCTCTTGCTTCATGGATAAATCAAAATGAACCAAACTGCCGAAGTCGGAGGAGCAAACACGATTGGGAATATTCGGCGAAGGGCTGACATCCTGTGTTATGTACAAATGGTACAAAGTCATGAAGCGGGTTTGAGTATTCAACTCAAGGAGCTTCTCAAAATTTTCGATCACCTGGGGGTTTATAACTTCACACCTGGTGAGGAGCCGGAGAGATAATTCTGAAAACCGATCCGAGAGTGGCAACATGCCAGCCAGCACTTCAAGACTCATGGTGTGAGTCGAGTGCATGCAACCTAACGCGATACGAAGACACCGATACTGAATACGTTCCAGTTTAATGAAGTGCGACCGAGCCGCTGACTGAAAACAAAAACTACCGTATTCCATAACCGACAAAATCGTTGTCCGGTACAACGTTAGAAGATCTTGTGGATGAGCTCCCCACCAGGTCCCGGTAATTGTGCAGAGAAAATTGACCCTCTGCTGGCACTTTCGCTTCAGATACTCAATATGGGATCTCCAGGTGCACTTAGAATCGAACCAGACCCCAAGATATTTAAAGGACATAGAATGAGTTATCGGTGTACCCCAAATTTGAAGCTTCGGTTGTGCAGGGTTATGCTTCCTAGAAAAAACTACCAACTCAGTTTTCTCCGTAGAGAATTCGATACCTAGCTCGAGAGCCCAAGTAGACAAATTGTCTAAGGTATCCTGTAAGGGTCCTTGCAGATCGACCCCATTGGGTCCCGTGACAGACACTACACCGTCATCTGCAAGTTGTCTCAACGTACAGTTGTCACCTAGACAACCGTCAATGTCTTTGACATAAAAATTATACAAAAGGGGGCTTAAACATGATCCCTGGGGGAGACCCATGTAGCTAAATCGGGAAGCTGTAGAGGTTCCATGAGAGAAGCTCATATGTTTCTCTGACAGCAAATTGTACAAAAAATTATTCATTAATGGTGAAAAGCCACAAGCGTGGAGTTTATCTGAAAGAACTTCAACAGATACTGAATCAAAAGCCCCCTTGATATCCAAGAAAACAGAAGCCATTTGCTCTTTTTTAGCAAAGGCTAGCTGAATATCTGTGGAAAGCAACGCGAGACAGTCGTTCGTTCCCTTACCCCTACGGAAACCATATTGAGTATCTGAAAGCAGGTTATTCGTCTCAACCCATTTGTCCAGACGGAAGAGGATCATTTTCTCCAACAACTTTCGAATACAAGATAACATCGCGATGGGTCGATAGGAGTTGTGGTCGGACGCGGGCTTACCAGGTTTTTGAATTGCAATAACTCTCACCCGTCTCCAATCATCCGGTACAATGTTTAGTTCCAGAAACTGATTAAACAAGTTCAACATGCGCCTCTTAGCGACGTCTGGGAGGTTTTTAAGCAAGTTGAACTTGATCCTATCAGCCCCTGGAGCCGTATTGCCACACGAAAGGAGTGCGAGAGATAGTTCTACCATTGAAAAGGGTTGGCTGATCTCATCTATCGGATTTTCGGTTTCGCGAGGAATGATTCGTGCCGGCACAGAATCAGGGCAAACTTTTCGCGCAAACTTGAGGATCCATTGGTCCGAGTACTCTTCGCTCTCGTTGTTCGTAGTTCGGTTACGCAATCTTCGCGCCGTGTTCCAAAGAGTACTCATCGACGTCTCGCGCGATAGCCCGTCCACGAATCTTCGCCAGTATCCGCGTTTCTTGGCCTTGATGAGGCTCTTAAGTTCGCGTTCGAGAGCCGTGTATACTTCGAAGTGCTCAGGTGTTCCACGTCTACGGAAAACTTTAAACGCGTCGGACTTTTTACGGTAAACCTCGGTGCATTGCTGATCCCACCATGGAGAAGGAGGTTTCCTGTGAAATGACGTTCCTGGAACAGGTCGAGTTTGAGCTTGAAGCGCGCTGTCTAAGATCAGATTGGAGAGGAAGTTATATTCTTCCAGCGGAGGAATCCCTTCTACCGTCGTTACGGCTTCATCTATTGCTGCCCTAAACCTTGTCCAATCGATGTGACGGGTAAGATCATACGCGACGTTGATAGATTCCGACGGATTGAACCCGGTGGCAATCGAAATTTTTATTGGCAAATGATCACTACCGTGGGGATCTTGAATCACATTCCATGTGCAATCCAGCGATAATGAATTCGAACAAAGTGTGAGGTCTAATCTGCTGCCAACTGAGGATGAACCAGCCAAACGTGTTACTTCTCCATTGTTAAGTACTGTCATATTGAAGTTGTCACAGAGGTCATATATCAGGGAAGACCGGTTGTCATCGTACAGTTCTCCCCAGCCTGTACCGTGAGAGTTAAAATCTCCCATGACCAACCGCGGAGCAGGAAGAACCGAACAAATATCTGAAAGTTGTTTCTGGTTAATTGAGGCTCTAGGAGGAATATAGACAGAAGCAATGCAAAGGCTTTTATTTTTAATAACAGCCTGACATGCGACAACTTCAATACCTGGAATTGGAGGAAAATTCACTCTATAGAAGGAGTAGCACTTTTTGATCCCCAAAAGTACTCCTCCTCCACGTGAATCCTCACGATCAAGACGAATAATATTGAAATCATGAAAAGGAAGATCGATTTCGGGAGAGAGCCATGTTTCACAAAGAGCGAATGCATCACAACCGGTATTGTGAGCTAAAAATTTGAATGATTCCAATTTAGGAATCAAACTTCGACAATTCCACTGTAGAACAGTGATCAAATCCCCGACCTCATTTGGAAAATTATCCATCGAAGGAAATGATTGCTGCAAGGAGGGGCCACTTTATTGTCAATTGCTTCAAAAAAGTTTTCACTGTGGGAAGCATTGCCAATACAATGCTTTTGAGAGGGTCAGAGATTTCGAGGTACTTGAAGATACCTTCGACAATGTCATCAAATGAGAACAGCCCAGTAGAGGAAGGGGCTTCTGTTCTTAAAATAGGGGCGTCAGGGGTTTTGGATGTCCCCGGGAGAGATGGAAAGTCCTGGGTGTAGTTAGTACTACGGAAACCAGGAGGAATTGTTTTTTCCTTATTTCCACCTTTTTTTGAAATGGGCAAGCTGGTCTTGGGCTCCGGCTCAGCAACTTTCCGTGGGCGGACGCGTCTTCGCTTCCTTGAAGCACCTTCCGGAAAGCTGAATGATGTTCCCTCTTCAACCAAATCAAAGTCAGACTCGTCATCTGACAGAGGAGCAAAGGGATTTGTATTGGCATTGGGTGATGGTGAGGCTTTTTTCACCATTTCAGCGAAAGATTGCCTGGAACGCTGTCTTAGCGAGCGTTCTATTTTTTCCCCGCGTTGTTTGTACGCCGGGCACGACGAGAGAGCATGAGGAGGTGTTCCTTTACAGAAAGCGCATTTAGGTGTGCTGTCTGCGCAGGCGCCATCCTCGTGCTTCTCCCCACAACTAGAGCAGCGTGCCTTATTGCCGCAATGGGAGGTCGTATGTCCCATCTGCTGGCATTTCTGGCAGATCATGACCCGAGGTACGAACAACCGCACAGGTAGCCGAAGTTTTCCCAACTCGACGTATTGAGGAAGGGCTGAGCCAGAGAAGGTCACCCGAAACGAATCTGATGGTGTAAACTTTTTTTCACCCTTATTGGTCGATACTGTGCCTAGTTGGCGCACATCCAGTATCTTAACTGGAGACAGCAGAGGGTTCTTAAATCGACCAACCCCCCGCTTCAGCAGGATCTCAGGGTTCACACTCGTTTCGGTGACCACACCTTCGATTTCAATACCCCGAGCTGGGATATACACCCGATACTCGAGTGTAAAAAACTGCGAGACAGCAATCTCATTTGCCTGCTTAAGGTTGGACACAACGACCCGAAGTTTATTGGGTCTCACTTTTATTATCTCGGTCACGGCCGAGAATCGTTTTGTCAGATCATTACTGATCTGATAAACGTTCAGAGGTTTCGTTTTGGGCTGAAAATAAACAACCCATGGACCAGCTGAATCATCTGGATAGGCCCGTGACCGGGCGACATTTTGAGAAACCTCATTATTTGGCGGCATGGATGAATCATCTTCCGACAAATCATCCATGTCGCACCCGTGGGAGCTTATGACGCTCAACCGCTAACGTAATTACCTACAATCAATCACAGATAAACAAACTAAACCTAAGCACACTCTCTCACACACTCTCACACACTCTCACTCACTCTCACTCACTCTCCACACTCACACACACAATACGATTAAAATTAATTCAGAAGAGCGAGAAACAAAAACTTATCTTATATTTATCACTGATCTACTGCAGACGGGCGACGAATGTGCTGCTGCTGCCGAGCGACGATGTGTGGCCGCGTGTACCGGTTAGACGTGGAGCTCAGCGATGATGATAATGATGACGATGATGATGATGATGACGCTGGTCGGTGGTGGTTGGCAGATGAACGATTGCACGCTACACACGATGGACTGCTGGTGTGCGTGCCGTATGGATGCGGAGCAATATGCCTTTTAGATCGTTGCAATATTGCTAATTGCAATTAATGACGTTGTTGCACTGCTTATCACACAACTTTTTCTTCTTCAGAAACTGAATTTCACTCGCGATCGAGAGCAAATAGATTAGAACTGAAGACTTGAAACGCCTAGTAATAGCTTACAAAGCAACGGAGAGCGGACCGAACGAACTGCACCGTTCGCTTGTTCACTGGGCAATGTGTTTTTTTCATTCTTATTTTTTTAAACCAAAATTTTTATTTTTTTTTTTTTATTTACAAAAATTCTAACCCCCCCCCCCAAAACCAAATAAAAAAAAATTTTCCCTTTTCTCCATTTTCAGACGTAGATCGGTTAAAATCGTTGGTCATTTTTCATTGAAATTGACATTTGCCAGCACTGGCTATGAGATAACTCAATCAATTTAATGGATGTTGCACTTCGTAATCAAATTGAGCTTTTTTCAATTCAACTTCGAGTAGTATCAAAGGAGCGTGAGTAACTGATTCCTGCTGTTTTCAAGGTTTTCAATCATTGTCGGTACAAACACTTGTCGGTCAATTGAGTGTTATGTTTTCAGCTGTCAATTTATTGACCTTTCTGACGCTTATAACACGCACACTCACGTGATCTCTTTTTCAAGTGTGTGATTGGTTTTCATCACCTCAGTTCTGGCTAAAAAACGGTTTGTTTATATTTCCCTTACTTTTGGACCATCAATACTCGCGCCTGTGAAAAATACCTATGCCATTAGCTCGCGCCGCTTATACTTGCATTTGATAAAGAACAAGAAAGTGTGTTTGGTTTCGTCGGCTCGCTTTGCCATCTGTCGTGTACGTGTTTTTTATTCGAATAGTTCCAAGAAGAGTCCGGGTGAAGTACTGTTCTCTGCCAGTGTAACCCAATTATTATCCGTTTTGACCAATTGCCACAATTTCCAATGCTTGGCTGTCGGCTGCTGTGTGACGTGCCATATAAGTGAATCCGTGCATCACTGGCTTGCATATTTGTAGTGCGTTCTAAGCCGTCATCAAACACCCATTCAAGAAATTCTGGACATCAGCAAATGTATTCACAGATCACTAAAACATGTTTTAATAATTAACGATAAGAAAATTGTCAATAAAATGAACTTAATATGTCAAAACTCTAATCTAGAAATAGTGTTAGTTTTGTAACATGTGGGTTGTCTACGTGTTGACTTGTGCCCTCCAGAGTAGTTCAACCTACGAAATAGTAATTTGATGTATACTGAACAGACGTTAATTTATACCTAGAATGTTAAAATGGTCGGCATCTCAGAATAGAAATAGCCTCTTAAGATATTAGAATGACATTTTTCATGAATGTAATTAATGTAACATGTTCTAAAATTCTGTTATTAGAATAAGCGACTAATAACCAGTTTCTAAGTGAATTCAATATTTTGTTTTTTAACAGCATACTACATCATTATTTTGTTAAAATCGATCTATTAGTTATAAGAGCATGTTACTAGATAGTCTGAACATCATATTTGCTTCGATGTCTGTTTAACAGTTTAAAGTTATAACATGTTCTAATTTTTATCGAGAAAAATAAAACAATATCGATAAAGAAGCCATAGGCTTTAATATGTTATAACAGATCAACCTTTCCAGTGTTCTAGGGAGATTGAAGTATTGCTAATTTATTTTCTACAACGCTTAGTGAAAATGAGTGAGACTGTGAAGGAAACTAAAAAGCAGAAAACGGTGAGTACAAGGCCCTACGGAACCTTAAAGGTTAACAATTATCATTATGAAAATGAACAAAAATTCGTTCTTTTTCCCATAAAGGGATTGTTATATATTGACTTCTGACTATGTTTCACTTATTAAATTACAATAACAAAAATTAGACAACACTTTTTCAGATCAAAATGTTCGTTGAGATTGCTAGCTTTTTTAAGAAGATTATAGGTTCACATTGATAGAACTCACAGTCTGCCGGGCGAATGTGAGCGCCAATGAACACCTGTGGCTGGTTGACCGGCTCCTTCCAATTGTTCTGTTAAATTGTGACATAAACTTATATTTTTAACTCCCGGTGAGATGGTTAGCTATAGGTTTCCAACTATGACTGTCCATTAGAATGGGACAAGATTCTGGATTATGCTACGAGTATTATTTTGGCTTGCTTTTGGATTTTATAGCCTCTATGCAAGATCTTAATTTTTGCGCCCTAGGTTTCAAGTTAATATGGGATTTACTATTACTATATTTACTCACTTCTACTTAAATAAACTTCCAGAGGGCACCTATGAATAAAATAAAATAAAATAAGCCCCTATGGGTTTCCTATATAAAATTAATAAGGAAATAGACCTTCAAAGGAAATCAGAGAAAAAAAAACAATCAGACGCTTGAGAGAGAAATGATCAAGTAAACACTGACACTGACTTTACTGACACGCTGCTTCGGAATAAAGCTAGGTGCTGGAACTACTAAGGCAAACGCAATGTGAACACTCTTGATGTTTCGCAGTCGGGACACCAGATACCAGATACGAATAATAGATTATATGCGGCAACGTTGCATATGAGCAAGATCACTCTCTCTCTCTCTCTCTCTCTCTCTCTCTCTCTCTCTCTCTCTCTCTCTCTCTCTCTCTCTCTCTTGTCTCTCACAGCTTTGAGGATAAAAGAAAGCTGATTTTCGGGTCAGTTGAAGCGAGAAGCTAATTTCATGGGAATACATGATAACAAAAGAATCACATGTATTTTCGTAAGAAAGTTAATGGGAGGACCTTTACATTTTTCGAACATACTTAACACGATCTTCTCTTTAAAAGAATGTGTCATGATATCCATTTTGAATCATTAGTTTCAATTGAAATAAAGTTATATCGTGAAATGCCATTCCAAATTATAGCTGTATATCTTAATTTATAGTTTGAAGAAATTTCAATTGGCTTTCATTTGAGATTAACATTGCGCGAGCAAACTATAGTTTTATGTTATGCTTTTTCATTTCTCGCGAACCTTTTCAAAAGGGTCTATCTTCGTTGAAGGGTTCTCTTAATCGATTTTCTCTTCTTTGAATAACGCGTCCATGGAATTTATTGTGCAATTTACAAACTTACAACAACAAACTCGATTCCTTTTCCTTTTTGCTGGAAAACGACAGACATGTTTCCGATATTTAAAAAAGGAAGCAAGCGGGACGTGAATAACTACAGGGGAATCACATCGTTAAGCGCCGTATCGAAGCTATTTGAACTGGTCGTTAGGAACTCTCTTTTTGCACATTGTAAGCAGTTTTTGAGTGCCGATCAGCACGGGGTTTCAGCTGGGCGTTCCACAACAACAAACCTATTGTGCCTTATGTCATACATCACTGATAGTATGATTGCTCGATGCCAAACGGACGTGATCAACACCGATTTAACGGCAGCTTTCGACAAGCTGAACCACGATATTGCGATCGCTAAACTTGGTTTCGTTCATGGTACAGGGCGTCAACTGACAGTTGCTTTATGCGACTTTCGATCAATGAGTTTTTGCGCCACGTCCGGGATACCGCAGGGTATCCATCTGGGACCGTTGATATTTCTTCTCTACTTCAACGACGTACATCTTGTTATCGGAGGACCACGACTGTCGTTTGTCGACGACCTGAAACTTTTTCTGCGTATCTGCTCAATAGCCAGCTGCCGTTTCCTCCAAGAACAGATTGATGCCTTTGCTGATTGGTTTACTCTAATGCCGTTTTCGGTTATTGCCAGTGCGAAACTGGGTCCGCCCTAACAGCTGTCAAAACGTTTTTTTATTCAATCGGGTCCGATCTGAATCTGCTCTGGATCCGACCCAACATCGATGAGGTTCGCTCTCATCTTTTATCGAGGTCCAACCCCAGCTCACACGATTGCACTAATACCATCATACTGACTCGACTCTGGATCCGTTTTCGTTCGGTAATTGCGAGTTAGAGTCAGACCTGACCCAGGTTTAAAACCGAAAACGACATAAATCGAACCCGGCTAAGTGCTCAGTCATGACCTTTTAACGGCAGAAACAACCAATTGTTTTCAACTACAATCTTCTCGGAACGACCATCCAACGAATGCAGTGCTTTAAAGACCTTGGTGTTCAGCTGGATTCTAAACTGTCGTATTCGCAACATATTTCATATGTTGTTGATAAAGCTTCAAGACCTATTGGATATGTTTTCAAAGGTGGCGAAATTAAAATTCCCACACCCTTAACTCCCCAAATTCTCTAAAATACTCAAAAAGAAAAAACCAACCCCCAAAAAACCCACCAATAAAACAAAAAAAACCCCCCCCCACCCACCAAAAACCAAAAACTATTTGCTGCGGTTCCCTTTTCGCTGCTCCAACTATGGGTTGAGTAGCACTATCCACGGGTTGCATTGAATCTTCAATAGGGTGGCCTCAGTTTTTCACTTCCGTCTGACGCGGAATGTACTTCGTCGGAGATTTTCCCCCGTTTTTGCAGCAATTGACGCACGTAGTTAAGATAAGAGTATAGTTTTAATTTTTTACCCTTCTTACACCAAAAGAAGGGTATTAAGATCGCTTGAAAATTCGACTTTTTATCCGAGGCCCAGAGGGCCGAGTGTCATATACCATTCGACTCAGCTCGACGAACTGAGCACATGTCTGTGTGTATGTATGTGTGTGTGTGTATGTGTGTGTGTGTGTGTGTGTGTGTGTGTGTGTGTGTGTGTGTGTGTGTGTGTGTGTGTGTGTGTGTGTGTGTGTGTGTATGTGTGTGTGTGCGTTACAAATAATGTCACATCGGTTTCTCAGCCATTTGTGAACCGATTTCAGTTCTGTTGACGGCAAATGAAAGCTACAACATTCCCATAGAACGCTATTGATTTTTTTTTTATTTGGACATTTCGTTACGAAGATATGAACGAAACAGTACTTGACGGCCTATTATAATAGTAATCAAACAGTTTAGTCTCCGATTACATACTGAGCTATTTGTGTACCGATTTTAGTGTTGTTAGCGCCAAGTTGAAGCTATCAAGTCTTCAAATAACTGGTCAAAATTTCATTATGATTGGATATTCTTTCATGGAGATATGACCAAAACAATACCTGAGAGCACATAATTGCGAGATGAAAATATACTCGTTGCAGTTCAAAATCGAACAAGACCAATCACCCCAATCGATGCCGCTTGTATTCTATTGTTCTGCATCTGGACACACCCGCGCACCCCACCCACCTTAAAAAAAAAAGAGAGTCCGGTCCTTTTAACCCCAACACAAAAAAAAACAAAAATCCCCCCACCACAAAACCCCAAAATTTCACACAAAACATTTTTTTAAAAAATTAAACCAAAACAAAAAAAAAAAATACCCTTAGAATTTTATAAAAAAATTCTTTTTAACATTTTATATAAAATTTTTAAAATTTTTATAATTTTTCCTTTTATATACCTAATATAAACAGGTCGTTAAAGACTATTAATGGCAATATTTTAATCACATCGATGAGCAATACGTTCAGGATTGACAAATAATTCATTTTATAAACTGAATGTATGACATATCGAATATTCCTGGTTCTTCCTGGAATTTCTGATGAAAATATGTATACAGTACCATTTTGGCCACATTTTAGCCGTAATTCTGGTGACGTGTAAGAAAGGTTCAGTCTCACCATCGGTGGATTAATTCAGGTTTTTTATCATGACTTGACTAGATATTGTGTAATCGTTTTTCAATGTAATGTTTTTTTTTATCCAACATCATTAGGACCTGAACTTGGTCTGTTGATGCCTAACTTCAAATTAACTAAACAAATAAACTAATCTCGACCTAAGCTGTAAGCAGAGCTGCTCATTCATTTGTCTAGCCGTGATAAATCAAAGAGAAAGTCGATTAACAGAATTGATCATCGAAGATATACCTTGTACAAATGTTGCGCGACGAACTTACTTAGTTTACCCGGTCAAAGTAAATTCGGATCTGGATGTACTGGACAAAACGAACTGTGATTAAATACAAAAGCATGAGCATATACGAAACGGGCATATTTTTATTTTCGTACACAAGTTTTCGATGAGTGAACATTTTCAAAATTCAATAAAGGGATTGCATTGACCTCTCTGACATCCCAAGCAACACACAAGCGTCATAAATGGTTGCAGACTAACCTATTGTAGAAATCACAACATTATTATATTGAAGAATCGTTAATCTATGCATTGATAATAACGATTGATAACGATTTGTGCCGTGTGTACTATTATGAATAGGCATTCAAAACGAATAACGTGACGGTTGCATTATAAGAAAATAATGCCGCCTAAACTTACCGTAAAAAAAAACAAATTATGTGCAAGATGCAACTTCGTACAAGAAATAAGTTTGTGGGTTTACTTAACCCAAAGTGACTGGATACAAACCCAACCGAGGTTGGTGACTTATTTGTAGGCATTAGAATCTTAAGTAACATCTTATTTTGTATGAAAATCGTTGGTCTAATTGTTGATGGTTGCAATGACTACTTGGAAAAGGAAGCTACCTCCTTGGCCTTCGGTTGTCATCAATGAATGATGGGCATAGTAGTAGGCACTCGATTGCTGAACAGAGACGGAACATATAGATCAAGATGAACAAGAAGAAAACCGTGTTGTTGGATAAGATTAGATTGTTCAAAATAGACATTTTGGTATTTGATTGTATGTATAATCAGCAGTTCAATATGAATAACAAAGATACATTGTCGTATCGCATCTGACTGCAGTAATTTAAAGTTCATACGTGGTATTGCAATAAGATTATTTTATTATTGGTTTCCAATGACTGTTTTCACACAGTTGGCAAGTAATGCTGCGAGTAAATGGAATGTTTAAAAGGTGTTTTTACGAAGAGACAACTTCATTAAATTGTCTCGAACTATTTTTTTTCGTAAGGTTTTATTAAATGATGTTTTGTAGCTTAACAAGTTATCAGGTTATATCTTTATTACTGATATTTAATGAACTAGTGCTAGCATACACAATTGATATAGCTTTTCAATAAACGTTAATTACCTTGACTTAAAAACATCAACACATTCTATTTACTTTAGTTCGCTGTGTTTAAAATATACAAACATATAATATTGACAAGGTTATAACTAAGATACTGGCTTAAAATCGTTTCATAACGAATTTTATTATACATCAAATTCTGTCAACGAAAAAAGGCAAATGAATGTTAAAATGAACATAAAATGAATGGGAATGAATTTCTTACCCTGTTTCATTCTAATGTGATTTGTGACCTAGGTTTAAAGAGAAACGTCTCAGAATACAACAGTACTGGACAAAATAAATCATACACTTGGCCTGAAAACGCATTATACCTCTTCTTACCAATCATACGAAGTGCGAGATGGCCTCTGCTGTATACAGGAGTTGTCTCCGTACTATTCGGTCCATGGCTGCGCCTTGGCAGCCTCGCCGTCTGCAAAGGGTCCGCAGGTTGCCTTCCACTTGATCGATCCATCTTGTTCGTTGCGCGCTTCTTCTTCTTGTACCCGTCGGTTCGTTTTCGAGAATAATTTTAACTGTGCTGTCGTCCGACATTCTTACAACATGCCCAGCCCAGCGTAGTCGACCGATTTTAGCGGTGACTGATGCAATTCGTGGTTCATTCGCCTCCTCCACGTTCCGTCTTCCATCTGCACTCCGCCGTAAATCGTACGCAACAACTTCCGTTCAAAAACACAAGGGCACGTTGATCCTCCTCGAGCAATGTCCATGTTTCGTGATCGCAGAGGACTACCGGTATAATTAATGTCTTGTAGATGGTCAATGTAGTGTTCAATCTTAGCGTCCTTCGGAGTCCAAAGTAGTTACGATTGCTAGCCATAATGCGCCTTTGTATTTCTCTGCTGGTGTCGAAATGGCGGTCACCAATGAGCCAAGATACATGAATTTGTCTACAGCCTCGATTTCATCACCGTCGATCTGAACTAGTGATGGGAGGCTAACATTATCTTCTAATGAGCCTCTTCCCTTCATATATTTTGTTAACCACATATTAATCACAAGCCCAATCCTACTAGCTTCAGCCTTATGTCGGATGTACGTTTCCGCAATTGTCTCAAAGCTACGTGCAACGATTTCACGAAACTAAAAAGTTGGACAGACTTCCTGAAGATCGTGTCACTCGTGTCAATCTCCGCTCTTCGAGTCACACCCTCCAAGGCAATGTTAAATCGCAAACACGAGAATCCATCACCTTGCCGCAAACCTCTCCGAGATTCGAAGGGACTCGAACGACACACATCATTCGATCCATCGTTGCTTTGACCAACCGCATCAGTTTTTCTGAGAATCCATATTCGTGCATGATCTGCCATAGCTGGTCCCGATCGATTGTATCGTAAGCTGATTTAAAATCGATGCAAAGATGATGTGTTGGCACGTTATGTTCGCAGCATTTCTTCACCACCTACTGAATCGCGAAAGTCTGGTCCGTAGGCACCCATGAATCCCGCTTGATGTTGCCCACGAACTCCTTTGCAGTTGGTGACAGGCGGGAGCATAAAATTTAGGAGAGCATCTTGTAGGTGGCACTCAGTAGCATGATCGCACGATAGGTGCCTTCCAAGTCTCTGCACACACTAAGAACAATTCCATGATTGTACCGACAATTAAATCAAGGTCAAGATGACACCAGTTCATTTGAAATCGCTGATAAAGTACCTTCATTGTGTGTCGTAATTGTTCAATAACTCGTGTTTTACCCGTGTTAAATTGGGTTTATTTTGTCGTGTTCAGTGGCGCTTTATTTATTATTGTATCGTCCGTTCCTACGAAATAAATTGTGTTTGTCTGGTGCCTAATCGCGTATGTAATTTGGGTTTTAATTTGTATGTGTTGTGTCATTTGCTGCGTCATCGCATTTTGATCGCTTCGCAACCCATTGTCTGCTGGCCAATAGCAAGCCTATTGTCATTCACATTGAGCCAAATCCGTCCCCGTTTTGCTGTTTCTTGCGTTATTGCTGTGTGTGCATACCCAAAGGCGATTTCCTGAAACAACGTGTGTGACGATGAACGGAAAAAAAAATTGCGCCAAGTGCTGCGAAGTGATCGCTGGCATTGAATTCGTTTCTTGCCGCGGATATTGTGGTTGCATGTTTCACATGACATGCGCAAATGTGTCTCGGGCTCTTTTGGGATATTTCTCGCCTCACCGCAAGAATTTGTTCTGGATGTGCGATAAATGTGCAGAGCTGTTCAAAAATTCACATCTCCGTTCCATAACAAAAGTGGCCGACGAAAAATCACCGCTGGTGTCTCTCACAGAGGCAATAAGCAATCTGCACACCGAAACAAAGCAGTTGTCGCAAAAGCCCGTGCCTGGTATTCAGTCACCATCTATTACGAACTGGCCCCAGATCGGTCCTATCCGAGCTGCCAAACGGCTTCGTGGACCTGATTTGGCACATAAAGTAACCGAATGCCAATCTGATTCTAAGCAGCTAGACAATAGTGTGAAGTCTGTTCCAGTCTGCGCAAAGCCAGCGAACAAATTTTGCCTCTACCTGTCTCGCATACGGCCGAATGTTACAAATGAGGAAGTTTTGGCAATGGTGAGAGCAAACCTTGACACTACACAGGACCCGGAGGTTGTCAAACTGGTTGCCAAAGGAACTGACACCAGCAGCATGACCTTTGTCTCATTCAAAGTCGGACTGGACCCATCAATCAAGACAAACGCACTGGATCCATCGACGTGGCCGAAAGGAATCATGTTCCGTGAATTAGAAGACAACTCTGCCCAAAATTTTCGGAAACCGTCAGCAGTTTATTTGACGCCAACATCCAGTACACCGCCTTCAGTGAGCATTAAACGATAAATTACAGTACTTCACCCGTTTATACCCCGGGACGCACCGAACATGGCACTATGGAAGCTCTCGACATTTCCCGCAGTCTGGAAGGAGTCTTTGATGGTTCCGGTACACAAGAAAGGAGACAAACGTGACGTTAAAAACTATCGGGGAATCACTAATCTGTCAGCTGCCTCTAAATTGTTTGAGATAATAGTGAGTGGTTTCATTCTCGAGCGCACCAAATGATACATCTCTGGTGACCAAAATGGTTTCATGCCTGGACGTTCGGTTACTACCAATCTCCTAGATTTTACCACGACCTGTTTTGATCAATTGGAGAAAGGGGTACAAGTAGACGTCGTCTATACTGATCTAAAAGCAGCGTTTAATACAATCAGCCATGAAATTCTGCTGGCGAAGCTATCAAAACTCGGTACATCGGAAAGATTGACATCATGGCTGTGCTCTTATTTAACAGACAGGTCTCTGCAAGTGAAACTTGATACTAGCACTTCCTGTTTTTTTTACGAACTCGTCAGGTGTTCCACAGGGTAGCAATCTTGGACCACTGCTGTTTGTTCTACACTTCAACGATGTATTGCTTCTACTAGGAGATGGCTGCAGGCTTGCGTATGCTGATGATTTTTTGTGGTACGGACTGCCGAGGATTGTACTCGTCTTCAATCATTATTGGATCGATTCACTGATTAAAGGCAAAATATCAAACAAAAAAAAAAAAATTTTTCCTTTCCTTTTTTTACCCAAACCCCCCCCCCCCCCCAACCCCACCCACACCCTTTCATAACCCATACTTTCTTCACTTCCTCCTTTTCCCCTTTCTTTAAGAAGGTGCTGCTTCATAATCGCCCAGTACTTCTCGATGGGGCGGAGCTCCGGAGTGTTGGGAGGGTTGAACATTTTCGGCACCTTATTGTCCGCATACCACTTCAGCACGTCCTTGGAGTAGTGGCATGAGGCCAAATCCGGCCAGAAGATTGTTGGGACGTTGTGGGCCTTCAGGAGAGGAAGCAGCCGCTTCTGGAGGCACTCTTTTATGTACACCTGTCCGTTCATCGTGTCCTGGGTCACGAAAGGTGCACTCCGCTTCCCGCACGTGCAGATGGCTTGCCAAACCAGGAATTTCTTCGCAAATTTGGACATCTTCTGAGTGCGGACATGCTCCGGAACGCTGAACTTATCCTTGGCCGTGAAAAACAGGTTGCCGGGGATCTGTTTGAAGTCGGCCTTCACATATGTTTCGTCGTCCATGATGCAGCATTCAACTTTCGTCAGCATGTTGAGGTACAACTTCCTGGCACGGGTTTTGGCGGACTTGTTCTGCTTCTCGTCGCGATTAGGGGCCTTTTGTACCTTGAACGTTCGAAGCCCAGCCTTAGTTTTGGCCTTCTGGACAAAACTTCGGCTTAGGTGCAGCTTCTTAGCCACATCCCGAACGGAGGCGTTCGGATTTCGGTTGAAGGCCCCAACTACGCGGTTGTGATTTTTGGTGTTGTACGGAATACTTTTTCCTTCACTTCTGGGCTTCCGATCGGTGGTCAACCGTTCCTCGAACCGCTTAATCACTCGCGACACCGTGGAATTCACGATTCCCAACGTTTTAGCGATGGAACGATGCGAGAGATCCTTGTTCTCGTGATGAATGCGCAAGATTTTATCACGCACGAGCTGTTCTTTCGACTCCATTTCCACGAGTTTTGATCACAGGACTTTAAAACTTGCAGGATGTAAATAATGCACTATGAACTAAATCCACCCAAATTTTCATTAAATTCTTCCCCACGGTTAAAAAGTTAGAGCAATTTCATAGTGTGGCAATTTCATCGTGGACACCCTTTAGTGCCGTCGGAATAAACTTATGATCAGCATTCCAACGTGTATGGTAATGTCGTATTACGGCATCAAGCAGCCGATTGTTTTCGACTATACCATCAATGGCGTCGTTCTACATAGAACCGACCAGTTCAGCGATTTAGGTGTTCTGCTGGATCATAAATTATCGTTTAACCTCCACCGCTCTGCTGTGATCTCTAAAGATAATCGCCAGCTAGGGTTTGTGTCACAAATCTCAAGAGACTTCACTGACCCGTACTGCCTGAAAGCTCTCTATTGCTCACTGGTACGACCGATCCTAGAAAATGCCGTCTTGGTCTGGCTTCCTTATCAATTGACTTGGAACTTGAGGATAGAAATAATACAGCGCAGGTTTATCCGGATCGCATTGCGTAATCTACCATGGCGTGATCCGCAAAATCTCCCGCCGTATTCAGATCGCTGCAATCTGCTGCAATTGCATACTTTGGAACGCCGACCTAAAAATCAACAAGTGGTTTTTGTTGCTAAACTTTTGAATGGAGAGGTCGACTGCTCGAGGCTCCTCTCTCAACTGAACATCCGAGTTCCTCCGGGAGCATTAAGGAGTGGTACTCTTCTCTAACCCCGATTCCATTGAACAGCGTTTGGAAACAACGAACCTCTAACAGCTATGACGCGAGCGTTTACGACTGTCGAAGAATTGTTTGAATTTGGCGAATCTTCAGCTCACTTTTTGGCTCGTATTTGTAATGCTCGTATTATTTAGTTTTAAGTTTGTGTCATGTAGACAATAAGTCCGATGAACTAAGTTGATTAAATAAATAAATAAATAAATATTATGGTTACAATAACCATGAAAATGGTCGAATTCCCCAAGTTCATGGCATTCTTGACTATGGTCATGGTAACAAGGACTATTCCGACCTTATAGTAACAAGGACTATTCCGTACTTATAGTAACAAGGACTATTCCGACGTTATATAAAATCAATAAAACAATATTATCAAACATAATGATATTGTGAGTTATGATAAAGTAATGACAAAGATTGAACTGTAAAATAAAACACTAGCCAAATGGGACACAGCTCTGCCTGAATCTGATCAGCTCAGATTTGGTAAAATGTCCATTTGCAAACCGGGAAAGAAAAGTACATTCAGTAATAAGTGCAAAAGCCTACCACAGATTCCGTTGCAGCTTCTTGTATTCAAGGCACTAGATACTTCTAAATCATAAGGGGATAAGACAGGATCAAAATGATTATTGGACATATAAGTAATAACAATGATTGAAAAGTAAATATAATTATATTAGGTAAAAATTATAAAATTATTTTTATGTTAATATATAAATCACGAAAACAAAAGTAATGATAAAAATGGTAATGATGATGATAAAGATGAATGGCAATGGTAATGAATAAACAATGTCATATAAGATAATATATACTGCTGTTTTGTTGCAATTGTAGACAAACTTGCGCATCCATTATGAACCAGAAAATTTAGACAATGTATGACAGCTCATGCCCATGAGAAAAACATGAATTTTAAATTTTCAATTATTTTACAATACCTGATGACCTGGAAGACCTGAAATACATCTTGCAAAAGACAGTACATTCCAAATTTGGATAACCTGAAACCAAATTATATGCAATAATATACATCATATTAGCATTAGCATTGACGTTTGCACACCTCGTGAATGGAGCTACGATTAGGAATAATTCGTTGAAGACATTGCATGCCACCATGAAACGAAGCCACTTACTGATACGTTTCTTCACGCAATAATCTCCAACATTAACATCTAAGCATTAACTATAGTCCTAGCTCCCTATGGCTTATGGTTATAGCGCTAAGGCAAGGATGATCCCAAAGCGCGCTGCAACTACGAACCTAATGTGAATAGTAACCTCCAGGCACACGATCCTCTGTAGCAGGTGGAAAAACAACTTGATGTGAAATTTCCACAATGGAACTGACTCTTAGGGTCTTGATCAAGAATTTCTACTGAGCTCTTTCGGCACGTCAAGCCGGCCAGTTCATAGTTTCATAAAAATCTGACTCCCTTCGACCCAAACCAGTATAATGTTAAAAAAACGCCCCCTCCGTTACGTTAACACCCCTATTCACAAATTAAGTCAAGAGGATTGCGTTTTACTTTCTATTTGATTTATTGATAAGGCTGGAATTAAGTTCCATACGTTTATTCAGATAAAGCAATCCAACTAATTATGTTCTGATTTTATGCGTAAAAACAATACTTTACGAATCTTTTCACTGTAATTGACTGATGCATGTCCAAAAATTTGTGCATGCACATGATAAATAATACATTCTGTTGTGTTACTAATCATAGGTTTAAATCGGTACCAATGTATGAACGAATATTTGTACATTTCCTTAAAACCAACTAGATGCGGATTAGTCTATGGGCGGAGATAAACAAGAATTCAGCGAATCGTTTGCTAGAGCAAACACTGCTGCCAGCCCACTCTTTTGCTGGATTCCGGTGGTTTGTCGTGGATGTGCGGAGGATTCCTCGACTTCCGACAAGGCGAGTGTCACGACAGCACATTCCTACACTTTGCTTGTTTGACCTGCATTCTGGCGGAGCCGGCGCCGGTATTGCGTTGATTTGGAATCACGTGTTTTTGTACATTGAGGATGTATGTTGTATCATCTGTTTGTTCTCTGTGAACTTACGGCTGATCTGGCATTGGCGGTGTGGCTGCCTCGGCCGGTTAATCATGATCACGCTCATGCAAGATTGTTCAATAGTTGGCTTTGATTGGAATAATATTTGAATCTTATATTGTTTATTTAAATCAACATGGCTCGAATTAATCGAACTAATATTTTTTCTCAAAGCAGCACAGGCGGTGGCCTGGTAAGCGATCGAGTAGTGTAAAGCTATGTCCATTTTGAATTCGGAATAATAAAATCATCTGTATCTCGGTAACGGATTGACGTACAAATAAGTTTATTACATAAACAAAGGTAATTAACTTTTCAATACCTCCTTAAAGTACAGGAAACACTTTCTTCTTTATTCCTCCCATCAAACGCTGCACACCTCCGGAGTCAACTTCCTTGGCACTTTTGTTCCACATGTTGGTCATCTGAGTCGCGTCCCGAACCGTTTTCTACTTTTCTTAAGCTTCCGCTTCATTATTGCCCAAAATCTCTCGATGGGCCGGAACTGCGGGCAGTTGGGTGGATTTATGTTTTTATCGATGAAATCTACGTTATTATCGCGGTACCACTGGATGACTTCCCGGCTGTAGTGGTAACTCGCCAAATCTGGCCAAAACTTCACGGGATTTTAATGGGCTTTAATGAAAGGCGGTTTTTGAGGCATTCTTCTTGGTCTTTGCTCCACAGCTGCATATCCCTTACCAAATCATCAGTTTTTTTTTGGCAAATTTGTCCATAAAAGCAAACTTAAACTTCGCAGGAACATCTCCTCGTGCCGTCGCCATGTAGAATTTTTGGCCAGGAAGCTGTCCGAAATCCATTTTGACGTAGGTTTCATCGTCAATGAGCAGGCATCCTTGGTACTTCGTCAAAACCTGCTGGTACAATTTCTGAGCTCGAGTTTTGGTGACGAAACTTTGCTTCAACGTTCTGTTTGGTTGCTTGCTGGCTCGATAAGAACGATATCCTGCTCGCAAACGAATTCTTCGAACGGTACTGCGAGCAGCAGCCTATTTTTGTGCGATTTCATTATCTGATAGTCCAGGGTTTGCTCTGACGGTTCTAAACACCTTCTGGTTCAGCTTGCGGTCATATGTTCCACTACGACGCTTACCTTGAGGCACTCGATCCACGCTCTTTCGCTCCCTGAAACGTTGGCGACGTTTTTGCGATTTTTATTGCGGACCACGTTGGATTATCAACGTGGGTGTGCAGATTTTTTCCTCTGCTCTCGGCTTCCATCTGTAATAATGACTCACTGCACGAAACACCGTGGAATTTATACCACAGAAAGTGGGCGCCTAGGTAAACAAACCGCTGTAACAGAATTCTTGCAGCGGTCACTTTCCGTGCCGCTGCAACACAATAAGTGATTCCGGATTCACACTGGACAGAATTTTATTCATGAAGACTATTGTATGAAGAAAAGTAACGGGTGTGGCAACTAAAATTTTGGGATTTTTTCGAGGCCTCTATGCTAAACAACAAACGATCTCAGAGAGAAATAAGAGTGTGTATGTGGTAGCTCTCTCTCTCTCTCTCTCTCTCTCTCTCTCTCTCTCTTTCTGCTAGTATTTTTCTTTGTTTATGTTTGCCCAATTTAGCTTAAAATTCCGTCGAAACAAGAAGCATTTCGCAAGCGCGTTGTACAGTTCTACGAACTGCACGCACATTTCGGCAAAAAGTATACGGTACAATATGTTGAGAGCGAAAATGTTGAGGCTTCGACTGTTAACCATGTCCTAAGATTTCCAACAACTACTCGCAAGCAAAGTAGTGGAAGACCAACCAAAATTATGGACGCAAAAGGACTTCGTTCTCGTTCTCGTGCCTTCAACAACAAGGATTCATTGAGCCAACGGGATGCCGCAAAAAAAAAATGCAACTGTTATCATCAGTACATCTGCTAAACATTGAAAAGAGTTTGAAAAAGGGCCCAAAGAAGACAAGAAAGAATACGCTGTGAAACAGATTTCGACGCTGAAATCCCAATGCCGCTGGTTGATAAAAACATATTTCGAGAAATGTTTTGTTTTGGACGACGAAAGTTACTTCCCTCTTTCGAAGACGCGCATTCCCGGAAACGATCGATACTATTCCATGGATAGTTCTACTGCATCTCCGATCGTAAAATATAACTTCACTTTTTTTTTAAATACTTTTTAAAAAGTATTTTGATCTCGTGTCTACAAACACAAAATTTTGATTCCGTTTCTACAAAAACATCATGCAGATGGACAATACGTATTTAGGCCGGATAAAGCGTCAGAGCATTACGTCAAAAAAAATCGTTCCTGAATACCCATTCGATTCCATTTGTACCCAAAAACCACAACCCGACAAACCTGCCTAAGTGTTGCCCAATGGAAGATTTCTTCGAGATTTTGAGCTCCTTGGCGTACAAAAATAACTGGAGAGCCACGAATTGCAAACAGTTGATTGGTAGAATCAAACGATGCAAGTTGACATGAAAGCCGTACAACGCTTCTGTTCCGACATCAAACGGAAGCTTCGACGAACAGCCGATTACGGACCGTTTTCAAATGTGCACTAATTTTGCTTTCAACAATGGACAATGCATCTTTAATTTCAATAAATCAGATCTTCTTCAAGTATTTTTTGTTTTCGTTTTTTTTTACAGCTGGAGAAAGAAATTCCAAAATTTCAGTTGTCACCCGTTATCAGTACCTGGTTCCGTTCCATCGTGACATGCAATGTCTTCACCGAATTATTCCTCATCGTAGCTCCATCCACGAGGTGTGCGTCAATGCTGATACTTATACCCATGTACAGAGAAGCCGTTAGATTATTATAGCACTTTTTAAATTGAAATCATTATTGTAAGTTACACAAATTTATATGTCTCACTTGCCCCGTTGTGCCTTAAACAAAAAGTTCGAAATGTAAAGACTTACAGATGTGTTTATGCTTCTTTATTTACATGAAAGCAGCAGCATCAATTGGCACTGACACTGTCTCGTTCAAATAATCGAAAAACAAAACTGTGTCATAGTTCATATAAATTGATAGTGAAGTGCCAGCATAAATACCACTTATCAACCCACGTTGTGAGAAGGTTAAACCAGAAGCATTGTTGTTGACCATAACATATCCTTCGTACTAAACCAGGATCTGATGAAATTTCCTAACTCTAGTAAATTCACAAAATAGTGTAAACAATATAGTTATTAAAATGTCTGTTGCTTTCATCTTACCAAAGAGAGTGACACATGTTTATCATTATCGCAGATTTCTTGGGTATTTTTAATGACCGACACATTGAAACATAAGTCGCCCGTGTGAGTGGCGTGAATGAATATTATAGTGGCCCGAGCTGGCACCGCGATTTAAAGCTTCACTCGGTGGCATCGAGCAAGTTAGTCGTTGAGAAGGCTTCGTTTAGAAAGTGTGCTCTATCCGCGCATCACCGCGCGCACTATACGCGTCTCCACTCTATCGGCAGCGTGATTTTTTTTTATTAAACATTTTTGGTCTTTGGTGTTGTGTTCGGTTTACCGTGGCGCTTTTCCACCCAACATTCATTTTTGTTCGTTATGCAAATTTCGGTTTCATAATTCGGTGTTAGGCTTTCGTTCGATCCGTTGTTCGAAGTATTCGCGTATAAGGGCTGACATGACGTGAACTTTTACCGGACTCGTGCAAGTCATCTCCATTTAAAGCTTGCCATTCATCAGAGGATTCGGCTATTGGCAGTGCACCAGACGCGGGCATCAGTGATAAAAGTGAGAGTTTTTCGCTCCGTGCTGTATACATCATATCGACGGTGGCATAGATTTTGTTCGTGTTTCGCCTTGTTCAAGTGAAGTATGATTGTTACTGGCGTTTATTGACACTATACGACATAATAATTACGCGGAAGCTCTGTACACTATTGTGAATATTGCTTACAGTCATGTTCGTCAAGCGAAGGAAAGTGGCAAATTCTAACAACAACGTTATTTTGAGAAACGTCAACTACGATAACAACGGTAATGGGCAGGTGGTTAAATCACGCTGCGGCAAGCACAAAGATTGCAATGGCGGCACAAGTGAGGTAATTACATTGCACTTTTTTGCCTCTAGCTATCTCTAAATGCTGAAGTACGAGTTCAATAATGGGGTGCAATAATGTTGAGTTCTGATAATAATCCATAGGACTTAAATTGATTGTCGAAGAACTTCTTATCGTCATAATATTTGCTTACGTTTAATAACAAAGACAAACATCATAAACCATTCCACCCGCGCGTCAATCCTTTGATTTCGAGTAGGATTAATTGCGAGTGACGAGATTAATATAGAAACATCTTCCCTAACTTTGCTTGCCAAATAAAAATACTAATGTAAAATTTGTACTAGCCGTAAACGTTCACAAAATAACTGTGGAAGTGAATCTAGAACACTAACTAAGTTGAAAGTCGACAATAAGCGTTAGGCGATAAGGAAGGTTTTGCAGCAGTTAGTCGTACAGCGCTCCGCTCGTCATCAACCATTTCAACATCAATTACGATTTATCTCGTGAGCAATGGTCTTTCCGAAAAAAATGTTTGACTGTAATTGAGGGAAACTTGTTAAAATTTGCTAATTGGTATAACTTTGCTAAGTAGTTTTTCAAATAGGCGTATCTAACATTTCAGAGAAAATGAGAAACATGGGAAATTTTTAACAATATGCTACTTTTTCTCTAACTTTAACGATGCATGCTATGTGCCGACTTTTGTTCAAAGTTATTGTACCTAAATATTATGATGTAGGGTTACGGGATGTAATGTCAGCTATGTACCAAATATGTCTTAAGCTATCGAGCTATCGAGCAAATCATGGTAACATAATAATGATCAACTTAGTCTAAGACAATCGAGACCTTATTCATCACTTTAAAGTGTTACAATTGAGCAAGGTTTTCAATTTATTTTCTCAAATTTTTAGCCGCCATGCCCTTTCTGGTTAAGCTGAACAGATTGTCTGCACAATTTTGAAATTACCAAAATTTAACTTAATTGGATTCACATATTTTTTACCACACCCTACAAACTGTCAAAAGTTCCACGTCAAGTATTTCAATGGAAAAATAAACAGTCATTTAACATGAAAACCATACACTGATGAAAAAAATCGTAAGAAGTTCATTCAAAAACCTTATGAAATTTAGCCACAAGGAATCGGTTTGAATTTCATACTTTTACCTTATGAATGCGAATGCGATGCTTTTTGTCTTCATTACCAGCTATGTTTTAGATATGATAACTACATGAGTTTCGTAACACAGCCTTATGAAACACATTATTATTGATTATGATAACTGAACGTATCAGTTATGCATTTCAAAATTGATTTTTAAATACAATTTTCACTTTCATGTATAGTATTTTTAGGAGGATGGGTTTATTTTTTAGAATAATTAAATGAATGAGACCAAAACATCTTTATTTGTAAATAAAAGGTACCTTCTTGAAATCCTTAAAGTGTAGGAATGATCTTACTTACTTGATGATACTTAGGAGCCGATTTGTTCTCCAGCATCAACGAAAAGTTTCCTAACGTAGTCATGAAGTCCATGCGTTTCAGTATGCTGCATGATCCGTCGACCAAAAAACAGTTTTTTGGAGCCCACAAACATGGTGTTTTCTGTAGGGATAAAAAAAACGCCTCGATAACAACCGGTTTGGAAGATGAATCAATGCTTCCCGAACCATCTGTGGGGAATTTCTGCTCAGTGCACAAAGTTTCCGATCCCAAACGGTTCAACAGATCCTTGAGGGCAACCAGCGCTTCAGCATCGACCAAGCCTCCGGCATCGGCTGCAACCTTGTCCTTGGGGGCTCCCCTCATTGCTTGGGCGACGGTTATCAGGGCCGATTCCCATTCGACTGCTTCCAATTCAGCACTTGGATTGCGTAGCATGGGGGTAATCAAACGTTGGCGCATCAACCCATCACAAGCAAAGCGGAACTTTTCCGATAGCCATTCCTCGTTGATAAAGACTGTATTCGATGAAATTTGGACACACAAAATAGGTCACCATTTTGGGCAATGATAGGACCGACTTGCTTACTTACTTTTAACCACACTTTCTTTAGTTCAAGTTCATTTTCTATCAGTTTTGGAATTTTAACGAGCTTTGCCTTCATGATTGCCCAAAATTTTTCAATTGGGCGAAGTTCCGGAGTGTTTAGAGGGTTGACGTCTTTTGGTACAAAAACTACATTATTATCGTTGTAAAGCTTGCTTCAGATAGAATTGGAACAAAAACAATTGCCTGTATTTCAGTTATTTATTATTGAATTCAAGATCTTTTTTTATACAAATGTAGCGTTTTCTTCATACTTTTAAGAAAAAATACGGATAAAATTATTCGTCACGGTCTCGAAGGAATTCTCGAATTTTTCCTGTAACACGGCTCATTAGGCGGCGCACACCTTCTTCGTCCATCGTTTTAGCTATCTTATTCCACCAGGTCTTCATCTGATTGATGTCTTTGACAACCTTTCCCTTTGCCTTGAGTCTCCTCTTCATGATTGCCCAGTATTTCTCAATAGGGCGGAACTGGGGGCAGTTGGGTGGGTTAAGGTTTGTCGGAACAACCTGGACCCCTTTCTCTGCATACCATTCTTGAACGACTTTGCTGTAATGACAGCTTGCCAAATCTGGCCAAAACATTACGGGATGGTCGTGGGATCGAATGAACGGCAAAATTCGTTTTTGGAGACACTCTTTTTGGTATAGTTCCGACGTTATTGTCTTATTTGTAACGAAAACTTTCGTTTTTTTGCCACATTTTCGTGCAAATTTGTCGGCAAAAACAAATTTAAATTTGGCTGGAACATCCCCCCGAGCCGTTGCCAAGTAAAATTTTTGACCTGGGATTTGCCCGAAGTCAGCCTTGACATAGGTTTCATCGTCCATCAGAAGACACCCGTCGAACTTGGTCAGCACCTGGTCGTATAGCTTCCGAGCACGGATTTTGGCCACACTATTCTGTTTTATGGTCCGATTTGGCTGTTTGCTAGCTCGATACGACTTGATTCCTTTCCGGAGTCGAGTTCTCCTCGCGGTACTATGGGCAGCACCGAATTTTCTGGCCAAATCACGGTCCGACAGATTGGGATTCCTCTTAATCGTCTTCAAAATCTTACCACGCAGTTTCCGGTCGACAGTTCCACTCTGACGATTGGCTTGAGGCTTCCGAATCGTCGTCAATGTTTCCTTATACCGTTTGATAACGCGCCATACGGTATTTCTGGGCAATTTTAGCTGTTTAGCTAGCCTAGATGCAGACCATAATGGATTTTCCAAATAACTGTGCACAATTTTTTCCCTTCTTTCGGCTTCCATGTTGATTGTTTACAAAGTACAGTCGATTTGCGGAATGTCAAAAATACATACGTAAAGCTGACAAAATTCCCGACACGTGGGCGCCAAGAACTTCCAAATCCGTCCACCAGGAGCGCCACAATATGAGCAAAAGTTTGTTCCAATTCTAAATGAAGCAAGCCTTACCAGTCTAAGACGGGCCGGGCATAGTTGCAAGATGCCAAATGCGGCCAAAACAGTGTCGGGCCATCGTGAGATCTCAAGAAGGGCAGAAGTCGTTTATGGAGGCATTCGTCCTTGTAGATTTGTCCGTTGACGGTCCCAGAGGTGATGAAGGGCTGACTCATTTTGCCACATCCGCAGATCGCTTGCCAGACAAGGAATTTTTTGGCGAATTTCGACAGTTTCTTCTTCCGTACACTCTCCGGAACGGCCAACTTAGAGGTGGCGACGTAGTGTTTCTGTCCTGGCATTTGTTTGGTGTCGGCTTTAATGTAGGTCTCATCGTCCATCACAATGCAGAACGGTTTTGTGAGCCACTCCCTGTACAGTTTTCTTGCACGAGTTTTGGCCACCGAGTTCTGTTTATCGCTCCGGTGCGGTGCCTTCTGGACCTGTACACATGTAATCCAGAACGTTTCATTGTTTTCTGCACAAAACAAACTGAAACTTTCGCCTTTTTCGCAACATCCCTGATCGAAATGTTGGGATAACGCTTGAATTGGTTCAATACCATCCTGCCCAACAAACATCGGTGTTGAATTAGAGCTTGTTCAAACAAATTTGGAGAAGCTATTCAGCTATTCTAGAAGAAACAGCTGAATAGCTTCTCCAAATTTGCTTGAACAAGCTCTAATTCAACACCGATGTTTGTTGGGTGGCCTTCTCCGGATTTGATGTGCAACGTTTTTTGCCACTACCATTTTTCCGCTTGGTTGTCTTACGGTCCTTGAACGTTTTGATCACATGAGATACGGTTGAATGTGCGATTCCGAGCTGTTTTCCGATCCATCGATGAGAAAGCGTTTGGGTTTTCGAAGTGAGTGCCCAAAATTTGTTGGCGCACTATTTCTTCATTCGAAGCCATCACTGAAATCACTCGACCGATTTTCACGAAACTCATTACACAATTGACACAACACAATGAAATACATTCAGTTAAAATTTCAATATTTTTTACCCACACGCTAAAAAGTTACGAACAATTGCGTGTGTCGAAATTTCATCGAATACAGTCTTTATCTTCATTTTGACGAGGCAGAATACGGAGGACTTCTCCGGTAAGGGGGCTCACAATGATGTTGCTACCCACAGCATCTAACACATCAATCCAATTGCGGATCTCCCATGGACAAGCTACGAAACTGTACGGCTTGCAAGTCAGAGCACAAACCGTGCAAAGATCGATCACATTTCCGGACAACTCTGACAGGAAGAATTTCTCCACATATGTTCCAATCTGCTTATCATTTCCTCATCCAGAAGTACCCAAATCATAGACTCCGACAACTTCCGACGCGAATCGGATGGATCTCGTGCAGAGAATGCATCGGGCCTTGATGGTCTTAACCAACAGGCCAATGTCCTTATCTTCGACTGCACGCTTTCCGCTGTGATCGATATCGGTGAACCGTGAACGATCCGACCCGAAAGCCATAGCCTGATCCTACAGATCGCATTCACCACTCTGGTCTCAAATCGGACAATCCAACGGATGATTCATCAGCAAGAACTCCATCACACCTTCGCGAGCCTTGCGGCTCATTTCCTAATTGGTCTTGATTCGCCATCCCTTCATAACCGGCATGGCGCAAGCGGTTACTGGCTTGGGAGACTTTTCCCCTTCCAGCAAGCACACACGACAGTTACCGGCTACGGCCAATCGCTCGTGATAGCAGAAGCGATTCCTTTCATCCTAAACATCTTCACCTGCAGAACCGTTGTTGCCGGATCGACCATTACCGATACATCATCTACAAACATCTTTTCGGGGGCCTTGGCTGGAGTCGTCATCGACGTACGGATGACGACTTGCGTTCTTGGACAGCGCGCTCCAAGCGCTAGTGCCCTGGTCAACGGCGCACGAAGCATCTTGCCTAGCAGTTGGTTGTAATCAATTTGGTTCTGCGAAAACAAAACAAATAATACCGTCTGTTATCGATCGTAGCGGTAGAGCAAAATTTTCGCAGCAGCATTCAAACGTGTAATGAAAAAAAATGCCTCGATAAAACCGGAATGGAAAATCAGTCAACTTTGGAGTATTTTAACGGCACTAGGAAAAGCATTGCCAAGAAGCAATATTGGCTTTCTTTTGTTTAAATTTTCTGATATTTTCTTCATATAAAATGGTTACTAAAGATGGACATTTAAGATCCATCACTTTGGATAGATGATGATGAATAAAATTCGCCTAAATAGGCTTACCTCGTATGCAAGATTATATTTTGAAGATGATCTCGAACATCCATTCCACTACATTCCTTGGTTCCCCATTGTTGTTGATTTATTAAATTGCCTTATGGTTTTTTCATCCCAGGTTTAATATGGTAATCATAATGTTATTTTGTGGAACTGATAAGATACACAGAAAAATCATTATGAGTAAGTAAGAAAGTCGTAAGAGTGCTTATGAATATCATAATAATCATATGAAGTCCAAACAACCTGCATTTTTGATACTTCATAAGGCGTAATTTATGATTATCGATAGTTTTTTTTTTCATCAGTGTAGGCCCAATTTTAGGATAATATTTTTTTTTATGTTCTATTATATTCATAAGACTGTTGCATCAGTTTGCTGCTGTTCTCTATTTAAATGGCCTATATTAACAACATCGAAAAAAAAAATCAAATCTACTTCATGTGAATTCTTATGTTTTGATTATCACATGGACGTTAGTAACGTAAGTGAAAATCATTTAAGTTTTTTAAATTTATTTTTTGTTAATTTCATCTGTAAAATTATGTGTTAATTGGGGCGACCCCGGCGTAGTGGTTAACATTCATTCCTCTCCCGCCAAAGTCGCGAGTTTGAATCTCACCCTCAGACAAGCATGCAAACGTGGTAAGCTTCCCTTGGTATTTATTGAAAAAAAAGTGGGGTTGTGTTTAACACACAGCCGGTTGACGTGAAGTTCGTTAATCCGTTTGATTAGTTTCGTTAGTTTCCCATGCCCATGGTAGAGGGAGACTCGACAATTATTGCGACACTTTAGATTGATTGGTAAATCGTCTATTATTATCGAAATGAAACCAATTTTTTGCAGTAGTTCAGTATGTGTATTTATTGCAGCTTGCAGCAGTTAAATTTTAGAATGAGTTTGAGTAAAATTTTCGATCTGTGATTGACGCCCTCCATCAGGTGTAGCGCGAAACGGTTAAACGTTTGTGTTTTTCACTCTTTTTATTCATTTAAAAATTATGATGTTGTACGTCAATGGGATAATTTCTTTACTAGTGAAATACAATTTCAGTGATGAAGTATTCTGAAAGAGTGTTACATAATATTATTTTATGCCATTAAATGCAAAAATAGTGAAGTGAGAGATGATTTACCCCGTTGACCGATTGTTGCTTTTCGTGCCTCCAATAATTTGAGAATTTTGACAGTTTTAAAAACTTTTCATTTGTGAACAGTGGTGCTTTAAGTATGAATAAGGAAATGACAGTAAACGGTCACACCGCGTAATCCGTTTTGTAGGACTTGAACCGTTTACTCGCGGTTTACCTGTGGTTAAAAGGGGTGACATAATGTTGGGGTATAGATTGGACAAAAGAACATGGAAATGGATTTCTGTAGTCTCATCAGAGAATAGTCGCTTGCACTTGGACTTTGTGTGATATGGTCAGGGTTCTCTTTTTGTGTTCGACCGGTTTTGGTGACCATTGGGCGACTCCTCAAGTTGTCGGAACAAAACAAACACAAACTAATAAATATAGAAAAAAAAGGTAAAATCCCATTGAGTTGTTCGAAATGATAACTTATGACTCCGCTACTAAATGTTAGCCTTCTTGGTTGTACCATGCAATATTCTTTGAACTAATATAATTTTTAAAACAAAGCTTTTTTTTCCAAAAGTATGTGGCCCGAAACCTACAATGTAGAAATGTTTCCGATCGATTGGTGCAAACGTTTTTTGGAGAAACGACGAGATCCCGAAACAAAAATTCTTTCCACGATAGAACATAATGTAAATTGAGACATCGACAATAGAAAAGGGGGTTTGTCATTTGAATTTAAATATCTTAACTATAGAAAAAATCATTTTTTCCGAACAAATTTGAGTCAATTAATATTAAGTGTATTGTTTCACAATTGTTGAAAACCCTAGCATATGGAAAACCCTAGCATATCGCAATCCGAAACTTTTACACTAGACATTTGGAGAAACACATTAATCGACTGCATATAACAAAGCTCGCGAGATCTCGAGTCTTTCTTGAGCCTTTAGGGTATTCGTCAAGTTCGTCACTATCCGTACATTGTCAGACTGCGTGAATGATGTCATCATAACCGTTTCCACACCGGCAAAGATTGCTGGCCACGAAGTTAGTTCGATAGAGATGTGCATCTAAGTGGTAGTGGTTGGAAATTAGTCTACTCATCAGGCGATAAAGCCACCACTTACGTGCAGGACCTTAAACCAAGTCCGTGGTGAAATAATAGGAATGATGCAATGTGACAGTCGTCCTAGATTCCCAGTGTCCCTATCGGTTTGCGAAATAGAAAGGGTACTCTAACGTACTAAATTCATCATGCGTAATTTGTCTTTCATACAAATCCCAATTCCATATCCAAATGCACGAACTTTCTTCTTTACACTACTCATAAGGTCCTGTACAACATTTGGACCAACTTTTATTTGCGTGGTAATCCATTTTCTTCATATCTTCCTCCGATTTCACTTCCTTAGGATGCTTCCGAAGTGCCTGCTTTTCAATTGGCCGCAGTTCCGGTGCGTTCGGGGGGTTGAGTGCTTCGGCACGAAATTGACCTCCCTAGCCTTGTACCACTCCAAAACCTCTTTCGAGTAATGGCACGAGGCTAAATCCAGCCAGAAAATCGTAGGACCATCGTGTGACCTCAGAAGAGGATGTAGACGCTTTTGGAGGCATTCCTTTAGGTACACCTGCCCATTGACCGTTCCAGTTGTCACGAATGGGGTGCTGCGCTTTCCACACGAGCAAATTGCTTGCAAAATCATATATTGTTTGGCAAACTATGACATCTTCTGCTTTCTAACGTCCTCAGGGACATCGAATTTATGATGAGCAGTGAAAAACTGGAGCCCCGGAAGCTGCCGGAAGTCTGCTTTTACATACGTCTCATCATCCATACCGAGACAATGTGGTTTCGCCAACATCTGGGTGTAGAGCTTCCGTGCACGTGTTTTACCTACCGTATTCTGCCGTTCATCGCAATTAGGCGCCTTTTGGACTTTGTACGTGTGTAGTCCTTCGCGTTTTTTCGCATCTTGCACGAACGTTTTGGTTAGATTCAGTTTCTTCGTCATATCTCGAACTGAACTGTTGGGATTCCTCTTGAAAGCTTGAACTACCCGTTTGTGATCCTTAACACTATACGGAGTTCCATTTTTGCTACTTTTTTCTTTCCCATCGATGATCAAACGTTCGTGGTACCGATTTGAAACACGAGACACCGTAGAATGTCCCATTCCCAGCTTCCTGCTGATGGCACGATGAGAAAGTTCCGGATTTTCGAGGTACGTGCGCAAAATTTCTTTGCGCCGCTGCTGTTCTTCCGACTCCATCCTCGCAAAGATTGCACATCTGCTAGTGAAACTTGAACAACGTAAACAAATACACATTGAACTAATTCCATCCAAAATTTCAATAGAAAATACCCAAATGGTAAAAAGTTACAGCCATTTAAAAGTGGTGCAATTTGATTCCGTACATCCTTTAAACTATGGAAATCAAAAGGTGGTGTTAATGTTTTGTGGTAACTTCTAAAGAGGTGAATGAAAAATCATGAATTTAATACAGATGAAAATATCCTTAATATGTCTAGCCTATAGCCAGCTAAATTAGATCACGGGAAAATGAAAGCCAAGCCTTCAAACATGACCATGTTTTACGGAAATCGGGCCTTTGTCTTATCGTATTGTCCGTCACTGTATATGGTTCTATAGACTGTTCCGAAAAATATAAATACACTTTCCTTCTCACATAAAAAAGAGTATACTGTGATTTTTGATTATTTTATTCTGAGACATAGTAAATAAAAATGTTTTCTTTCCATCTTCATCACAATTAGCTTGACTTTTCGTAAGGTAGGCGAGTTCTCTAACGTTTTCCCTTAACACTACTCATAAGCTTCTGCACAGTGCTTTCTCGTACCATTTTTACCACTTTTGGCCAATCTTTCTTAAATTTTTCAACACTATCCGCTGGTTTCATTTGTTTTCTCAGCTTCGCCTTCGTCAAAGCCCAGATAGTTTCGATAGGGTGAATCTCTGGGTAGTTTGGTGGATTCATCTCCTTTGATACAAATACGACATTGTTCCTTTTGTACCACTCTATTGCATATTTAGAGTAATGGCAGGAAGCAAGAGCAGGCCAAAAGATTATAAGCTTGTTATGCTGTTTGATCAAGGGTAGCAACCTTTTTTTGCAGACACTAATTCACGTAGATTTGACCATTCATTGTGTCTGTCGTAATGAATGGACGAGATATTTTTACAAATCCGCAATCCTGCCACACCATTACTTCCTTGCCGAATTTTTCGGTGTAAAAGGCTTTCACTGATCCAGGAACATCCTTTCCCTTCGGCGAGGTATAAAACTGTGGTCCCGGCAGAGTTTTATAATCGAGTTTTATGTAGGTTTCATCGTCCATGATAACACAGCCCGATTTTTTGGTCAGTAGTTTGTCGTACAGCTTTCGAGCCCTCGGTTTCACAGATTCAGCCTGTTTGGTGCTTTATTTTGGCTGCTTCTGCTTCCGACGAGTCTGCAGACCCATTCCCTCCTTGGCACGCATAACATTTGTCGACGAAGTACTTAGCTCCTTGGCACGCATAACATTTGTCGCCGAAGTACTTAGCTTTTTCGCCACATCTCGGACTGATGCTGAAGGATGACGCTTGAAATAGTCCCTTACCTTTCTGTCGACTGTAGGGTCAGTGGGACCGGGTTTTCTACCCCGTCTCGGGAAATCTACGAAAGAGCACTGTTGTTGATACTTTCGAACTGTGGTTTGAACTGCTTCGACGCTCGCACCTTTTTCCTTAGCCAGTTTTCTGATCGATGGACCAGTGAGGGTGCACCGTTTGTGCACAATCTGTTTTCTTTGCTCGGGAGAAAGATCAATTTCAAACTTCCGTGCGGAAAATTAAAAAAAAATGACAACGTCAGTTTAATTTGGATATAAACAACAGGACGCAGCCAAAAGTTGGTTGAATACTGCACGCATTTTGAATTGACGGTTAATCATAGTGTATTTATAATTATCGGAACAGTCTATATTCTACTAGTCGAATGAGTCGAAACGAGTCGCTCTCACATGACGAGGTGACAATTGCCTCTCCATTTGATTTGCTCCCTCGACTAGGAGAATAGACCTCCTAATGCGTATCTGTGCTTTAGTTCAACGCTACCGATAAAGATACGCCCTATGAAGTGCATATAAATACCAACAGTGCCTAACCGAAAGGCACGCATGATGCATTTTATTTCTAAAGTAACTATTTATTTCATAAGATTGGGATATGGTTTACAAATTCACACAATCAAAACATCGGTTTTCAGCATATATCAATAAAAATCTCGAGCTTTGCGCTTCACTCGAGCCTTAAGGGTTTCTACATACTCCTTAGTGGCCTTGCTGGCAGCTTTGGCTCAGATTTGTTGGAAATATTTTGTATTCCTAGCTTCCAGCTTATTTCCGGAAAGCACTCGCTTTATATCTGTCGATTGGGCGTAACTCAGGACTTTCGGTAGGATTGGCAGGTTTTGGCACGATATAAACTTTATTAATTTCATACCATTACATAATGACACGATGCCAAATCGAACCAAAACAAATGGCTATCATCGTGGCTTCTAACGAAAGACAGCAATCATTTTTGCTGGTACTCTTTCTGATAAATTTCCTTGATGATTGTGCCGGTGGTGATGAAAGATTTACTTTTTCTGCCACACGAGCAAATTGCTTGCCAAATAAGGTCTGCATTGTGATTGCGGCACAACATGCAAATTCATAGATTGGTGTTGGCATCCAAAGCTCCCAATTAATACTATGCAGTTATAACACAAAGCTGAGAGCCGCCAAGACGCTCACCTCATAAGCATAAGAAGAATATGAATGGATGCTGGAGACGGTTGGATTCGATTCTCGATTTTATCTAACGTTTTTCTATTTGAAACTATTTGAAACTAGCGTGGATGGTTGCGCTCGCTACAAATGGCGCTAATTCAAACATTGTCTTGTTCAAAATAAAGCCAAGTAAAGGAAAATTTCATTTTTAATGTTCATTTAGAAAACGTACACACATACTGTATGTAACTAATAAAAAAAAATCTTATGATGATACTTATTCAACAGATATCGTATATTTATCGTGTTTTTCTTCTTTGTTTCTTTCCGCAGTGCCTACAAGTTGCCACCAATGTGACCGAGCAAAAGCATAACGTAACGCGTGAAATCCGCGGTAATAATCTAGGTCTATGCCGTGGCTTTCGAGGATGCACTATCTGGTTAACGGGACTGAGCGGAGCTGGCAAAACTTCGATTGCGTTCGAACTGGAAGCCTACCTGGTATCGAAGGGCATTCCGGCGTACGGTCTCGATGGTGACAACATTAGAACGGGTTTGAATAAAAACTTAGGGTTCTCACAAGTGGACCGGGAGGAAAACATTCGACGGGTGGCGGAGGTGGCGAAGCTGTTTGCCGACAGCGGTGTGGTATCAATTTGTAGTTTCGTGTCCCCTTTTGCGGAAGATCGTGAAATGGCTAGAAGGATTCATAAGGATTCGGATTTGAAATTTTTCGAAATACACGTGGACACTTCCTTGGAGGTATGCGAGTCGCGTGACGTCAAGGGTCTGTACAAGAAGGCTCGGGCGGGATCAATTCAAGGATTTACTGGCGTAACGCAAGCTTATGAAGCTCCGGAAAACCCAGATTTGACCGTTCCTACTGAAGGGCTGACGGTGAGACAATCAACGTTCAAAGTGATAAAGCTTCTAGAGGATGAAAACATTATACCAAAGTTCATTAAGGACGACGAACCTATACCGGAGTTGTTTGTTCCGGATGAGTTGAAAGCTGCAGTAAAGGCGGAAGCAAAAACACTGCCATCGGTATCGATAACGGCCGTTGAGTTGCAATGGTTGCAAGTATTAGCCGAGGGCTGGGCCCATCCACTCAAGGGTTTCATGCGTGAAAAAGAATATCTTCAAGCGCTACACTTCAACTGCATGTTAAGTGAAGATGAAACGATGCGAGAAAATCAGTCCATTCCAATAGTATTATCGGTTAGCGATGATGATAAGAATAGACTAGACGGTGCCAGTTCTATGTCGTTATCGTACGAGGGTCGCATTGTAGCGGTTTTGAGAAAACCCGAGTTTTATTTCCAAAGAAAGGAGGAGCGATGTGCAAGACAGTTTGGTACAACGCATCCAAACCATCCTTATGTTAAAATGATTATGGAATCCGGTCAGTATTTGGTGGGTGGTGATGTGGAAGTTCTGGAAAGAATCCGCTGGAATGACGGGTTGGATAACTACCGACTAACGCCAAATGAACTTCGCCAAAAGTTCAGTGACATCAAGGCGGACGCTATTTTTGCTTTTCAATTACGCAATCCTATTCACAATGGTCATGCCTTGCTTATGAGCGATTGTAGGCGTCAGCTTTTGGAGCGTGGTTTCAAAAACCCTGTACTATTATTGCATCCACTGGGCGGGTGGACGAAGGATGATGACGTACCACTTCCGGTGAGAATGGCTCAGCATCAAGCGGTTCTGGATTCGGGAGTGTTGAAACGGGAGCATACTATTTTGGCGATTTTTCCATCTCCGATGATGTATGCTGGTCCGACAGAGGTTCAATGGCATGCTAAATCTAGTAAGTAGCGTAAATTATGAATAAAGTAGTAAGATGTTTCACAAATATTAAGGTATCCTCGAAAAAAAAGGCTTAAAACCCAACTTGTTGAGGTATTTCTGTACCGTTTAATAGTCAATAATTCTACAGGATTTACGTTTATTTATTTACCTTTTTACCTATACGTATATTTGGATTAATTGTGAAGTAAGGGTCTAATGGTCCTCCCTTAGCTCAATCGGCAAAGGCGCAGCTATATAGCAACACCATGCTGGAGGTGGCTGGGTTCGATTCCCGGCCTGGTCTAGGAATGTTTCGTTAAGGAAAATTTCTCGACTCCCTGGGTACAGGGTATTATGATTGTACTTTTGCAACACAATAATACTAATGCCTAAATGGTACCTGGCAACGAAAGCTCTCAATTATATAATAACTGTGGAAGTGCATTTATTTTTTTTTGTGATACGAAAGCACTGTGCATTTAGTAAATTTAGCCTGCAAAACAAAATTATAAGACATCACCTTTTATTTTCGTCATTCTCAATAGTTTTAAATTGTTAACTGATAATTTTTTATAATTGATTGATACACGGGAAAATTTCCAACCGATTGACGTAACCATCTTGAAAATCTATCGAGCATTTATTAATTTATAAGCGTTTAATTTGTAACGATATTTCGTGACTGTCGATTATTTTTAGACTTTTAATTGACACCCTACCCTTGCCTTAAGACGTAGTCTACGTCAAAAACTGGATTCGGTGAAACCGGTTCTTTGTCTTTCAAAATAAAGGGAGTTAAGATTCCTAGAAAATGTAGATGAATTTCGTAGGAAAGAGTCATTTGAAAAGTTTGAGGAAATGCATGAAAAAATCGGGAGAAAATTAACAGTAAGAACAATAATAAGACAGACAGGTACTCAGCAAGTTCCTACAATTATCTGCAAGAGGTGCTGAAGGAAGTTTATAAGACGAAAGAAATGAAATATCTGTAGGGGTTTTAACGATAATTAGACAATATACTTCAATAATAATTTTATTCCTTTGTAACGTGTTGTCACTCGCGGTTGTTCAGTATCTATGATATAAAATGGTTCTTCACTCTGACGTCTTGTTGTAGGGTGGTTCTAGCACATGAATTAAAACTAGGGTGTGTCGATATGATGTCTCCACAGGCACCCCACCAGTTACGCCAAGAATCGTACATGATGTCCAGATGGCGTGACTACAGTTCGAGAATCTTCAGAAGGATGGCTGGAAATGTTTTCCTCGCAGACAAAAGCTGGTTTCAATCGGTCTACAGTTACTTTTTGCTTCTTGCCTGCAATATGAACATCAAAAAATTTTGCACTGCGCTCCAAAACTTTATAGGGTCCTTCATAAGGCGGTTGTAGCGAACGTTTCACCGCATCGATTCGAACGAATACCTGCTCACATGTTTGTAGATCTTTGTGAATGAATACTTTTGGCTTCCTGTGATGATTTGCTTCGGGTGACCGGAGATTTGCAAATGTCTCATGTAAGTTCTTTGGAAATTCAGATCGATCGATAGGACCAACTGATGGATCGAAGAACTCCCCAGGAACTCGTAATGGCTGACCATACAATAGCTCGGCTGAAGAACATTTCAACTCGTCTCGGTATGCAGTTCTTAATCCAAGTAACACCAGCGGTAATTCATCACACCAACGATTTGTATTCTTACACATTAAGGCTGACTTTAACGTACGATGGAATCTCTCTACCATTCCATTAGACTGTGGATGATACGCTGTTGTTCGAATACGGTGAGTTCCCATGATGTAGCTCAGTTCCCGAAACAGCTCTGATTCAAACTGACGACCTTGATCTGTTGTAATCGTTTCTGGAGTACCAAATCGAGAAATCCAGTGCTGCGTTAATGCTCTAGCGACAGCCGGTGCTGTCATATCCGTCAGCGGTACAGCTTCTGGCCAACGAGTAAATCGATCCACGATGGTTACAAGGTAGCGATTTTCCTTCGACGGTGGTAAGGGGCCAACGAGGTCAACGTGAATGTGACGAAATCGGCATTTCGGAGGATCGAAGGAACCCAATGGTGAAACTGTGTGGCGGTTTACTTTCGAACGTTGGTAGTCTTGACATTCTCGAACGAATTGGTTGATGTCCCTGTTCATAGACGACCATACGAACCGCTCTGATATAATTCTTATCGTGGCACGAGCTCCCACGTGCGCAATACCATGTAATTGTTGAATCACCGCTGTACGATGCTTTGCTGGAATGAAAGGACGAATTCTATTTTTAACCGAAACATCACAGTAGACTGGTTTAGAAATGTTCGGAATGCGAAGCGGTTTCATTTTAAGTGTCGAAGAGTTCATAAGTTTTCGTAGCTCTTGGTCTTGCGTCTGATTTTCTGCGATAGATGAGAGATTGATCATTGTTACAGCTTCAATCCGGGATAAGGCATCGGCTATCGTGTTGTCCATACCACTGATGTGGCGAATATCTGTTGTAAACAAAGAAATGTAACGAAGATATCTTTCTTCATGCGGAAGTCTACTGGAAGAATTGGTACCCAGAGCACTAGTGAGTGGTTTGTGGTCAGTAAAAATGACAAATTTTCTACCTTCCAGAAAGTAGCGAAAGTATTTCACTGCCATTTTCATAGCTGTCAATTCACGTCCAAATGTTGAATATTTCTTTTGTGCCTCTGAAAATTTTTCGGAATAGAATCCAAGTGGTTGCCACGAAGTCCCAGCAAATTGCTGAAGAACAGCTCCAGCTGCAGTATTTGAGGCATCGATCATTAACGCTAACATTTTGGTCGAATCCGGGTAATGCAACAAAACAGATTCCGCTAAGGATTTTTTGCACCGTTCGAATGCTAATAAAGTATTCTCGTTCCACTGTAATTTTCTGTTGTCGTTTTTTCTGTTATCAGGTATCATTTTTCGAAGTTCTAACTGTTGATCGACAGCTTTTGGAATAAACCGCTTGTAAACATTGATGAAGGCAAGGAACCGCCGAAGCTCTTTAACAGTATTCGGTACCGCATAATTTGAAACGGCTTGAACTCGTGACGGCAGCGGACTGATTCCGTTTTCATTCACCAAGTATCCGAGAAATTCAACTTCGTTTTGTGCGAATGTGCTCTTTGCTACGTTAATGACTAGTCCATATTTCTGTAGCCGCTCGAAAACTTCACGAACATGTAGTGCGTGTTCTTCTGCAGATGATGATGCAATGCAGACATCGTCAATAAAGACAACGACAAAATCAAGATCCCCTAATATCTTGTTCATAAATCTCTGAAACGTCTGACTAGCGTTGCAAAGACCGAATTGCATTCGAGTAAACTCGAAAAGTCCGAAAGGCGTGATCACAGCAGTCTTTGGTACATCTGCGTCTTCGACTGGAATTTGGTGGTACGCTCTTTCTAGGTCGATAGTTGTAAATATTTTTTTACCTTGCAGCGAATTTAACAGGTCGTGCACATGTGGAACAGGGTAACGATCAGGAACTGTCACCTTATTCAACTGCCGATAATCACCGACGAATCGCCACTGCCCGTTTTTCTTCGGTACGCAATGCAGTGGACTCGCCCAACTGCTACTCGATGGACGGCAGATTCCCAACTCCATCATCAGTGAAAACTCCTCTTTAGCTGCTTTTAGCTTTTCCGGATGCATTCGACGGACCTTCGACGCCATCGGAGGACCTTTGGTGACGATGTGATGTGTAACATCATGTTGTGTATCGTTTCACATTGTTATTGGTAATGTAACTTGTCGAAATTCCGTGAGCAGGTCGTGGAAAGGGTGGTTAAGGTTGATAGTAGTTATGCTGTGGAACGTAGTAGTCATCACGTTACCGGCTGATCGCATATTTGTCGTCGAATCGATTAGGGGTTTGTTACGTAAATCAACCAGTAGTCTAAAATGTGCCAAAAAATCAGCACCGATCAGCGCATGGCTTACGTCTGCAACCAAAAAATTCCACGTTAATTTCCGCCTTAGACCGAGATCTGTTGACACGAATTTGGTAGAATATGTTTTGATGGATGTTCCATTAGCGGCGTGCAGCAGAAATGAAATTGGTTCGCTGAATTTGTCCTTCATCGTAGCAGGTATAATCGAAACATCGGAACCGGTATCCACAAGGAATCGAAAGCCACTAGTTTTGTCTAATAACATAAGTCGTCGGCTTGAAAACGATTCGCCCACCCCCGCCGATTCAGGTGAGCGTTGATCTAGTTTTTTGGAATGTAAAATTGACACGGTTGCTTGCAACGTTCGGCTTGCTGTCCATTTTTTCGGTGATACCAACACAGTTCGGCTGCTTGACTATTGTTCCTGGAACGAGATGCCGATCGGGTTCTGCGACTACTAGCAGGATTTTGCTTCAAACGACGAATCTCTGTGCTGAGTACTTCCAATCGCTCCATCAGATCTTCCATCTGATCGGGCACCGTATTCGAAATGGAGGCAGGAACTGATGTTACAGCAGCAACCCGTGGACTTTCGGTTAATTTATCTGCCATTTCGGCCAACTTTGGCAGCGTTCCGTCACTGATGGTTAGAACCGGGCGAATATGTTGAGGCATCCGTTGTAGAAACAGCATTTTGAGAAGCTCTTCGTTCACGTTCAATCCCGCAGCTAACTCTTGCATTTTGGCTAGTAGATGGGTCGGTCGCATATCGCCAAGATCCAATGAACCTAGTAAGCGTTCTAGGCGGGTTTCCGGTAAAAGGGCGAACCGAGAAATCAACCGTTCCTTGATTTGCTTGTACTTATCTTGCTGCGGCGGATTCGATACCAAATCGGTAATGTGGCATATCACCGATTGATCGAGTTTTGCAACGATATGATAAAATTTGGTGTCATCTTTCGTTACGTTCGCGAGAATAAACTGTGCCTCCGCTTGAGCGAACCACATTTCCGGGTCCGACCTCCAAAACTCCGGAAGTTTCACCGAAACAGCGGCGGCTGCTCCGACATTGTTTTCTGGGTTCGCCATAGCAGTTTGAGGTTAGGGCGAGGTAGAGAATCGAAAATTCGGTTTATTTCGCGGATTTCTCACAAATCGATTAAATAGTCGTCTGAAATTTACGTCGCGGTCACCACTGTAGGGGTTTTAACACCGGAAGGAACGATAATTAGACAATATACTTCAATAATAATTTTATTCCTTTGTAACGTGTTGTCACTCGCGGTTGTTCAGTATCTATGATATAAAATGGTTCTTCACTCTGACGTCTTGTTGTAGGGTGGTTCTAGCACATGAATTAAAACTAGGGTGTGTCGATATGATGTCTCCACATATCAAGCTATTAAGAGATGGTCCGAAGAAATTCCATTGGAAATCCACAGAAAGATATATCAGATATTTAAGGCTGTTGAATGCCTTGTCAGTGGCAGAATTTTACAAGTCTTCGAACCCTCTAACCCGATGTCTCCACTAGCATTTTCTGTCTTGACAGATCTAATCTAACCTTAAGTTCGCATTCTCATCAATTAATCAAATGGATGCAAACACATATACCTTGTCTATAAGCTGTATAAAACACTCAAAGGCTGATTCTGAATACAAGTAATTTTCGTGCATTTTAAGATATACTTGATGGAGCATCGGCTTTTAGTCTTAGCGAGCAAATTAGTTAAAAAAAAACTACTAGTTTATAGCACTCATTAATAACCTAAAAAACTACGTCAAAAGAAGCTAGATTAAACGAGATTGGTTTCATGGTGGGGGTTTATGAAAATAAATTTCGGCTGTTATACATCATCGAAGCAGATTTTCTTGTGTATAACAATACTTCTGTCGATCTTATATACTTTAAACTTAAAATCATTTAAAATAAATTTATTAGATGACACAAAATTTATAATATGACGTTTCACCCCATCGGGGGTTGCATGGATGGATATTTTGGCAAAAGTAATCGAGCGTATTAAAAATAGTTCCAGTGCACCAAAGTTGAGTGAATTTAGGATTTCTGATCCATTTGCAACACAGTTAACGAATACGCAATAAGCTCATTAACCATAAATAACCCAATTAGGCGTGTTCATGTCTTTTGGGATGGAATAGACATTTCGGTTTTTGTCTCACCCTAGTTTGTGCTTGCCATAATAACATGATGCCAAACAGACCAAAATATGACTTGATCATCATACTGCTTCATTATCAGCAATAAACGCTTCTGGAGACATTCCTTGATGTTTTTCTGAGTGCTCATTGTCTTTGTTGTGACGTACGGGCAGTATTCTTAAATTGTCTACCACACCCTGTCAAGATTTACCGCCAAAATTGCCTTCTCCGTTTCTAGGAAATCCTTGCCTTTATGTACAGTTCATTATTATCAACTCAGAATTTCTGCATAAATTGAATCATATAGTTTCCGGGATCTTGGTATCAAAGACCTGGTATGAGATTTGCGTTCCTTTTGGGTTTCTTCATAACGTAAGACATCAAGCTCACTACTTTTTTCGCTACATTCCGAATGGAGCCCGATGGTTTTTGCTTGTAAGCATCGTTGATCTTCTTGTCAATAGCAGAATTCACAGGACCGGATTTTCAAGCACTATTTTCTAACTGCAGTTCATACCGCTCTGAAGGTCCCAGCTCTGTCTTGAAAAATCTTCTTAAGGAGACTCCACTCACAATGCACCATTCCTGTACGATACTGTTTCTCTGTTCCGAAGTATGACACGCATTTTAAAAGACACGTAGAAACAAAGTGTTTGAAGCTAATGCCTAGAAATGTATAAACAAAAAAAGACGTATTCAAAATAATTTAAAAAAAACTCATCCGATGAAAAAAGACCGTCAATATTAGGTTTGCTTGTAATTTATGGAACAGTCTATAATAGAGATACTAAATGGCACTGATGTTGCCTTTGTTCTAGTGTTTCAAGATGCCGGGGCATAAAACGTTAAACTTCATACCCTTTTCTCGCTTTGACACTTATGTAAAAGGCAAGCAAAAGCGCCATTAACTTATATCTATATTGTACTAGCTGACCCCGGTGCGAGCGCTGCTACGCTTGCAACTAAATGAAGGAAAATTTAATATAACTGGCACGTTTATGGTTGTTTTTCGGAATGAGTGTTTTTCTTGACTAAGCAGGGGTTCAAACTTCTATCATAACACGCTTCTTACCCAAGAAATACACGTTTTGTGTTTTAGTAACCTGGATAATTCTCATGTTTGGTAGAAATTTGTGTTTCCTTGGTATGGGAGCCCTCCGTTCCAGGGGAAGGTGGTTTCTCAAACCACCATACAATCATTGCCTTCAAAACCCCCCACATGCCAAATTTTATTCGATTTGCTTGATAAGTTCTCGAGTTATGAATAAACTTGTGTTTCATTTGTATGAGACCCCCCTTTCCTGAGAGAGAAGGGGTCTCAAACAATCATAAGAACCTTCCCCAGCCCCAAAAACCCCTGCATACAAATTTTCACGCTGGTCGGTTCAGAACTTTCCGAGTCTATATGGGTCAGACAGACAGACAGACAGACAGACAGACAGACAGACAGACAGACAGACAGACAGACAGACAGACAGACAGACAGACAGACAGACAGACAGACAGACAGACAGACAGACAGACAGACAGACAGACAGACAGACAGACAGACAGACAGACAGACAGACAGACAGACAGACAGACAGACAGACAGACAGACAGACAGACAGACAGACAGACAGACAGACAGACAGACAGACAGACAGACAGACAGACAGACAGACAGACAGACAGACAGACAGACAGACAGACAGACAGACAGACAGACAGACAGACAGACAGACAGACAGACAGACAGACAGACAGACAGACAGACAGACAGACAGACAGACAGACAGACAGACAGACAGACAGACAGACAGACAGACAGACAGACAGACAGACAGACAGACAGACAGACAGACAGACAGACAGACAGACAGACAGACAGACAGACAGACAGACAGACAGACAGACAGACAGACAGACAGACAGACAGACAGACAGACAGACAGACAGACAGACAGACAGACAGACAGACAGACAGACAGACAGACAGACAGACAGACAGACAGACAGACAGACAGACAGACAGACAGACAGACAGACAGACAGACAGACAGACAGACAGACAGACAGACAGACAGACAGACAGACAGACAGACAGACAGACAGACAGACAGACAGACAGACAGACAGACAGACAGACAGGCCACTGCCGTCCAGAAGCTCTCTCACCGAAAGGATTATTGGACTTGCGAGTGAAACCAACATAATGTGCCACGGATGTTTTTTTATGCGCCTTTGCCGCCTTTTTTTAAGCCGAGCTTTGCTGAATCAATTATCCACTGCACAATACGATTCTCCTCTTCCTTGGTTAGCACGGTTGGTTTTCCTTGACGACGACACACGAAACCACGAGTCAGCGCAGCTCTCAGTGTGCTTTCCAACACACTTCGGAACATTTTGTGTTTCGGATGCCTTTCGAATAGAATAACCTGTTTTCTCTATCGAAATAGCCGATTCGGCTTGCTGAGGAGTTTAGAGCATATTTGTCTTTCTGGAACTCATTTTGTTAACCTATGCGCATAATAAAGAACATACGGTCAAAATTAGTTCCATATTCTGCGCAAAGAAAATTACATCTTTTAATACAGAAATCTCTTGATACGTGTGGAAATGCACCAACATTATTTTTAAAATACTAACATCTAACACGTGGCACAGAAAAACATAAAAAAACACTTCTTTTTGTAAAAAGATAATCAATTTTTCATCAATGAGCGTCTTAGCGCGGCTGCTAACGGAGACTACTTTGTTGACGTTTTCAATGTTGCTGGTTAAGCATTTATTGATTTTTTCAACAAATGCTGTAATTTTCTGAATGAGTTTGTGCTCATTACGAAGTTAATAAAGTTGTAGTTGGTTTCCGCCTATAGTCAAGACATTTATAATTGTACATAATTTTGAAACATGATTTCATTAAATACGTGCGCGAAATTTGGAGCTGCGCACAATAAGGTACCTTCACGGTATATAGACATCCTGCCTTCAAAAACCCCATATGCTAAATGTGGTTTCATTTAATTGATTACTTCTCGAGTTATGCAGAAATTTGCGTTTAATTTGTACGGGAGCCCCTCCCCACCTTCAAAAGAAGGAGGGGCTTTGAACTGCCATAGAAACATTTCTTGCCTCCAAAAACCTCAACATGCCAAATTTGGTTTCATTTGCTTCATTGGCTCTCGAGTTATGCTAAAAATTGCGTTTCATTTGTATGGGAGTCTCCCCTTCCAGAAGGCGGATGGGTCTCAAACCATCATATAAATATTTCTCTTCTTCAAAAACCTCCACCTGCCAAACTTGGTTTCATATACTTGATTAGTTCTCGAGTTATACAGACATTTGTGTTTCATTTGTATGGGAGTCCCCTTTACAGAAAGAAGAGGGGTTTTAAGTCGCCTTAGAAACATTTATTTCCTTTAAAAACCTCCACATGCCAAATTTGGTACCATTTGCTTGATTTGTTCTCGAGTTATGCAGAAATTCGTGTTTCATTTGTATGGGAGACCAATCTTACAGAGCGCGGAGGGGTCTCTAACTACCTTAAGAACCTTCTACGATCCCAAAAACTCCTCCATACAAAAATTCACGCCGATCGGTTCAGTAGTTTCCGAGTCTATAAGGTTCAGGCAGACAGACAGACAGAAATTCATTTTTATATATATAGATAAGTCTTCATTTTTAGTTTCAAATTTGTATTGTTTGTGTTTTATTTTCTATTTCGCATTAAATAAAATATTTTAAAGAACATCTAGTGTGAATTTTTCTTTTAAATAAACATTGCACTTAATGTTTCCTTAACAGAGTTAAGTAATGTTGCCTTTATGTTATTATGTTCTTATGCCTACTCTAATTAAATTTGCATCTATTTCAGGAATGAATGCCGGAGCGAACTTCTACATTGTTGGTCGAGATCCTGCCGGAATGCCACATCCTGATAAGGAAATGTATCCTGATGGTAATCTGTACGATGGGACACATGGCTCTCGTGTGCTCAAAATGGCTCCAGGGTTGGATAGTATTGAAGTAAGGCTTCATAAAAAAAACATGACGAACAATTGAAATAGTGTAGTATCTCTAAAATAACTGACTCCGTCCCGCAACACAAAGTTGGACGAAAGAATTGAGGCACGTTGGTATTTGCGATGAAACTATTGTTGTTGGTACAGAAGTTCTTCGTTCGTTGAGTACTTTATTTTGGGTCTGCACTGCTTCATTTGCTTTATAGATGTTATACTATCTATTTAATCATGACCAAATCTGGGGCGAGAAACTCTAAATCGCGAAAACTAGTAAAATAATAAAGCAGCAACACGATTGTCTTCTATCGGTTATTAACACTTTTTGTGTTTCTCTGCCCACTCTCTTGGGAAAATTGGAAAACATCTCGAGCTCCTGCTCAGGCGTACAGTGCATTATAATGAGGAAACCACAGAGCTATAAGTACGTCGCTCATACAATGACCATTGTCTAAAACTGAATATCGCCAATCAATATTCCACTAAGGTGGGGGTTTCGTTCTCACCTTACTCCGTTCTTTTAATTTTCACGTAGAGCCACCTAACCTGAGGCGACATTTATCACCTCTTGCAGAACGAGTCGCCTCACATAACTCGCCGCGCAGAATAGGCCTGCCTGGCGTGTTTTCCTTGCAAACGCGCATTTCAATTGTTTGCCTTGAAATTACCAACGGAAAATCACTATTCGAATATTTTTTCTTGTTTTACTACCAACACAGATTCTACCATTCCGCGTGGCCGCGTACGATAAGTCTGTTTCGCAGATGGCGTTCTTCGATCCCAACAGGAAGGACGACTTCGATTTCATTTCGGGCACCAGAATGAGAATGTTGGCCCGCACTGGACAGGACCCTCCAAATGGGTTCATGGAACCGAAGGCGTGGAAGATTCTATCGGAGTATTATCAATCGCTGAAAAGTGGAGACAACTGATAATATCTACTGGATGAGAGAATTGAGCCGCAGCGTAATATCAAAACATAGCACAACTTCTGCATGCCAATATGCAAGACCCACACCACTGTTTTAGTTTTAATAGATAATAATTGTGAAGATTTCGTTTTTTTATCATCAGATTTTTATTGTTATACCATTATACAGCTATGCATCGAAAACAGGTTTATTCGGATGAATAAATAATAATGTACTACTAATGGGATAAAATTTGAGTGTTTTTTTTTATTATTTTATTTAAAGTGACCCAATTTTATTGTAGCTATCCATGTAGCCGGAGTGTTTGTCTACTACTATCTTATCTTGGTGTTTGCTGTAACGAGGCAACTGCTGTCAGTTATCTAGCAAGCAAACTACATCCTCTCAGATCCAGTTTACTACCAAGAAATGATACAACTATTTTCAAGGGAAGAGAAATAAATCCATCAACAATAAATATTGAAATGTTCTCCTACGCTATACAAATTTAGGTCGGTAAGTAATGCTGAGTTTGTCTAAATATGCTTCTTGTTCTACAAGGTTCTCGAGTAGCCTACCAAATCGAACGGAATCCAACTAATATTTATTCTTACTAGTTGGATGCACAAAGTATAAGCACGCAGTGTCGTTTTTTCGTCCACAAGGAAATGTTCACCTGTGCTCTGAGCGAAATAAAAGCATAACTTGCTACTTTTTGAAACTTATGTACATGGGCTTGACTGATTTGACCCTGCAGTAGCGCGCTAGTTAGGAAAATCTGCTTCGCTGGCTATCACACCTTTGTGCGCCATTAGGTCGTCAATATATTTTTTCACCTTGCGATCAACTGAAATAAGAAGAGGGGTAAATGTTGAACGTGAATTGAGAATCAAACAATCTTTAAAGTAACTCACCAACAACTTCCACGTCGTAGAACTTGTGTGAAATAGTTCGTGCTAAACCCTTGAAGAGTTCTTTGGTTTTGATCTTCTGTTGGCGATAGTACGGCATAAGGAAACGAATAACAACATCGGCTAGATTTTTCTTGGAGATTTTTTCCTGTTCCAGTTGAATGTTCTGTATTTTGCCCGTGACTTCCGGATTGGTAGTCACTGCAATCGAAGAGCTGGAAGAAGAAGCTGATCCTGTTGCATTGGCGGTGCTAGCACTGCTACTGCTACTGCTACTATTATTTAGGTTTACACTAGCGGAAGAGGCAGTTGATGATTTTTTTATTGCTGCGAGGGTTGCCGCTAACGACGAGGTTGAAGACGACGTTGACGACGGGGCTCCGTTTCTCGCTGCAGTGGACATTGCCGCGTTCAGTTTTTGCAATGTAGCATGGATCTGGGCGGCTGTTGTGAATTGGGCATCGGTTATTGATTTCACTGGTATTGTTGTTGGAGTGGCACTGGAAGTTGATGTTGACGCTTTTTTGTGTTCGTATTGATTGGTAGACTTTTCAGCAGGGGCATCAAACAGATAATCGTAATTTTTCTTGGAGGTTGCCTTTTCCCGTGGCGGTGAAATCGTTGGCGGCGGAGGAGGTTGGTAAGCAGGTTGGGTGGTTTGTTGGTTGTAATATCCTGCTAAATAGCCAGATTCGCCAAGGCCAGGAGGAGGCGGAGGAGGAGTTTTGGTTGGTGGCGGAGGAGGAGGGGGAATATAGTCTGCAAGTTTATCTGACAATAATTCCGGTTGTTTCATTGGGCTAGCATCGTTATCCCACATATCGTCATTCGTCAACAATGAACTATTGGCACCCGTAGACGGTTCATAGCTGTTGAATTTCTTTCCACCAGCATAAGATGACTTGTAGTCTATCTGAGAAACCGGAGCTGGTCGCTCATAATGAGAAACGCGCTTCGATTTACTATAGGAGTATTCTTCTTCGGGGGAAGGAGGTCGTTTGACGGCGGGTCTTTCGTCGTACTCGGCATACCTTTTCCTTGGCCTTCGATCGTTGTAACCTTCGTCTTCATCTTCATTTCTACTTCTGGACTTTCGATGCTTCCGCCGGCTATCATCATACTCTCGGGATCGCGACCTTCCTCCACGGTAGGATTGCCGTTCGCGAGATCTAGACTTGTCTCTAGATCGATGCCGAGATTTCCCTTTAGATCTTGCTCGCGATTTCTCGCGTGACTTTTCCCTCGGCGTGCGCGACCGATCACTAGATGCATCTCTAGATCTGATACTTGTTTTCCTTTTTTTAGACCTACGCTCATCGCGATCCCAATCGTCTTTTGAATCCTTCGATCGATGTGAATAGTCACTGGAAACAATTTCCACCGATAGGGACCGCCGCTGATCCGGTTCGACCTTTTCCTCAATTTTAGATTCAATTGCAATACTCGGTCCAGCCGATTCACCATCATCCCACATGTCGTTATCATCCAGTGTTGCTAGTGAAGATGTTCCGGTATTATTGCTTGGTCCTCCCTTTTTCGAGAAGAACGAATTGATCGACGTTTGATTTTTTCCATCTCGTGCCGAATTGTGGAATCTTCCGCCACCCCGTCGACGATCACCGTTGCTGGTGCCACCGCGATGAGACCCACTTCGTCGATCTTCGTCTTCGCGTAGTTCATCAACAATTTCATTACCATACTTGCGCTTCAGTTCGGCTTCAATTGTTTTGAACTCACCTCCATGAGAATTCCGTGCCTTCGGGGCGTAATATTTTAGGTCCGGATACAACATGCCTGATGATGTGGCCGCTTTGATAGCAGAAATCTGGAAATGACAAATACAAAAAATCGCTATTAATCTTTGGATTTTTTTTGCAACTATACAGCAGTTCTCTCACATATCTCAACTGGGCGCTCTCTGTCGTTAGCATTAAACCGCTGACATATGTACGTTAATCACTCTGAATAATTTTCAGCAAGGGTAACGGTCGTTGCCAAAACGTGCTGCAGTGCAATGAACATATTTTTAGCATTTCCCTTTTCTGGGCATCGTTTGGCTCGGATTACTGCCTACACAGCATATGGAATAAACAAGCGCCAATAAAACCATAAATCGATTGTTATGCTTGATGCTATGTTCAGACACATTCTTGACAGTTTTTCTTGCCGTTAATTATCATAACATGTTATAAATCTGTATATTACGGCGAAGGCTGATAATGCAGAGGGAGAGGATGCTAAACTCGTAGCAATGTCGAATACATGATCGCAACAATGTTGCTATTCGCATAACAGTCGCATGTTGATAGGAGTTTCTTAAAAAATGCCACCGTTGTGTTAATAGGGCAATATAGGGAAAAAGAATTATAATATACTTATTGGTGAGCTTATGCGCACGGTTATGTGGCAAATGACGCACGGTTATGTGAGCACGGATGCGAAAAAGAAGATTTTAACGCTCTCGACTGATAGCTCCCTAAATAGTGGAGCTAGAGCGATGGCGTCTTTGGCAAAGTTGATGGATATGACAAGCTTCATCTTTTGAAGGCAAAACTTTTGTGATCAATCCCCCTAGAAGTTAGTTCAAAAAATCAACTTTTTTTTATGGTGTTGAGATAGAAAGTTGATGTCTTCAGCAGAGTTGAAGAAAAAGTCAATACAAATAACTTTGCTGAAGACATGAAAATCGTATATTTCACTCAATTCGTTATAGAGAGAGTTGAATCCGTCCAATTTCCGTCTGCTGGGCAGTTATGCTCAAAACAAATATTCTTTGATAGGTTTTGACCACAGCACATAGGCTTAAGCATTGTATTTTGTACCGAGCAATACATTCGTCTCCAAGGCAACCGTCTAACAAAACAAACTTTTAAATTACTACTAAAATTGTTTTTATTCATCATTCTTTATCTTATATACTAACTTACAATTTCAAGTGTTTTAGCCCAATGGGCTCTTCAGCTTTTTTTGTGTGTTTTATATGTTTTATGTGTTTAGTGTGTTTTATGTTACAAATTAATTTTCAGATCAGCCCTTGGGGCATTGTTTGTTAAAATTTGATAACCTACTTAGTCTACAACTACAACTACAATTTGAAAATCCTAGGGGTGGGGAACCAGATTCCGAATGATCTGGTGATCCGATGTCAGGCAGCGTGCCCTGTACCGATTGATAGACTCACTAAAGCGATCATCGAGCATTTTTATCTTGGCCAGACGGTGGACCTCAGATGTTCTTGTCCTCGGAGGGGTGTTCAGGATCATCCTGAGGAACTTATTTTGCACACGCTGAAGCTTCAGGTGATGTGTTTTTGCGCAACTCTCCCAGATTGGCATGCCGTACTCGATGACTGGAAGTATGATTTGCTTGTAGACAGCAAGCTTGTTTTTCAGGGATAATGTAGACCTTCTGTTGATCAATGGGTACAGTAGCTTCAACAGAACGTTACACTTTGTGACAGTTTTGTCAACCTGCTCCCTGAAAATAAGCTTGCTGTCTATGGTGACGCCAAGATAGACAGCTGATTTGGCCCATTCCACCGTTGTGTTGTTTAGGCTAATTTTACAATCCTCAGGCGGAACAAGTTTGGGAGAATTGGAGTGTGGGAATAGGATGACCTGGGTCTTTGCTGCGTTAATACAGATCTTCCATTCGGTGAAGTATTCTGACAGGACATTCAGGCTTCGCTGCAGTTTCGCTGTAAGCGCTCTTGTTACCCTACCATTGTGGACGACTGCGGTATCATCGGCGAACAACGACAGAGATCCATTTTCAGGGAGCGGGGGTATGTCCGAGGTGAATAGGTTGAACAGAAGTGGACCTAGTATACTTCCCTGCGGAACACCGGCGGAAATCTCCTGTGCATCGGAAACTGCACTTTGCAACGAAACACGGAATGTCCTGTCCGACAGGTAATTTTTAATTATCTTCACCAGGAAGATGGGAAGATTGTATTGTTTTAGCTTGTACACCAGGCCATCATGCCACACATTATCGAAGGCCTTCTCGATATCGAGAAGTGCCATGGCAGATGATTTCGCCACTGACTTGTTCCGCCTGAGGATGTTGGTTACTCGGTTAAGTTGGTGCACTGTTGAGCGACCACGTCGGAATCCGAACTGCTCGTCGAGCAAGATGTTCAGCTCGTCTGCAGACGAGAGAAGCCGACGGTGGATCGCTTTCTCAAACAGTTTTGATACTCCTGAGAGAAGGCTGATGGGCCTATAGCTCCTAGAACATGAAGGATCTTTCCCAGGTTTCTGGATGGGTATGACTTTAGCTGACTTCCAACACGAGGGGAAGTAGCTAAGTCGGAGACATTGGTTGAAAATCAACGCCAGATGGACATAGAACTGGGGGCTCAATTGCTTGAGCTCCAAGTTCATGATGTTATCGAAACCTGGGGCCTTCATGTTCTTTGAGCTTTTGATATAAGTCAACAATTCGTCAGCTGAGATCTCCAACTCCTCTGTGAAATCGTTGGGACTTATATGGATGTTGTTTATAAGCGCGCTAACGGCAGCTTCGTGTGGACTGACGATGTTTTGTCCGAGGTTGTGGGAGCTGACGAAGTGTTGACTTATCTCAGCAGCCTTTTCTGCAGGAGTTATCAAGCGATCCCTAGAGCCATTGCTATCTAGTGGGATCAACGGTGGAATGGGCCTTGGCTTAGTTTTCAAAATTTTGGTCAACTTCCAGAACGGCTTTGCACAATCTGGGAGAGAGCGGATCTTGTCGGAAAAATTGTTATTTTTAAGGTCCACCATTCTGGCCTTGATAATTTTTGTTATCCGATTGCAATGCGTTTTTAAGGTAGGCAGACCAGTTCGCTGGTATTGCCTTCGGATGGCGTTGCGCAATTGTATTAATTCTTTAGTGGGTCTATCAATGGGTACAGAGTTGCTCACCTGATCAATCACCGGTACATGTTGCTCCCGGGCCTGGGAAATTGCTTGCTCGATGCTCTGCAGCTGCCGATCGATGTCATCAGTTGACTCGAGGTGCACGGTAAAATCGACGGTGTCGTCGACATGTTGTCGGAACCTCTCCCATCTGGCACGATGGTAGTTCCGTCTGGTGATCCGATGCCAGTTGACCGAGGACCCAACTTCGGCCACCACTGGATAGTGGTCCGAGCTGAGCTCCTGGTGTACTACCGGCTGGGCGATGTTGTTCCCCATGTTGGTGAGGAAGATGTCGATTGTCGAATGTACTCCGGATCTGCTCAACCGGGTGGGAGTATCCGGGCCCAGGACGGTGTAATGTCCCTCTTCCAGGTCTTCCTGCAAAATTATTCCGTTCCGGTTTCGCCGGGTGTTACGCCAGATTTCGTGTTTCGCATTTAGGTCGCCGGCGATGATAAACTGCCCCTGCCTCCGAGTTAGCTTGCGAATGTCGTTCCGTAGGACCGTTGTTGTTCCGTTAGCGGTGCTAGCTTGCTTGGGACAATAGGCCGCGATGATGGTGATGGGGCCGACGGCAGTTTCGACCTTGATTCCGATGGCTTCAATAGACTGCAGCTCAAAACTCGGGAGCAGATGACAGTTGATGTTGTAGCGCAGGGCGATCGCAACTCCTCCTCCACTAGAGCCACTACGATCAAGTCGCATAATCCGGTATCCGGGGATGAAAATGTTGTGTTCCGGTTTGAGATGTGTCTCGGTGACGATGGCGATGTCGATGACCTTCCTGTTAAGGAAGTCACCGAGCTCAATTGTTTTGTTCCGGATGGAACAAGCATTCCAATTGAGGATGCTGATGGTGCGATTACGGTCCATACTTGAAAATAAATTTCATCGTCACGGATGTGGCGGCTTTGAGCTGTTCCTCCTTCGAGCGGCAGGAACGTAGTTGGCGGTAGAGCTCTTGGACGAATTCGACCATTTGCTCCGTGTCATAGAGCTGTCCATCGGTAGGTGGTTGCGTGAAGGAACTACAACTCGGATTGTACCAGCCTGGAGGAGGAGCTGGCATGGGGGCGTCGGCGGCTGCCGCGAATCGTTGCTGAACGGATGCTGACGGGCGGTTTGCATGGCGATAGTTTAATGGAACTGGCGGCAGGTTCGGCACTTGGTACCGGAGCGTCGGGAAATTTTCTTCGTCCATTCGAGGTGGCGGGCGGCGTTGTCCAGGCCGAGACTTGGTGGACGCCTTCTTGCGGATGGCCAAATACTCCGCTCGTTTTGGACATGCACGGTTGCTACCTTCGTGGTTAGCGCCACAGTTGGCGCACTTTGATGGGGCACCTTCATCCATCGGGGCGCAATCCATGGTTGTGTGCGGTCCGGCACACTTTCCACACCGGGGTTTCATGTGGCAGTTTCGGGTCCCATGACCGAACGTCAGACACTTGCCGCACTGTGTCACGTCGTGTTGCCTCGGGCGATACCGGTCCCACTCGATAATGACGTTGAAAAGGGCCCGTGTTTTCAACAGGTCCGCCATCGTGACGGAACCCTTCTCCAAGTGGACCAGATAGAGTTGGTCCCGATGATTTCCCTGTTCTTGACGTCTAATTGGGAACACCTTCACTGGTTTCAGAGCCGCCGCTTGCAGCTCAGTGACTATTTCCTCCGGAGTGAATTCTGGAAGGCCACGCAGAATCACCTTCAGCGGCTTGTTTCCGGGTGCGTCGTGGGTGTAGAATTCGTGTTGCTTGGCGATTAGGTGAGCGCCAACAGCACGGTAGTCAGCCTCCGTCGAGCACATTATCTTTGTGCCCGTACTGCACAGCTTGTACAGCGGATTAACTTTAATCGCTGCAAGCTCCGTCCTTAGGGCAGCGATGTTTCTTGACGTGGTGAAAAGCGGCGGAATCTTCGCCTTTTTCGGTATCTCCTGTACCGGGAGCGTAGCAAACCGATTGCTCGCTAGTAGCCGGGCGTTGGGGTCCAATGGTCCGGTGTCGTCATGCCGCAGACGCTTGCTGCTGCTTGGTTTCGGTATGGCTTCAGGAGCTGATGTCGCTGGCGTGGATGTCACCACGTGTTGATTTTTTCGACCCATTGCCACGGCAACAGGTCGAGTGGAAAAAATTTCACAACCTTGCAATACTTTCTTCTGGCTTGCTACCGCTAATAACTTAGCAAGCGCTGGCGATAGATCACGAACCGGACGCGCAATCGCGAGAAATCGGACGAGGGGGGGAAAACGGGAAAAACTTTTTTACGAGAGAGCGAAAAACACGACCGTACGTGTCGCTTGTTCGAACTGGAATGAACAAAAACACCCCTTAAAAAAACACCCCAAATTCCAACCCCCAAACACACAAAAAAAACACACAAAATTTTTTTTTTCCCCCCCTTTTCAAAAAACATTTCCCCCAACCTTTTAAAAACTCCCCCAATTAACCAAAAAAAACATTCCCCCCTTTTTTCTTTATTTAAATTGATGTTTTTGGAGATCTACGTCACGCATGTTTACAAAAAAAAGGCTCTGCATCATCTCACGAACACAATGACAGTATTTTGCATTACACTAATACAACTTAACCACTTCTTCTCCACCTGTATAGACCTCATTGGGACTGAAGTACCAAAAGCGAATTTGTCAAAGTTATTCAAACTCGTGAGTCGTTGGAGTTTGAGGTTTAGTCGTCTAACATAAACACACGTCAGGCTCGAGAGTTCAAAGCAAAGCTGAGATAAGAGAAACCAAATCTGCTGAATAAAGCGGACAGCGAAGGAACCTTCAAACGCAAGATTTTCAAGTAAAATGAAATTTCCTGGTAAAATTTACTTTCATTTCATTTCTTTATTGAACCTAGGTAGCTTAACTATAGCTATAGCTTACTACACGGAGAAAAAACAGTCCCGTTTGAAACAACAAACTTGCTTGTTGACACTCAAACTAAAAAACTAGTTGTTTTAAACATCCGTTTTGTTGTTTTAAACCAACCATTTTGTTTTGAAACAAACAGGCATGTTGGTTGTTTGTACTTAATAATATTATGGTTGTTCACAACTAATATTTTTATTGTTTCCACCTTGAAAGATGTTTATTATTACCAACATACAGATCGCGTTGACTCAGGGAAACAAATTAAAATTTTAGATTGATTCAACCAAAGCGACGGTTAAATCAAACTGATATTTTATTTGGAGAAAAAATAACTAAAAATTTAGTTTGAAACTAACTGTTGTTTTGGGTTATTTCATTTTCCGTCATCTGGTCCCGCTGCATGCTCTGACGCTGTCATTCAACAATACCCAAACATGTACTTTCGCGGAAGTTTTCATCGCAGGTGAAAATGTAATACAAAAAATCGCTTAGTTCATTCGTTTTTTAATCCAATAAAAAGTAATGACTCAATGGCCAGAGCATTTGTATCCTCCTGAAATCGTAAGATTCCGGTAAGATAACCGTTAAGCCCATAAATAATACACCTTTTTTTCCCTTCAGTTGTATAAAGAATATGAAGTCCGCAACACAAACAACACCCGGATCATCGACATCCTGGTACAGATTTGCGAACGAGCAATAAATAGAGTTGCTCGCCCTGCCAGAGGATGAAAAGAGCTTCATTTTGGATGTCGGCTGCAGTTCGGGACTTTCCGGAAGTGTACTGGAAGATCAGGATCACACTTGGATTAGCTTTGGCAATTGCGGTAATATGTGAAATAGAAGCGTACGATTAATAAAAAATGTTGAAATCAACAAAATTTTACTTTTAAAAAACCTAAAAAATAGTAGAAAGGTTCGCGTTGTCATTTGTAGATTCCTAATAGACTGAGAGAATTCTATCAATGTAAATGTGCACCTTTCTATTGTTTGTTAGCATTTTATTCAAATAAACATTCTGAAAATTACAGAAAAAAATGTAGGTGATTATGAACGGAAATGTTTGTTGTTTCAACCGTTTTCGTTTGTTTGTTTCAAACAGCAATTAAGTTTAAATCATACTAAAATTTGTTTGAAACAAACCATAAGTGTTGGTAAAATCAACCAACAAATCTGTTTGTTTTCGTGCTGTTATAATGGAACAACCAACAGAATGGTAAATTCAAACGGATATCAGTTGAACTTAACTGCTCGATTCCCGAAACAATTACTCAAAATTTTAGTTTGTTTTAACCACCATAGGTAGTCAAATCAAACTAATATGATGTTTGTGCCCAATTCAACGCGAAATTCCGGTTAAATGAAACTGGAATATGTTTGCGTTTACCAATCTTTTTTCTCAGTGTAGGGAGCTCTACACTGATAAAAAAGCAATGATAATATCTATGTGTCCCACACATGAATTTTTGCAATTTGATAAACAAATGATATCTATTTGTAACAACACATACTGCCTATGTGTACAAATAACTACTATGTGTGACCACACATACTTTTCATTTGCCACATAAACTTCATATGTGTATCTCAGAGCGTTCTGTTTATGTGTGAACAAATGAATATTATGTGGAATTTCACATGTTTTTTTACCATTAAATATGTGTGGATTTTTACCCGTGTACTGCCTAAAGGGTGATACGGTCAAAATTTGGTCAAGGGAAAACGCGTGTAAATCGGTGAAATCGTTTATTTAAAAAATCAAATTAAATTTCTTTTTCAAGTTCAATTAGTATAAAATTCAGGAAAAATATTCAGTTAGGCTTCCGCTTTTCCAAATCCGAATTGCCGGGCCTTACGCTTGACCCCTGCCATCAGATTTTGTACAGCCACCTTGTCTACCTTCTTCGCCGCAGAAAGCCAGTTTGCCTTGAACTGCTGCTCGTCCTTAGCAGTTTTTTTGGTCTTCTTTAGGTTCCGCTTGACAATAGCCCAGTATTTCTCAATTGGGCGGAGCTCTGGCGTGTTGGGAGGGTTCTTGTCCTTGGGAACCACCTGCACGTTGTTGGCGGCGTACCACTCCATGGCCTTTTTACCGTAATGGCAAGATGCCAAATCCGGCCAAAACAGTACGGAACAACCGTGTTTCTTCAGGAAAGGCAGCAGACGTTTATTCAAACACTCTTTCACGTAAATTTCTTGGTTGACAGTCCCGGAAGCTATGAAAATGCTGCTTTTCAAGCCACAGGTACAGATGGCTTGCCAAACCAGATATTTCTTTGCGAACTTTGACAGTTTCGTGTGCTTGAAAATATCTGCTACCTTTCCCCTTCCTTTTGCCGTATAAAACTCCTGTCCCGGAAGCTGCTTGTAGTCGGCTTTGACGTAGGTTTCGTCGTCCATTACCACGCAGTCAAACTTCTTCAGCATCGTCGTGTACAGCCTCCGGGATCGCGCTTTGGCCGTCGTATTTTGTTTATCATCGCGATTTGGAGTCACTACCTTCTTGTAAGTCGAAAGTCCGGCTCGTTTTTTGGATCGATGCACGGTTGTAGACGATACACCCAGCTTATTTGCGGCATCTCGGAGAGATAGGTTAGGGTTTCGCTTGAAACTACCGGCAACTCTCTTTGTCGTCTCAGCGGCTTCCGGTTTTCGATTTCCCCCCGATCCAGACTTCCTGGCTGTCGACAAACGTTCCCCAAACACTTTAATTACATTTGTAACGGTTGATTTGGCAACTTTTAGCGATTTTGCCAACTTTGCGTGCGAGTAGCTCGGATTTTCGCGATGCGCGAGCAAAATTTTGATACGCTGCTCTTCTTGCTTGGACGGCATTTTGACAACTGAAGAGTGAATTCCAAAATCAAAATAGGAGCAACATTCTACACACACACACACCTTCAAAATGAGGGGTGTTCAGGTTTTTTAAATGCAAAATTGAAAGAAATACGTCAAGTTGATATTGACCAAATTTTGACCGTATCGCCCTTTATAACCACAGAGAACAGACGTTCATCTTCGGTTTGCTACTTGTGTAAAACTTTAAACCGACATTTCAAATGTATGTCGTTATACTCCTGGTAGGCGGCGCTGCAGTTGTGCGATAATTGTCATGTAAATATTTATCAATAAAAAAGCCTTGCACATAACCTGAAAAGTTTTGTTTGTTTTTCTCTGCATTTGCTCCTTATACCGGCTGCCCATATTAACTTTTACACACGTTTTTCAAGAAAAGGTAAATGGACATCAATGTCTGTTCTCTGTGCTATAACTGTATATCAGTCCCATATGAAAAAAAATGGCATTGAGAACACAGCAGTTGAAGTTACAAACTGCAATTTCTAAGTAAATCTTTTAATATTCTTAAAATCAGTGCATCTGTTTTAATAGTTAAAATCAGTTGTAATGGAACTTGCTTATATATATATGTCCATTAGTGAAAATGTGGTAACCATCAATGCACCTCTGTCACAAGGCCTCTGAACGGTTGAATTTTAGAACAAGACTGATATGAGATTACTTTGCATTAGTATGGTTGACCGCAAGAGATTGCTACTTCTTTATTACCAGATCAGCTTTAATTACACAGAGAACCAACAGATGATGCTTGGGACTAACATACATCTTCAATACAGTACTGGACAAAATTAATTATATACCTGTTTTTTTTTATTAACTTTCAATATAAAGTATGACCCGCCTGAGCTTTCAACACTGCTTCTAACGGGTGTACCGTTTAAAATCCGCACACACAAAATTCATTCTAAAAATTCGAGTTTTTATCCGATTATCACCAAATTTTCGGGGAGTTAAAAGAAACCATTAAAATTTGTTTAATTTATTTCGCCTTTATATCCGAATGCGTGAACCTTGGCCTTAACCCCAGCCATAAGGTTCTGCACGACCTCAGAATCGACAGTTTTTTGCATATTAACCTGCATATTTCCTAATGCTTTCTTCATTTCTTCTACATTCTTCACCACTTTAGGTCGTTTTAGAAGGTGCTCCTTCATAATGGCCCAGTATTTTTTTTTATTGGACGCAGTTCCGGAGTGTTTGAGGTGTTCAGATCTTTCGGCACGAAATCGACATCATTCGCCGTATACCACTCTAATACGTCCTTCATGTAGTAGCATGATGCCAAATACGCCCAGAAGATCGTCGGACCGTCGTGAGCCTTCAGCAGAGGGAGAAGCCGCTTTTGGAGATACTCTTCCAAATACACCTGTCCGTTCATGGAGCTTGCGGTAACGAAAGGTGTACTCCGCTTTCCGCAAGTACAAATCACTTGCCAAATCAAGAACTTCTTCGCGAACTTCGAGATCTTCCGGAGGTTCTCGGGAACATCACACTTATCCTTGGCAGTCACATACAGGTTTCCTGGAATCTGGTTGAAGTCCGCCTTCAAATATGTCTCGTCATCTATTACGCAGCAGTGTGGTTTCATTAACTTCTGGTCGTACAACTTCCGGGCACGGCTTTTTGCGACCGTATTCTGTTTCTCGTCACGATTTGGGGACTTCTGAACCTTAAACATACGAAGACCAGCTCAAGTTTTGGTAATCTGCACGAAAGTCTTGCTCACGTGCAACTTTTTAGCCACATCTCGAACTGAGGCGTTCTGTTTCCGTTTTAAGGCCCTAACCACGCGTTTGTGATCGTTCTCGTTGACCTGACGCCTTTTTTCCCGGATTTTATGATACCAGACACCGTGGAATTCACGATTCCAAACTTTTTTCCGATGGCACGAAGCGACCGATCCTTATTCTCAAAGTACTCGTGCATAACTTTTTCGTGCACGCACTGTTCTTTCGTCGCACACACAGAGAGGAATTTGATGGTCAATTTTACCATTATTGGGGGTTAGGATGACTATTGCAGTATAGTGATTTTGAACCGACTATGATCATGGTCAAAACTACCATTAAAAATAGTTGATGCAACATTTTCCATATTGTCGGAATAGTAACGGAATGGTAACAGATCATAGTCAAAAATGCCATGAACGTGGTGAATTCGACCATTTTCATGGTTATTGAAACCATTATATGCGATAGTCATCCTGACCATGATTTAATTGTCGGTACAACGATGAAATTTTTCTCAGAGCACCTGATGAAATCAACTCACAGAGTATAAAAAATACACATTAAACTATGTCTACGCAAAATTTCAATTAATTTTACCCAACGGACCAAAAGTTAGAGTGTGTGGTAAAGTGAAAAAAAATATTAAACTTAGATACTACTGGAAACACATGTAGATATTTTCCAACACTAAAATAAATGACTTTTACATAAACATCACATAGAAAAAGACATTCACTTTATTTTGCAAAGCATTTTCCACTTCCTGAATAACATGAAAGTTAAGTGAAATCTCTAGTGGATATTTTCCACTGATTATGTTTTTTTTGGGTATACTTTCGAACATACTTTCGACAAGGTATTCCGCATCAATATGTTCCCAGGCTGTTTCGAGTGCTTCAAACTAGTTACCGATGTTTTGTCTACTTTATCGTCCAGATAACCCCACAGATTTTCAATAGGATTCAAATCAGGGGATTGCGGAGGCCATTCGAGTATTTTGATCGGTTTGACTTAAAGAACGCAGTCGTTTTCTTTGCGGTGTGCTTTGAATCGTTGTCCTGTTGAAAGATGTAGTTGGTTTCTAGGCCAGATTTCAAAAGATACACCTCCAAATTTTCGCAGAGCAGGTCGATGTATATATCCGCAGTCATGATCCCAATCGATATGTGCCAAACTTCCTACTCCAGAGCATGATATTCCTACCTCCATGCTTCAAAGTCTTCTGGATGTATCGATCCTTATGTGTTTCACCAGTAGCCCTCAGCAAACTCCCGAGCGCCTTTTTTGTCCGGATAGCTCAAACTTACTCCGCCCTTTTAAAATACCGCCTTAGCAATAAATTATTTAATATTAAGCAAGTCATGTATATTCCTGCATTTTTCATGCCGGCACAATTTTGTCGTATAAATGCCCAAATAGAAACTTACCCTCTACCATTTAAATCAGCAGAGTTATCGAAGGAAATAACCAAATTTATGTGGTGTATGATTTATTTTGTGCTTGTAAAAACTGGTAATCCAATAACGCAATAACGGTGAATGCAACTCGCTTTATTGGAAGCCGAGAAAAGCCTGTGCACTTTCACGAGAAATCACTGGGATGTTGGAATAGAACGGTTGGTTTGGCAGCATGGTCCGTTTTGGTAAACGATACGCTGAATTCGCGCAACATGTAGTAAACTATTTATTCATTAGACCATTCCGATTTGGATCAACCGCTTTGAACCGATTTATGTTGACCATTAAAAATGTTGTGGGACCGTGGGAGTGAGGAGAGTGGGAATTCCAACTACCCATTGCTAACAGTTTGGATGAAGGGCGGGCTCTTCTCTCCACTCATAGTGGCATCCTCTTGTTTGATAGCTCGTATTTGCGACCAATGTTAAATCTTGTTGTTGGAAGGATAATAAAGAGTCATTTGGCTAAAAAAAAGCGAGAAATCGAACAAGAGTCTAAAGAATGAAGGGGTACTAGGTACAGTGATACTCTATGCCCAGATAATCGAATCCAGCCACCTCCAACATTGTGTTGCATTGTAGCAGCGCTTTTACCGACTGAGTAAAAACGGCTGTCAAAAGAATCAATCTAGACAACCAGGACGCACACTAGGTTGCATTTCGGGAATCTTCCGTTTCTCTGACTCAGTCGTGCCTGTTAATGCTAGCGTTCTTCATAGTCGTCCTGACTCTGCCCTCAGATGTGGAATAGGGATCTATCAACTAGCCATATAAAGTAAGTACAACTCATTTCGTTCACTCGATCCTTCGCTGCCTTATGATGGCTCAAGTTCTAGCACCAATTCTTCACAAGGACCATTGGACTTCGCCTAACACACAACAGACGATACGATACGCTTCTCGAACAAACGACGCACCGAACACCCAGGGCGCACCGTAGAAAGCATTTCGGGAGCTGCCTCTGTTGTTCTGACTCAGTCCTGTCTGTTGCCTGAAGCGCTTTTCATAGCCGTCATGCAGCTGAGCCTAGATGTGGATTGGAGGTCTCCCAACTTGCTGTATCAGACAAGTACAATTCAAATCGATCACTACTGTACGACTACCGCTTGGCCACCGCCACTACGGGGTAAGGAAATATTATCCGTGTTCACTTTTTTAGTCATAACTTTATTAATCGGATATTGAATAACAATGTATTTATGGAAAATGTAGATACACTAACATAGATAGTAATATTTCCATCGATATCCTAAAATGTCCTCCTCTGGCTACTACACACGCCTTCAATCGCTTAGAGAAATCATTGACAATTGACGTTAGTTCTTCTATACATATAGCATCCCAGACTTTGATTAGCGGTGTGGCCCAGTTAGAATTTTAACATAGACTATTGCGCATCTTTCGGATATACATTAACAAAATAGTACTCTGTTTTAATTAAAATGTTCGACTTTATGTGAACTTTAGAGGGAAAATACAAAAGAAAAATTCCCCATTTTTTTCGAAATCGAGATGATTAATCTCGATTTCGAAGAAATTTGCGGACTTTTCCTGGAATACTTTTCATCAACCGGTACACATTATTCTCATCCATCGTTTTGGCAATCTTATTCCACTTGGTTCTCAATTCATTGATGCTTTTGACTGCCATTCACCTTCAGCTTCCTCTTCATAATAGCCCAAAATCTCTCTATCGGTCTGAGCTGGGGACAGTTTGGTGGGTTGAGTTCTTTCGGTATAAACTGAATCCCGTTGGTTTCATACCACCGTAGCACTGTTTTAGCATCTGGCGAAAACATGACAGGTTCATTGTGGGATTTGATGAATGGCAATATTCTCTTTTGGAGACATTCCGTTCTGTACAGCTCTGCACTAAATGTCTTATCAGTGATGAATGCCTTGGTCTTCCTACCGCAGCTACAAATAATATACTATAATTGTTATGTCTGTATTCTCCGTACGTGGAGTAACGATTATGATGTAGAAGGAGATGTATTTACGTGCAAATGTATTTACGTGCAAATAAATCTGCAACAAACTTGAATTTGGCAGGAACATCTCCCCGAGCCGTAGCCAAGTAAAATTTTTGTCCCGGTAGTTGTTTGAAATCGGCCTTAACATAGATTTCATCATCCATGAGGAGACAGACATTGAATTTTGTCAACACCTTATCATACAGTTTTCTGGCACGGATTCTGGCCACATTGTTCTGCTTTTGATCCCTATTTGGTTGTCTACAGGCACGGTATGACTTGAAGCCTTCCCGGAGACGAAACCGTTGCACGGTACTACGTGCGGCGCGAAACGTTTTGACCAAATCGCTTGACGGTTGACAGTACCCGCCCGACGCTTGCTTTGAGGCTTGCGATCCGTCGACAAAGTTTCTCTGTACTTTTTCAAAACACGCCACACGGTATTTCAGGTGAAAACACAACACTTTAGCAAGTTTGACCCAGACCACGAAGGGTTTCCAAATGATTGCGCACAATTATTTTTCTTCTTTCTTCCATTTTGTATTTCTCTGAAACACGTTCGAACTGCACCGTGAAAACAAAACTTCTGATGTTGTTATTGTTATAGGGAACACATAAGATGTCATAGTTTACAAATCCGTCCATTAGGGTCGTTGTAAGAATCAAAAATGTTTGGTCCAATACTAAATGGGCCACACCTTAGCTTTTAAATGATCCAACTATGCGTGTGGCTTAGTACAGGCTGTGGACTCAAGAATGGACCAGACGGAGTAATCCATTGGATTCAGGCCAGGATCATCTCTGGATGTTACAGAGTCCTAGCGTCCTTTTTTCTCCAACAGGTACCCAATATTGTTGAAACGTTCATTTGTTCTTACCAAAATGTGTACGTGTCCATGGTGCTACAGTAACCGTTAGAAGCTTCTGGTAGACTGATAGGTTGATTTTGACGCCTTTCTCAATGTATATTAAGGGGGTTTTATCGGAGACAGTAATTCCCGCCCAAACCATCACCGAAGCTGGATGGTGTGATCTGGCTATATTCGTATTCATTCGGTTCGAGGAACCCTTCGGCAAAAACTGGCGATAGTTTTGGTGGTTGTGGTATTGCTCCACACTGAACTTTTTCTCATCGCTGAAATTTTTTTTACGATGACGTCCGTTACCGAACTTCTTAAAAACAAAATCTTTGCTTTCCGGTACCGATTATCTTTTATCCTGCCATTTAGGTAGTGGTTCTTTCAAAGTTTATAAGAACGTAATCCCAAATCCTCATGAAGAATAGTTCGTATTGATTGGGGGTCGATTTTTCGGATTGACCGTTTAGACTTTCGACGACGTATATTTCGGTTCTGAGGGGTCCTCGCTGTTCTTTGTCTGCCTCTTCCTGAACGATCCTCCTGATTTACAAGCTCATTGTATCGTTTTATAGCATCTCGAACTGTTTGTATCGACATTTTCAATGTCCCAGCGATAAACACAGGAGGGTTTCAATGCTTATACAGTTCAATCACTGCACTTCGTAATGGATTTGGCTTCATTCCCGAATAAAAAAATACAATACTATTACGATACCAAGCCATACAATTATAAATGATTTTATTGTTGGACGACAAACCATACTGTTAATTTATAGTTGCACTAAAACGACTCTATTGTCACCATAATACAATAATGTCTATTGTAGTCAACATTTTGATAGCAAAAAAACAATACAATGAATGGTTTTTGTTTGAAATTATTCGAGAAAAACTTAATTGTTTTATTGTCAAGATACATAACAACCGTCCATTTCTATTGTAAAATTCCCATAAAACAAAAGATTGCATGGTGAGAAACAATAAGTTTAATTGCCACGTAAACAAACTGCTAGTTGTGTTCTGTGCAATTTTTTTTTCTGAGTTTTGCCATCAATTTCATCGCATTTAAAAGAGAGCTCTGAATTCACCAACAAATGCTTTCGATATTCGCATTAATCGATGGCAGTAAATCTTTTTTTTTTACCAGGCAGTACGTCATATAACACGAAATAGAGCGATAGAGTTCCAATTGGATCACATTGGTTATTTCAACCCGTAACATTCATTATACTCTTTTTCTGCATGTGGCATACACAAGTTATTATATGCCAAAGATCCATGTCGCACCCAAAAATATAATCAATCTGATTAATCCAGTAAATCAGTTTTAAATCACAGAAGAATGTTGCGTGTCGTTATTTTGTAGGTTAGATGTTGGCAAAATGAAAATAAATCTGGGGCGGGAAAACATCTTATTCTTATTTTTAAATCTTCATTAAACATACGCACATATATTTCGACATTATATACTACGCGCCTTATATTAAAAGTTTATACTAAGCAAGAATAGTTGCCGTTTATACGAAGCTATGCGTCAACCAGGCGAATATCGGCGAATAGTGTGAACTTTAAACTAATTAGTTTAAATTTTTTCCTGAGTGTAGAATCTATAGTATCAACCATTCATTTCACTGTAGTTTTACAGTGGATTCTATCGTATTTTCAATGTGATTTTTATTAGGGTTGTGACACTACGCGTGAACGAATTCAAATGAAACGTTGTGCTTTTGTTTGTAATGAACCAGCGACCTGGTGGACAGTAATTTTCATGTAGCCAACATCTCTAACATCCAAACGTCAAAGGTTCCATTGTTTGTAAACAATACTGGCGTTCGTACCCGTAGCGATAAACGTCAGGCGGGCCTTATTCAGATGAGCCCCGTGATATGTTGCATACTGTCAAACATTAGTAAATAGGATAGGGTTGCCAGGCCCCTGTAATGAACCAATACAAATTATGCCATAGGTGTGCTCATTTCAGCATCTATCAAATTTGAACTATACACTGAGAGGAAAAACACAGATAATATTTCCTCACCCTGTATGTAGTTGCCCCATGATTATGCACATTTAACCAAGTATTTGGTCTTGGTTATCAGGTTTTTTTATGTGATAAAAATAATAGCAATCCCGAAAAAATTCTCATAGATTTACAATTAAATGTATTGTAACCATACAATAGAATCTATAGTAATAGTATTGTACAACGAATCTAATCTAACAACAATTGAATCTAATTTAAATTGAGACATCGACATAAGAAAGGGGGGTTGTTATGTATCTTAACTATAGAAAAAACCCTTTTTTTCCGAACAATTTGTGTCAATTACTATTAATTGTATTGTTTCACAATTATTGAAAATCCTAGCATATGGAATGAATAGTAGATCTATTGTAATGACAATATGCATTTTTTCATTTATGATTCATGAACAATAAGATTCATGGTCGGAAATAGATTTTAATGTTATTTTATATTATTGTATTGTAATTGTATGGTTATTTTTATCCGGGATAGCAGTAAATCGCATGAAGGTGGTGTTCTGATTACTGCTCGTCTCGAAGTGAAAGAGAGAGCTATCGAAAAACAATGATTGTGTGTGTTTAGAACAGAATAGGACCGGTTATGAATGGCACACTATTTTTATGTGCTATGTAGTTTCCTTCCGATCGAACTCGTGATAACGAACGAATCGAGACGCATTGCCGAATTGCCCATTGAGAACTCAGATCCTACTGATAAGTTTCTGTTGCTCGGTGGCTTTAACTGGGCCGAGGATTCCCGTATTACAATACTTTTCTCAGTTCAGATGGTGCAAGATCCGTGTTCCATTCAGCAGCTGCTCTCTCAAATCAATCACGTGGTAAATAAAAACGGGATTACTACGAAAGGCCGAATCACAAAAGGACGAAACCACAGAAGGCCGAAGTACATAAAAGGCCGAACCACAAAAGGCCGAATCACAAAAGGCTGAATCACAAAAGGCCGAATCACGAAAGGCCGAAAAAAATCGGCAGAGCGACCGAGTGGACCGATTTTTCTCGGCCTTTCCTCGTTGAGCACAATTTTAAAGTCAGTTATTGCAATCTATTTTTACAACATTTTAGTTATTTCATTTAGTCTACAAGCAATTTAGATTTTTCATGCCTGATTTAAGAAAACTTTGTAAAGTATTTCCAAAATATCAAACGAGTATTATTTATTAAAACGAGAATTCCGTGCGTTTATATTAGAATTTTGCGGAATTAATAAACTTATACTATGTTTTAATCGCGAATGTCTTGAGGATCAAAATGAAAAATTGAATGAAAAATGCTGAGCTTTCTTATGGGTCTGTTTAATGCTCGAACTAACTCCGAGTAGCATGCTAACTCTTAAAGTGATGCTATCGCAGATGACGAATTTGTTGAAAGTGTTGCTCTGTTGCTATCATCTAGACGAAAGCGAGTAGTCTAACATGATGTTTGTTTTATTTTTTTTTTTACTTTTTCTACTACTATTTTATTGATGTCAACTACCGAAACTGGAAATAAATAATTAATGCTAACTGTGGTTTTTTCCCTTATAGGGTTTCCCCCAATTTAATGGCTGACTGAAGATTTAAAGAATGTTCACTTTTCTGTGGTTTCGGCCTTTTTATGTTAAATTTAAAAAATTTCGGCCTTTTGGGATTCGGCCTTATTTGAGTTTCGGCCTTTTGTGGTAGCTACATACATTTTCGGCCTTTTTTTGTTCGGCCTTTTGTGATTCGGCTTTTTGTTCCTCTCCCATAAAAACAGCCTTGACCTCTGTTTTGTGGTCAGGTGGTGAGGTCATATCTGCGGCTTTAACTCCTTTGGTGAAGCATACCCGACATTATCCTTCTTTAGTCGTTTCCATTTCAGAATTTTGTCTGATGTGTGCTCGACACTGAGGAATATCTCTTGAATCCTGGTTAGCTTGCCTAGAATAGTTAAATGCTGCTAGTTGTTGCATTGTATGCTCAAACACTGAGTGCTATTCAGATTTTACGACGATATCTACTGCAGCATCACAGCTCAAGTCGTCTTTCAATCCTGGCATAGATGGAGTTCCATCAGTTTTTCTTAAAAATGCATTCCTAGTCTGCTTTGTATATGTCTAATGTCCACATGAAAAGTCACACGGACGTCATGGCCAACAATAGCTTTCCCTCGAATAAAAGAGCTGTCCATCATCGACTACAAGCTCCAAATGTGGTGTAAAAGACTTACGTAAACTACCTAGTTGTTATTCTGGATTCTCGGTTCATGTACAAGCTACGCATCTTGAATTTATTTTCTTTGTTCTGTAGGTTACTAGCTGCACACTGAATAGAGTCGAATCGTCTATGCTAGGATGATAAAATAGATTTCATAATCCTGCAGAGGCTGCTCACCAGACGTACACAGGCAATAGCGCCCAAGAAGATACTGTTGCGATCTGACTCAAAGAGTAGTTTGAGGCGTAAAAAGTAGTTTGAGGCGTAAAAAGTGTTCGATTCGTCGTACATTTTTTCTATCTTGTGCTGTGTCATCATTATATAGTTCTTTGACATGTCAGTTGTTGTTTGGCTGTTTTAGAGTCATAAAGTCCTTCCAGTGTTGTAAAATGTTTCATCAATCTGTTGTCCTTTCGTATCATATCGTATCGCAGATTATGCCATTATTGTCTTTCTGTATAAAGGTTTTGTTTGTAAACGTCGGTTTATGCTTGGATTCGTTAATTTGTAGTTGATTCTTTTGAACAATGCGTTTATGTAACAAATTGATAATAGGAATGTTCTAATCAAATTCAGGTATAATGTTCATCTGTTATATTCGAGTTTCCTTTCGTAAAACTTCTGTTCTCTTTTAGTTCGTTTTACGTTTCGTTCTTGAGTTTTCTTCAGGAGCACTCAGCGCGATATTGAATCGAAGATTAGAAAAGAAGCAAAATAAAAACGAAAATAGAATTAAACGTGATTTTTTTCAGCGAGCCAAACATACGTGGACCGTCAAAATGGTTCATACTTTGTGAAGTGAAGAGTTTAACAAGGTCATGGAGCAATCTGTTTCTCAATGAGTTAATTTTCCTACACATAAGTGTATATATCAATATAATATTTCACAGCACTATTATAAAATATGCACTGTCACAACTACGAGTAATCATTTGGCACCAACACGCTCACTGACCAAAGCGCAGAGACAAGCTACACAAATTGTATATCGTAGAGCAAACTTGCTAAGCTCTAGGCATTATATTTCTGATGGGCAAAGATTTCTCCTCTTGCGATCAACATTGAATGATTAGATCATTAATATTCCCTACACCAATGGCTATAGTGTTTAACCAGTTGCCGTTGTTTGATGTTTTTGACCGCTTAAGAGCCTACAATGTAAACAAGTTAAAGTTGAAAACGAAGAGAATAAAATTGCGTATTTATAAAGTAGAGGTAGCGATGAATAATACCAAACGGTAGACATTAGATCACAGAAAACAGCTGGAGTTTGTCGATGAAAAACCGGAACACAAATTAATTGTCAGTTCAATTAAGAAACTAAGCAATGCTATTCGCAAAACGGTCCCATATTGGTTTTTGATGATGTTGTTTCCCTTATGGATATAAGATTCACGTTGCTAGTAGGAAAAATGATAAAATAGTAAGCACTGTTTGAGAAATAAAGAAACTTGTTTTGTTACAAGTTGAAAATATTAGCATAAAAGTTCACACTATGCATTTAACCAGCTCGTGAAACAAAAATAAAAAATATTCTGTACTCCTTAAAAAAAATGTGTACAGTGATGAATTTAGGTTTATTTCAATGTGTACAAATTTCGGGGAGATTAGTTTTTGAGTTTGAAAAAAAATCTACATGCATAGCCGGACTAGTAGGAGAATACAGATATACAATCGTTTGATTGCAAGTTGAAATCAGAGGACGCTGAGCCATTTCTGATTTTCTTGATTTTAAGCTTAGAGTTGATATGGAACATCAATAACAGGCTAACAAAATCCAGTTCAATCAAAGTTTATTATGTCCTGAGCAAAAGTGATATATTTGCTTTGTACATTCCTCACCACCATGTACATACATTGCAAATTATTTTAAACGCAGGACGAATACGTCAAGCTACGGTTTAATATATTTGTCATTGACGATACAGTTATAATCATTTATTATCAGCATGACGATCAAGACGATTGCCATATATAATTTGTTTACAGCTCAGAGGCAAAAACTTAATTGTTTCATTGTAAGACGGCAGGGTGTGGGTATTTTTGCTACTGTTCCTACTTTCTGGTGGTTCCTACTATCATACATCCTGGATCTATACATAATCCTATTGATTCAGGTTTGAATTTTTATTTGATGACATTTCCGTGTGCCATTGTACTTGTGGATTAAAATCATCAAAATCCATAGCCTCAATGGTCAGCTTGATCCCAGTTTAATGTTGAATGAGGTTATGGATCACTCATTCTCTCATTCCTCGACGATAGAGCAAGCTGAGTCGATTTTACTCTTATCATTTAATGCACAGGGATCTGCAACATGCGGAAGCCCATGGTATTAAAATTATAGCTACTAGGAAATAGTGACTAACCTACCTAATGGATCGTAGAATAGCTGTTTTCCGTAAGCTAGAGCCCTTAGAATTATTTCACAATAACACCGTTTAAAACGCAGGTCTAAACATTAAGTTTAAAGAATATCGAAATTTTGCTCTTTCTTTCGTGCCGAAAGAACAGTTTACACAGAAATGTATTTTGCAGTGCCGCTTTTGGGAGTCCTTTTCTTATTGACAGATTGATCAACCAACCAGTATTGCCAGAATGTTTTCAAATCGACATCCTACACTGAAAAGAAAAACATGTGGTTGCTTCTGAATTGGAGCCGTGCACGTTCTAACGACACCTAGGTGGCGATCATGTGTATGTGATGAGACCATAATTTATGTCACAAGGCGATTAGTTTTGTAAACATTTACAGTAAAATTACTTTTTGTCACGAAAATAAGCGTTTAAGAGAAAACAGTTAGTAAGAAAACAGTTGAAAACCGTTTTTGCAACGTAATGGTAAATATAGTAGGGAAATAGATATCAAAGTGGGAAATTATTACAATACACACCCCGCCAAAAAAACCCAGTTGCCCCCCAAGGCCAAAGAACCCCACACCACCCCTGGACCGGTTGGATTCCCCTGTCACAGCTAAGCAAACCAAAACATAACCCCAAACAACTGCGATAAGGAACATATGGAATTATTACAAATTCACACCCCTAAAACGCATTCCGTCCCTCTCCCACAAAAACATAACCTCAACATATCTCGTTTTTTAGGAACATTTTAGTGAGAATTTTTACAAAATCATCAAAAACCATGTATTGTGCCAGAAGCAAATTTTAATTCCTGCGTGTGGATGCCATTTAATTCTCTGTTAATGAGTTTAAACTCCTATAAATAATGTTTCTGTTTGTAAACTGTTGAAACTACTTCGTGAATCCTAAAAAAATTTAGAATCATCATCGGTTCACTAGTTTGTATTTCCACACACAGAGTTCACATGTGCTGCAATACTTTAACCAGAAAACACACATACACACGCTCCCCCTTGTATATATATAAAAAAAAACACACCCAAAATATATATGTATGTTCTTGCGCGGCAGGCGCCGCGGTAGTTTTGCACTAGCATTGCCATGTTAATGTATAAAAAAAAAAACCTAAAAACACAACCAAAATTTTTGTTTTTTTTTTTCTCTGCTTTTTTTTTAACCCCGCCCCCACTTTTACATTCACCACTCTTTTCAAAACAAGGGATATGCACACCATGTTCTCTGTTCTTTGCTTTAACGCCGCCCGCCACCAACCCCAAATTGAAAAAAAAAAAATCTAGTGAGTTAGAAATATGACTAACCGAATAAAAAATTACAATACAAAACCCTAAAATTATAACTAATTTTGTTGTACACGCTATTCTGAAGTAACTCATTTTTGAGTCAAAATTCACTCAGTCTGGTCAAAAGGGCACTTACCCAGAAATGGGTAAGCACAACTGTACTCAAATATGAGTAAACGTGCCTGTTGGAGAATTTGTGTAAAGTTTACTCAGAGGTTGACAATTGTTGAATGAGTAAACTTTACTCATTTTGATTGAACGGAATATGGTAGTGTGCGTTAATGCCTCAATAATTATTATTTTAAGATGAATGTGAAAAAATATGACAAAATCAGTTTTGCATATATTTAATCAATTGAGTATACAAAGCCTAAAGTTGTTTAATTTTTTTCAGCTTGAGTAGCTTATTTAAAACTGAAACAAACATCATTCATCCACTTCAAAACTCCTTCAAAATAAATCCAGCAAGTGATCTATAATGTTGAACACGAGGTTGAACAAATGTATCCATGTATAAATCCAAATTGCTGGAATTCAAATTCTCGAGATGCGGTGCTGTATGCTGGAATAATTTTTCATTAATTTACTGAAATGAAATAAATAAACATATAAAAAACCACTTACCAAGATGTTGCTGATACCTTCCGAAACCCAGATAGTCTAGGTTGGTGTGTATTCGCACAGGAACGGTCGAAATGATGCTTGATTTTATGTCGCACGAGAGGGAGATTTTTGATCGCAATCGTCGCATGGGAGATTGAAGTGGACGATGATGTGGCTAAGCGTCTCCATTTTCACTAATATAATTTTAATTGCGCAAAAATCGCCCGCTGATAGCTGTCCGCCTATTTCAACTAGGAAAAAAATGCTATCATACTCATTTACTCAGAATCTGGGTGGATTTCACTCATCGACGGAAAACCAGTTTACTCATTTTTTGACAACTCCATACTGCTAACAAAAATGAGCGCAATCTACTCAGCCACCTCAACTGTCAAAAGTGTGCCTCAGTGTGCCACACATGTGGTATGGATTAAAAATCGAAGTGCCACAGTTATGAAACATATTCGTCTAGTGTGTAAGACATCGTGGCTGACACACTGTTCTAAGCGACTTACTCTTGGGATGCTGGTAGACTTTGTACGGTCGGATTTCCATACAATTCCGAAACAGGATGAGGACCAACGAAACGTCATCAAGATAAGTAAACGTTCATTAAGTGTTTAACATTATATTAAATATTCTTGCCCATTACTTCATTATTTTTCCATCGTTGCCATGAATACGCATTGCGTTTTTTTCCTCGATGCGCGGGATATTTACTAAAATCTCGAGTAATTTTTAGGCCGGACGTGTCTGCTTTTGTGGACGAGGAGGGGATGTGGGATTCAGATCGTTGGATTCGTAAAACCCGAAGCACTTTCATGTAAACTAGGGCCACCTACACAAGGAATAACATTTCCCTAACATGATGGTGATGCTATTTTCCGTGAGGGTGCGGAGGATCTTGAGAGATTTGCGTTCGAATCTTACTTTGTTTGCAGGATCAGGTGCGTCTGTTTGGAGAAGTTCTCGAGATATATTTCTTTTTGCTAATAAGCTTTGATGAGCCAGTAGTATAGCTCTACGCTCAAACTTTGCTTAATTCAAAAAATTGGAGAAATTTTTTGTTTTCCTTTTTTAAAAAAAATTGTCTCCTTTTCGGTTAAGCTGCTTGGTGACATTGGTGATGAAGGGTGTTTCTTAGCCAGGAGACTCTTCACGCCAGCCAAATATGTGAAAGAAACCTAGCAAAAATCTCATGTTTCCAGCTGAGCACTATAAGCATGAAGAAGTGTTCTCTTTGCACCGTGATGTGTCCGGTACGGGCCTATTTTTGGGCGGAAACGAAATAGTCAGTTATAAGTACAAGCAAAGGTTCCCACACCGTTGATTCATAACTGCCGGATGAGTGCGGTGCAGGTGTGTGCACGTCGCTGAAGATCGGTTTCCTCCCAATGATCGGGTCATGGGAGGAAAGTGCATCGTTCATGGCGGATTGCATCGTTTTCGAGCCCATGCCGGATCGGATTAATGTGGCAACAAATCAAGCTGAACAACGCATTGGGTCCTGAGTGACATTGGGAGGCTCTCTTCTTCGACTTTCTCTTTGTGTTCCTACGGCTGTGTAAAAACATGATCAAGTATTTTCAACGCACAGAACAATAATATAAGGTGTAATTAAGGATCCAATATGTCAAAAACATCAGCTAATCGTTTGATAGACAAGCTGTTGATGAAAGAGAGGGTCGACGGGGAGAGTTTCTCAGTGTTGTTCGGGACCTGATGCATTGTTCAGCTTGAAATGGTTTGTTTCTACCAAGTTTTGAGGACGGTGTCAGGTATTTCTCTATTTCTCAAAACGGACACATCCGGAGTTGGGTACAGGCGACTCGTGATGTGGTAAGTGCTCTCAAGGACGTGGAGCAAGACAGGTAATTGTTATCCATTGTATCTATATTAATAAAATTAATTTTTAATAGGTTTGCGTCGACCATCGGTTGAATCGGTTGAATCGGTTGTGTCGATACTTTGTTCCGCAATATTTTGCTATCGAGCGTAGCGTTTTGTCTATTGTTTCGGTTGTCTATTGTTCGTTGCGCGAGTGATCAGTTGATCATCAGAAGTCGTGGTTCGCCGGGTAAGATCGGTCGGTGGTGAGGTACATAATTAATTGGGATCCAAATTATTCGTTCGCCATGCTCGTCGGGCCCTATCCTGGCACAAATAAACCACTGTCCCATTTTGTAAGAGACTCAGGCGGCATCCGTACTGTTGGTGTAGATCGGACCAAGTTGGCTCTCAAGCGTTGAGATGAATTACCTTGTTTTCCTAATGGAATACCACTATCACACTCTGTGAGTGGCCCCAATAGCATCCTTACTGTTGGTTTAAACCGGACAATATCGGCTTTTCAGCATTATTAAAAACCACTTTGTTTTCTCAATGAAAAACCACAATCACACTTTGTGAGTGGCCCCAATAGCATCCTTACTGTTGGTTTAAATCGGTTCAAATCGGAAATCGGTACTAATTACACTTGATAGCTTATCGTTAACCAAAACGAACCCTGCTGCCACCCAATCCTGTTATCCAAAATCCCAGTGATTTCTCGTGGAAGTGCAGTGGATTCCGCGGCTTCCAATAAAGCGAGTATCACGCCAACATTTTCCTACCCATTCCCTACTTGACCTGCATTCGGGCGAGGCCGGCGCCGGTATTGCCTTAGTTTGGGATCACCAGTTTTTACACATTGAAGATGTATGTTAGTCCCAAGCATCATCTGTTGGTTCTCTGTGTAATAACAGCTGATCTGGCAACAACGGAGTAGCAACCTCGGGCGGTCAATCATGCTCATGCTCATGCATCCTTATACACCAGCTCATGCTCTGGCGGATCGGACTCTTTGCATGCATCAACATTCTTTTTAAGTAGATCAGCCAACATGGTTAAATTGCTTTCTCGTGAAGAAATCGTTAGTCCATTAACCTTAACCGTAGTTTGGAGGGCAAACTTCACTCGGCTGATGGAAGCTGATTTGTGCATATCCAAATCCTTAGCTGCAGAAGCTTTTCTCAGGGCAAACTGCTTTTGAAGAAGCAATTCCGTCTCCCTTTTCGCACGCTTTTCTCTTAGGGAGTCACTATCGCTGCCTTCATCTTCTTCGGCCGCAGCGTCAGCGCCTTTGCGACCGCCTCCGTATAGATCTGAACAGTCGTCATCAAAACCGACTATCGTTTTTAGCTTCCCAGACACTGACAGCTTTTGAAAGGTTTCGATAGATTTCTCTACTTTTTTTGGATGTGCACATACATCACACATGTTGTTACAGTCCGGTGGATCATCGCCAAAAAAATCTGAAAAAAGTCTGTGCCGACAATAGGCGGATTCGCAGTATTGCACGATTTTTTCAAAATTCTTTTGTGCCAGTTTGGCCTTATCTTCCTTGGAAGTGCCCTTGTTTTTCTGCAAATCCTGTTGTAGAAGGAAGTCAATCGACTTGCACTGCTCTCGACAATGATAAACACGGCAGTAAGATTTCTTTCCATCGCGACCTGCTCGACCCGATTCCTGATAGTAAGATGCCACACTCTGGGGAATGTCCCAGTGAATGACAAAGCGTACTGAGCCTTTATCTACACCCATTCCAAAACTGATGGTGGCAGAAATGGCCGCATATTTCCCGTCCATCCAGTCTTCCTGTACAGCGATTCGCTCCGACTGTTTCAACCCAGCATGATAGGCAGCTGTCTTCATTCCTAGTTTAGACAAACTATTTGCTACCCGTTCGGTAGTTTCGCGTGTTCGACAATAGATAATTCCGCATGCTTTTTTGCTCTGAAATGTGAAAAAATAATTTAAATTATTGCATTGTAGACATATCTCAATTGAATTGTTTCAAGACATACCGGCTTGACATCTGCGTCGTCTTTATGTAAAATACTTTCAATGTAGTCCCGAAGGTGGATGTAGTCATCCTGGATGGAGTTTTTAAACACCACGTCATAGTAGAGATTCTTCCGAAAACAAGGAGTTTTGAATTTTGCAATAGGTTCTTTCAGTCGCAGATTTTTGAAAATATCCTCGACTACTTTCTTAGAAGCGGTTGCCGTTAGTGCAATCCATGGAATTGAAGGATATTCGGACCGTAAGTGACCAAGTTTGAGATAGTCCGGTCGGAAGTCATGGCCCCATTCGCTGACACAATGCGCCTCGTCGACGACAACGTACGCAACCTTCTTGTTTTTGACTAGCATCTTCATGAGCTCCTTAAAAGTCGATGTGTTGGCCTGTTCTGGTGTGATGTACAGGAAGCGTATGTCGGTGCGAATGCTTTTCAGATCATTCAGAACCCGGTCGCGGTCTTTGTTGCTCATTTTGGAATTAATAGAATCGGCTGGAATTTTAAGCTTGGCCAACGTATCCAGCTGATCCTTGATCAAAGCCAACAGGGGCGAAAACACGATTGTAACCTTGTTATCCTGCATGACACCGGGCAGCTGGAAGCACAACGATTTACCGGAACCAGTCGGCATCGAGACGTACACATCACGGGTTCCTGGAAAGAATAAAATATGGGTTGGTGAACTAGGTATCATCTTTGAAAACTGTATCTACTATCAATTGTCAAATTATTTAGTACAAAACTTTTTGAGACTATTTGAGATAATGTCTTTTTTGTTAACAATAAATACTATGGATACATTAAATTTCTGTTTGAAAGAATGATTTTGTTAATCTGATTGTGACAGCCGGTGAATGTGTCGAACGGCGGTTATCAAACTTTCGTAAATAGTTTTCCATCGTTCCGTACGCTTTCCCTGTAGAAATGCGTTCGAAACACCAATATTTTTCCGACACGCGACATTGAGCTGGCCATGCGAGAAGCATTGACATTCAAAGTTTATGCCACAAACTTCCAATGGCTGTCCCTGTGCTTTGTTGATAGTTGATAGGAAACTGCAGGCGTTTGAAGTCGAACGGAAAGTTGGTGAAAATTATCGAGATGCGCGGAATCAAAACGTCCTCGCCTTCGCATTTCCCTTCTAGTATTGTCGCTTCAATAACGTTTCACAGCTAGTCTAGTGCCGTTGCAGTGTCGAGGTTGATTGATGCTCCGCAAAATTATGATTACTCATCCAACATTCAACTGTAAATTATAAGATGATAATCCAGGCAATTCTAACGAATTTAAGAATTCGGTGGGACAGTTAACTACATTGTCTTGGTTTGTGACAACATCCACCGATTTGTATGTATGCAATTGTCCAACAATTTCACTTTAAATTGTGAATTTAATTTTTGGCTCATTTGACCGTTCCCTTTTCGTCCCAAGCCATTAAATTTACAACATAACTCGTACTTTTTGATGTTCCGCACCGCGGGAAGATCTTGTTGTGTATTAGCATTGGGCGAAATGAACAAAATGTTTGATTTTCTTGTACTAGAAAATATTACCAATCAAGATAGATAAAATCCTCTTCATTTTTGGGGAAAACTCAAATCATCAAAAATCTTTATCATCTGACATTATGACCACATGATTTTGCCTAGTCGAATTCAACGACGTAAAAACAACCGTTGAGTTTTCAAGTTAAAAATTCATTGATTTTACTCAAGGCGTGGAGCATTGCTTTGCTGTACTTATGCTGATCCAACATCCCATTAAGATCGCACATGCCTTAAAATATTTTGACATTCAGTTGAGGGCTACTTGTCTCGAGTTCCTCGAGTATCCCAAATTTCCCAGATATTGCTCCACTTGGACTAACTATTGCTATTATTGTTGTTTTAACAACAGAAAAGGAGAACTAACACGAGATACATTCGCATGCAAAAACTAGTCGTTTGAGTGGTTGTCATGTATTGTTTCGCGTTGTGAGCATGAGTGCGTGAATATGTATGAGAATCTGAAGCATGAGATTTAGATGTCTTATTTACACATGAGTTCATTCACGCGAGGATTTTCAATGAATGAGATTTAAGTATATAAAATGTGCATTAAAAAAAGCGACTGAATGTTCCGATTTTTCATGCGATTACCTTTTCACCTGGTGGTCGGTCCACCGGTCAGTAGTCAATATATACTGTGAAAATTTGACACCTTTACGGCAACTATGGCGAGAAAAGTGAAACAACTTCGATCTATGGTTTGTTCATACCGCCTGCTCCATCCGGGCCTAAAAAAGTCGGCCATCATGGCCCACTTCGTGTCGACCGGATACGATTGCGGAAAAATCTACAAGATTCTGGCACTTCTGAAGAAGGGAGAGTCCATTGAGCGGAAGCTTGGTTCCGGCCGTCCAACTGTTTTAAGCGACCGGAGGATTCACTAGAAGCTCAAACGGAAGACGGAAGGCAAGGTCCGTGCATTGGGCCGGGAGGTCGGTGCGACCGGTCAAACGGTCAAGAAGTATTTGGCCAAAATTGATACCCACATGCGGAAGCGTCAGTTCAAGCCAGCCGTGTCGGAGAACCAAGCGGAAACCCAGAAACAATAGCTGAAGATTCTGATCAAAGAGATCCTCCCGGCGAAGCGGAACATGGTGGCATGCCAACCCTTCCAACGTGCCCCAGCTCAGCCCAATCGAGAAGCTCTGGGTCAATTTGAAGAGGAGAGTATATTCAAATAATTTTCGTTGCCAAAACGACGGTTGATTTGATCAAAAAGGCGACCAAGGAACTGAAGAATATGCCTTCAAGCTTCTTTTTTTCACCTATGGCCAAAGTTCCTGCTAACTGCCGCAAGGCGGCGCGGCAGGGAGTAGACGTATTTTTGTGAAGTTTTTAATTGAATAAAATGCAATTTGGTTTGTAAACATATCTTTTTCCGTTCTTTTTTACCATCCATCCGAAAATAGTCGCTTTTTTAATGCGCACATTAAGGTGAAACTGGAGGGAGTTCTTTTTCCATATGATTTATAGGTTAGTTTAATTATCACTTCACGATTTTGGATACAAAATATCACAAAGAAAACAAAACAAACATCGCTCAAATTGCCAACCAATGGATGCTCAAGTGGAGCAAACAATTCTTGAAAATTTCACGCCCGAAGTCCTAATCGTATTTGCGGTTTGTGCTCAGAAAACTTTGAAGTGATGGACTTGATCCCGTATGTCCTTAAGAGGCTGCTATATGTAATAAGTAGCTAAAATAAGAGTTTAAGAATCGGTTAATTATAAACTTATGCCTCACATTTGTCCTGCTGAGTAAAAATAATCATAAACGGTTTACTTTAGATTTAAAGTGTATCAATATTTGGATAGTTTTGATATGGCGTTTGATCGATTTTCCGAAATCTCGATTTGCAGCTAACCGAGCTTCTTGTCTTTTCTTGTCTTCTTGTATTCGCCCTCGTTCCTGCTCTATCTAAATATTATCATTCACGGTAACTCTAAACGATCTATAACATTCTTTTGAAATCTATAAATTATCTAGTTAATTTAGAAATCATAACAATTTCATGATCCCAGACAACAAAAATTCATGTTTCAGGATTTGGTAAAACTTCAAGATAGAGCCTCAATAAAAACGGAACAGACTTCAACGATTTCTTTTCATCGTGAATCGTGTTTTTAAAGTAAGGGGTCATGAAACAGATTTGACCGCATTTCTTCTATCTTAACACAGCAGACTAAGGCAAACCTGCTTCTTTTCTTACTGTTTAAAATAAAAGGAAGTTGATGAAGAAATATTTATGAAGTCTGATTACAACTTTACATATGTTGACTTGATTTTTTAATTGCCGGCTTACCCAAACAGATGTCGCAGAACATTAGTCGAGCATCATTAAATCTGATCAAAGATCCCACCTCACTTTTTTTTTGTTTTTTTTTTTTTTTATGAATTCATTTATTTGTTCAGGCTCAATCGAATCAACTTTACAGAGCCAAGTTTTCATGTTTATATGCATCAGTTATCTTAGAACTAAGGTTAAGGGGGTGGAACCGATTACTCGCGGCCGTCTCGAGGTTAATAGGAATTACAATTTTATGGATGGGAAAATTGCGGTGGGAATTTAAAACAAAGCATGAGGAACAATGGTGTTCTTATATCTAGAATTTCAAATTACAATTTTTTAATTGAACGTTTTCAATTTAAAAAAAAAATCCACTCACTCTCTCTCTAACACACACACACACACACACACACACACACACACACACACACACACACACACACACACACACACACACACACACACACACACACACACACACACACACACACACACACACACACACACACACACACAACACTCACAACCAAAATCACACACCGATTCACACAATCCTCAAAAATTTAACCTAAACAAGTAAGTTAATCAAACTACAATCTAAGGCTAATGTTAGTCAAAAACACATAAATGAGTTTCAAAAACTCCAGATCGCGTGCGGCCAAAATGTCTCGAATCGGTACATTGGGTTGTCTACCTCGAGCCCGAAGGGAATCATAAAGCTCAGATCTGACTCCACGATGCTCAGCACAAAACCAAATAACGTGATCTGCGTCCTGGTAACCTTGTCCACATTCACAGAGATTGCTGTCGCTCAGCCCAACACGGAACAAATGAGCGTTTAAAGAATAATGATTGGACATGAGGCGAGACATCACACGAATGAAGTCTCGACCCACATCCAATCCCCTGAACCAACATTTCTTATACACCTTAGGAGTGATAGAGTGTAGCCATCGCCCCAAGTCTCCTTTACTCCATTTATACTGCCAGCTATCGAGTGATATCTGACGATAAATATAGAAAAATTCGTCGAAGACGATTTGTCGGTCATAAATATCGCCTTCCATAGCCCCCACCCTTGCAAGCGAGTCCGCTTTCTCATTGTCAGGAATCGAACAATGAGATGGGACCCAAACAAAGGTGATAATAAAAGAACGTGAAGATAAAGCACTTAGAAGACCTCGTATTTTCATAAGAAAATAAGAGGTGTGCTTTACCGGCCTCAAGGAGCGAATAGCCTCTATAGAACTAAGACTATCCGTGAAAATGAAGTATTGATCCGGTGTAAGAGAGGCAACAGTTTCTAAAGAAAAGTGAACTGCTGCCAATTCCGCGACAAAAACAGAACAAGGTGCTTGAAGTTTACGACCGACGCTATAATTTTCATTGTATACACCAAAGCCAGCGGAGTCCTCTATCAAAGACCCGTCAGTGAAAAACGTTTTGGTGGAATCAACTAGGCCAAACTTTGCAGCAAATATCACCGGAGCAATCATAGGACGATGATGCTCTGGGATTCCACGAAGCTCCTGTTTCATGGATAAATCAAAATGAACCGAATTTCCGAAGTTGGAGAAGCAAACACGATTGGGAATATTCAGCGAAGGGCTGACATCCTGTGTTATGTATAAATGGTACAAAGTCATGAAGCGGGTTTGAGGGTTCAACTCAAGGAGCTTCTCAAAATTTTCAATCACCTGGGGGTTCATAACTTCACACCTGGTGAGGAGCCGGAGAGATAATTCTGAAAACCGATCTGAGAGTGGCAACATGCCAGCCAGCACTTCAAGACTCATGGTATGAGTCGAGTGCATACAACCCAACGCGATACGAAGGCACCGATATTGAATACGTTCCAGTTTGATGATGTGCGACCGAGCCGCTGACTGAAAACAAAAACTACCGTATTCTATAACCGACAAAATCGTTGTCCGGTACAACGTTAGAAGATCTTGCGGATGCGCTCCCCACCAGGTCCCGGTAATTGTGCAGAGAAAGTTGATCCTTTGTTGGCACTTTCGCTTCAGATACTCAATGTGGGATCTCCAGGTGCACTTTGAATCGAACCAGACCCCAAGATATTTAAATGACATAGAATGAGTTATCGGTGTACTCAAAATTTGAAGCTTCGGTTGTGCAGGGTTATGCTTCTTAGAAAAAACTACCAACTCAGTTTTCTCCGTAGAGAATTCGATACCTAGCTCTAAAGCCCAGGTAGACAAATGGTCCAAGGTACCCTGTAAGGGTCCTTGCAGATCGACCCCATTGGGTCCCGTGACAGACACTACACCGTCATCTGCAAGTTGTCTCAACGTACAATTCTCACTCAAACAACCGTCAATGTCTTTGACATAAAAATTATACAAAAGGGGGCTTAAACATGATCCCTGGGGGAGACCCATGTAGCTAAATCGAGAAGCTGTAGAGGTTCCATGAGAAAAGCTCATATGTTTCTCTGACAGCAAATTGTACAAAAAATTGTTCATTAATGGTGAGAAACCACAAGCGTGGAGTTTATCTGAGAGAACTTCAACAGATACTGAATCAAAAGCCCCCTTGATATCCAAGAAAACAGAAGCCATTTGCTCTTTTTTAGCAAAAGCTAACTGAATCTCTGTGGAAAGCAACGCGAGACAGTCGTTCGTTCCCTTACCCCTACGAAAACCATATTGAGTATCTGAAAGCAGGTTATTCGTCTCAACCCATTTGTCCAGGCGGAAAAGGATCATTTTCTCCAACAACTTTCGAATACAAGATAACATCGCGATGGGTCGATAGGAGTTGTGGTCGGACGCGGGTTTACCAGGTTTTTGAATGGCAATAACTCTCACCCGTCTCCAGTCATCCGGTACAATGTTGAGAGCCAGAAACTGATTAAACAAGTGCAACATGCGCCTCTTAGCGACGTCTGGAAGGTTCTTAAGCAAGTTGAACTTGATTCTATCAGCCCCCGGAGCCGTATTGCCACACGAAAGGAGTGCGAGAGAGAACTCTACCATTGAAAAAGGTTGGCTGATCTCATCTATCGAATTCGTGGTTTCGCGAGGAAACATTTGTGCTGGCACAGAATCTGGACAAACTTTTCGCGCGAACTTGAGGATCCATTGGTCCGAATACTCCTCGTTCTCGTTGTTCGTAATTCTGTTACGCAATCTTCGCGCCGTATTCCAAAGGGTATTCATCGACGTTTCACGCGATAGCCCGTCCACGAATTGTCGCCAGTAACCGCGTTTCTTGGCCTTGATGAGGCTCTTAAATTCTCGTTCGAGAGCCGTGTACCTTTCGAAGTGCTCAGGTGTTCCACGTCTACGAAAAACTTTGAACGCGTCGGACTTTTTGCGGTAAACCTCGGTGCATTGCTGATCCCACCATGGGGAAGGAGGTTTCCTGCGAAATGACGTTCCTGGAACTGGTCGAGTTTGAGCTTGAAGCGCGCTTTCCAAAATCAGGTTGGAGAGGAAGTTATATTCCTCCAGCGGTGGAAGCCCTTCTGCCGTTGTTACGGCTTCATCTATTGCTGTCTTGAACCTTGTCCAATCGATATTACGAGTTAGATCATAGGTGACGTTTATCGATTCCGGCGGAGTGAGCCCGGTGGCAACCGAAATTTTAATAGGCAAATGATCACTACCGTGGGGATCCTGGATCACATTCCACGTGCAGTCCAACGATAATGAATTCGAGCAAAGTGTAAGGTCTAACCTACTGCCAAGTGAGGATGGACCAGCCAAGCGTGTAATTTCTCCATTGTTGAGAACGGTCATATTGAAGTTGTCACAGAGGTCATATATCAAAGAAGACCGGTTGTCATCGTACAGTTCTCCCCAGCCTGTACCGTGAGAGTTAAAATCTCCCATGACCAGCCGCGGAGCAGGAAGAACCGAACAAATATCTGAAAGTTGTTTTTGGTTTATTGAGGCTCTAGGAGGAATATACACAGAAGCAATGCAAAGGCTTTTATTTTTAATAACAGCTTGACATGCGACAACTTCAATACCTGGAATTGGAGGAAAATTCACTCTATAGAAGGAGTAGCACTTTTTGATCCCCAAAAGTACTCCTCCTCCACGTGAATCCTCACGATCAAGCCGAATAATGTTGAAATCGTGAATTGGAAGATCGATTTCGGGTGAAAGCCATGTTTCACAAAGAGCAAATGCATCACAACTGATATTGTGAGCTAAAAATTTAAATGATTCCAATTTAGGAATAAGACTTCGACAATTCCACTGCAGAACAGTGATCAAATCCCCGACCTCTTTTGGCAAATTATCCATCGAAGGAAATGATAGCTGCAAGGAGGGGCCACTTTAATGTTAATTTCTTCAAAAAAGTTTTCACAGTGGGAAGCATTGCCATAACAATGCTTTTAAGAGGGTCAGATATTTTGAGGTACTTGAAAATACCTTCCACAATATCATCAAATGAGAACAGCCCAGATGAAGAGGGGGCTTCTGTTCTTAAAATCGGGGCATCAGGGGTTTTGGATGTCCCCGGGAGAGATGGGAAATCCTGTGTGTAGTTGGAACTTCGAAAACCAGGTGGATTTGGATTATCCTTATTTCCACTGCTCTTTGAATTGGGCATGTTGATTTGGGGCTTCTTTTCAGCTACTTTCCCTGGTCGGATGCGTCTTCGCTTCCGTGAAGCACCTTCCGGAAAACTGAAAGAGGTCCCCTCCTCAACCAAGTCCGAATCAGACTCGTCATCTGACAGAGCAGCAAAAGGATTTGTATTGATATCGGGTGGCGAGGCTTTCTTAAGCATTTCTGCAAAAGATTGCCTTGAACGTTGTTTCAGAGAACGTTCCAATTTTTCCCCGCGTTGTTTGTACGCCGGGCATGACGAGAGAGCATGGGGAGGAGTACCCTTGCAAAAAACGCATTTTAGTGTGTTATCTGCACAGGGACCAGCCTCATGTTTCTCCCCGCAAGTTGAGCAGCGTGCCTTATTGCCGCAGTGAGAGGCCGTATGCCCCATCTGCTGGCAGTTTTGGCAGATCATTACCCGGGGTACAAATAACCGCACAGGTAGCCGAAGTTTGTCCAGTTCTAAGTAGTGAGGAAGGGCAGAGCCAGAAAAGGTCACCCGAAACGAGTCTGTGGGGGTAACTTTTTTCTTACCCTCGCTGTGCGATATTTTCACTAATTTTGTTACTTCCAGTATCTGTACTGGGGGGAGCAGAGGGTTCTTGAATCGGCCAACCGCCCGCTTCTCCAAAATTTCAGGGCACAGACTCGCCTCTGTGACTACTCCTACAATCTCCACATCACGAGCTGGAATATAAACTCTATATTCCAGTGTAAAATGCTGGGAGGAAGCAATCTCATTAGCCTGCTTCAGGTTAGAGACGACAACACGGAGTTTATTAAATTTAACTTTCGTGATCTCTGTCACGGCTGAGAATCGCTTCGTCAAATCAGTAGTTATTTGGTACACATTCAGAGGTTTAATTTTGGGCTGAAAGTAGACAACCCATGGACCGACCGAGTCCATTGGATAAGATCGCGGTCGGAAATTTATCTGTGCCTCCCCATCATCAGGTGGCAAAGGCACTTTTTCAGCTAAACCGTCCATGTCGAAGAAACCTCTTCAACATGCACGATTTGCCTTACTCTTGGGAGCGTTGAACGCTCCCAACAATTTAAATCACACACAAACACAAAATAGGAACACACACAAATTAACGCTAAACTCTAGTGGGAGTGAGATGACAGAGGGAAAAAAACTTAACTAATATTACTGATCTGTTGCTGCTGCTGCTGCTGCTGCTACTGCTGCTGACGCACCGTATGCCTGAACGTCGCACTTCTATGCGGGCAGCGGGGAGCGGTGCGCTGCGTGGGTGCACGGGTGTATCCGATCGCCTTCGGGTGCACTCGCTCGACGATGTCGGATGACCGTTGGCGATGTAGTGGTGTATCGCTGGTTAGCGTCACCACGCGGAGATGAAGCGAAAATGAGTGGGATGATAATTCGCCAGCAAGCACTGCTTGATTTTCTTATTTCATTGGAAAACCACACTGCCTTCTTAGAAAAAAAAACTCACTTTCACTCCTTTCACTGAAGTGAATAGATTTAGAGAAAAAAAACTAATTATTTCCAAGGATCGCACTCGAAAAATCTTCCAAAACAACGGAGCGCTGGATCGAACGGACTTTCTTCTTTCGCTGAACGAAGTGAGATGACTTTTTTTTTTTTTTTTTTTTTTATTTCTCCCCCCCCCCAAAATTATTTTTATTTTTGTTTTTTTTGTAGCTATGAAGGAATTATTTAAAATTTCAACACAATATAAAAAAAAACACCAAAATTTTTAAAAACACCCACCCCCCCCCCCCCCCCCCCCCCCTCTTACTACCCCCCCCCCCCCCCCCCACAATTTCATATTATAATACCCCACAAAAAAAAAAAAAAAAAAAAAATCTCTCCCCCCCCCCCCCCCCCCCCAGGCAAAAAACAAAAAAAAAAAGAAAAAAAAACCCCCCCCCCCAAAAAAAAAAAAAAAAAAAAAAAAAATAAGGACCACAAAAAAAACACACTATTTTTTGGTGGTTGTTTTTTTTCCCCGCGGGAAAAAATATATAAAAAATAAGGGGCCCCCCAAATTTCTCTCTTTTTTTTGGTGAAAAAGGAAGTTTATTTTGAAAATAAAGGTTACAAACGAATTATTCAAAGTATTGCCCATCACTAGCTACGACTTTTTCCCATCTTTCTGGTAGAACGTGAATACCTTTTGATGCTATCCAAGAATCAAGCCATTTTGAGATGTCATCATATGAGTGGAATTGCTGACCAGTGAGACCATGTGCCATCGAACGGAACAAGTAATAATCGGACGGTGCAATATCAGGAGAATATGGCGGGTGGGGTAGGACTTCCCATTTGAGCGTTTCCAAGTAGGTTTTCATGGGTTTCGCAACGTGAGGTCGAGCGTTGTCATGCTGAAGAATCACTTTTTCGTGTCTGTGCTCGTATTGTGGCCGTTTTTCGTGCAGTGCTCGGCTCAATCGCATCAATTGAGTTCGATACCGTTCCCCGGTAATGGTTTCGTTTGGTTTCAACAGCTCATAATAAATAACACCAACTTGGTCCCACCAAATGCACAGCATAACCTTCGCAGTGTGAATATTCGGCCTAGGCGACGATGTTGAAGCATGCCCGGGCAGTCCCCATGAATGTTTCCGTTTTGGGTTACTGTAATGAATCTATTTTTCGTCACCCGTCACAATGCGATGTAGAAAACTCTTCCTTTTTTGCCGCTGGAGCAGTTGTTCACAGGCGAAAAAACGACGCTCAACATCTCTTGGCTTCAAATCGTAAGGAACCAAGTTCCTTGCTTTTGAATCATTCCCAACGCATGCAATCGCTTAGAAACGGCTTGGCGGGAAACTCCTAATCCTGAACCAAGCTCTTCTTGCGTTTGACACGGATCCTCATCGAGCAATGCCTCCAATTCAGAGTCTTCGAAGTTTTTTGGCCTTCCTTCACGCGGACGACCATCAACACTGAAATCACCGTTTTTGAAGCGACGAAACCAATCACGACACGTTGTTTCACTCAGAGCAGCATCACCGTAAACTTTTTGGAGCTCTCGATGTGCTTCAGCCGCCGTTTTCTTCGAATGAAAGAAGAAAATCAACACTTCCCGCAAATGATGATTATTTGGCACGAAATCAGACATCTTCAAACAACCAAAATATATAATACTAAACCAAAATCACTGATTTGGCAAAGCGGTTTGTTTACCATGTGCCTGAGCTTGGTTTATGACGCTTGAGATGTACAACATTCGACCAGCACTTACTACTGGCGCCATCTATTGCTAAACAGCGGGAACTTAGTTGCGCACCTAATACTAGTTAAGAGTGTTATGTTTATGTGTGCAAAATTTTATCTCGATCTGTCAAGTAGTTTTCAAGATGCATTCGAAACAAGAAGAGCTACGCCAGCAAATCTTGGGCGCGGTGATCGATAATCCTGGTCAGTCACACAGATGGATCGGCAAAAGGCATGGAATCCACCATTCCACCGTGTCCCGCGTTGTGAAGATGTTCCAGGAGACCAGCGGCCGAAAACCGAAAACCGAATACCCAGGGAAGGCGCGGAAGATAAGGCAGTACTTTAAGAATAACCCGAACCTTTCCACCCGAGACGTGGCCAAAAAGGTCAATTCGTCGAAGTGGTTCGTCCAGCAGACCACGAAGCGGGCTAGGCTACGTGTTTTTAAGGTCAGGAAGGCGCCAAAGCGGACTGACAAGCAAAACACGGTGGCCAAATTGCGTGCGTGGAAGCTGTACAGTGAGTGGCTGGTCAAGCCAGGCTGTCTCGTCATGGACGACGAGACATATATCAAGGCGGACACCAAACAAATCCCCGGCCTCGAGTTTTTTGTCGGTACGTCCCGCATGGAGGTGCCGGAAAAGTTCCGGAAGAGAAAGATGGACAAATTCGCGAAGAAGTACCTGTTGTGGCAGGCGATCCGCGAGTGCGGACGGTACAGCAAGCCGTTCGTTACAACCGGCACCATAAACGGGCAGATTTATCGAGAGGAATGCTTGCAGAAGCGCTTGCTGCCCATCCTCCGCTCTCACCGTGGTCCCACGCTGTTCTGGCCGGATCTCGCTTCGTGCCATTACGCCAAGCCTGTAATGGATTGGTACGAAGCGAAGGGCGTTAATGTGGTCCCGAAGGAGGCGAACCCGCCAAATACACCAGAACTTCGTCCGATCGAAAAGTTTTGGGCGATAATGAAGAAGAAGCGGAAAAACATTCAAAACCGATGAAGCTTTGAAGTAAAACTGGGAGAAATTGTGTAAGGAAGATGGACAAAGCCTCGCCAAAGATCTCATGAGCAGTGTTAAGAGAAATGTACGAGCATTAAGCTTGGTGGAGGAAATTCAATAAATATTCAATTATGCCAAAATATAGCTAATATATAGTTATTTAATCCCTGAAAATTTGAGAAGTGTCCGATTTAAAATGAATTTTTGGTGATCATTTTTGTGTGTCTCATTTTTTCCGAGTCCAGTCTTTATTCGCGGTTTATGAATTTACAATATTTTTACTTGAGATAATAAATAAACATTGAGCAACAAACGTTCTTCTTCTTTTAGCATTTCAAGCTTATTGCTTGCTCTCAACTTAGTGTTCTAAATGCACTTCCACAGTTATTAATTGAGAGCTTTCGATGCCAGGTACCATTTTTGCATTAGTATGATTGTACGAAAAATTCCTAGACCAGACCGGGAATCGAACCCAGCCACCTCCAGCATGGTTTTGCTTTGTAGCTGCGCCTTTACCGACTGAGCTAAGAGAGGACCGAAACAGCAACAAACATTATATGTGTCAATTGCCAGGATGTACCGATAATATAACATAAATCTGGGTAATGTTTCGATAAACAAGTGGAAAAAAAGTATTCGCGGCATTGAACACATTTTGGATTACGTTAGAATAAACGGCAACACTGCATCTTAACTGTAGTTGGATTCTGTATAAACTGTCAAAGAATGCTTTGTAGACGTTTTCTTTTGTAAGGAAGTTCCTTGATTTGTCAAAGACCACAAAAATGGCTAGAAAAGGCAAATAAACAACACCGGAAGAACGGAAATTGATACTTTCTATGGGTAATGAAGGTAAAACGTTTGAGAAAATATCACGTTTTGGCAGAAATGAATCAACAATACGAAGCGTATATCAGACATACCACGTGTCGGAAGGCTCCATTTTTATTTCCACTCGTTAATTCACACACGGTCAGGACCAATGACTTTTATGTAAGGTCCGGCTCATCGGGCAGTTTACTTGTTTTGAAAGCAAACATATAGTAAACATTGCTATGCAAGCGAGCGCCGACGTCAAAGTACCATAACACTCCATACTGTGAACTGATAATTTGACATCACCATAAACAGCTGTGCCGTGTAAATAGATAAACATTGTGAGGAAACACAACTACCACTATACATTTCCACATCTCACGAATACCTTAAGGCTTAACAGTGGTCCGGACCTTGAATAAACTCATTGGGTCAGGACCATCCGTTCTATTCAACGTTTGCCTCAAAGCTCCTCTCTCTCGTTTCAGAGCAAACTGAACTCGCATTTGTTTTTATTCCCCCCCTCTCTCTTCATTTGTCCTCGTAGAAGGCAAGCTATCAAGAGGGTTTCTTTCTCGTGAGAACTCTCTCAATCAAAGAGATTCCGAATCACGGTACACTGTTAGAAAACTCTTCTATGTTATATTTCATTAGCCAATTTATACTTTTAATCACGCTTTTAACGTAAGACTACGTTTCTCTTTTCTATGCCGGGTATCATTTCAAAATTTTGAAAAATGAGCGTTACGCAAAAGTGAAAGGTTTTCGAACGCTAATTACTCTCGTTTGACTGAACAGAATGACTTCGTGTTTACACCATTTGATCAGAAAAACAAATATTTTGGATTAAAATTTCAATTAAGTGCTATTTGTAAAAGTAGTTCAACTTTTTACTTAAAAATGACCTACAAATCTGCAAACGAACATGTTGAAAATATGGTTTCCCCTTTCCGGGTCCTCAAAAATGGGTAACAAATGGTTCAAATTGTCTTCTTCTTTTTATTTCACTAGGTTTCAATCCATGTTTAATACAGCCATAGCCATAGCGCTCAGCTGCAAATTTATTTTACTCTGTTGCTGGTGTCTGGTTTTATAACTGAAGCCCGTCCCTTCTTATGAAATTTGCTTCGTACTGCATGTTTGTGCCTCCCTTCTTTCGAGTCAATGCTATCAACGCCAGTATATAGCACACGATACGAACCAAAATTATTTCATTGGGATATTAAAGTTCGATTGAGCGCCACACGTACGGTTGTATTTTTTCGCTCTATCGTTACGATGATTTTTTTCCCGTTTTTTTCTATCTCGTCCGTTTTCTCGCGATTGCGCGTCTGGCTCGCAAATTATTGCCTGCGGTTGCTCATCTACAAGCCAGAAGGAAGCCCTGCAAAGTTTTACAAGTTTCCCGCTCGACCTATTGCCGTGGCAATAAGTCGTAAAAATCGATAATCCGCGTGGGCGGTGTCCGCTCCCGAGGCCATAGCCGGGCTCCTTTCAGCGGAAAACAATGTTTGTGCCAAATAGATTACTAGAATCACCCCGAGTATCTTGCCGCTGGCCATTCACAGCGACGAGGAGTTTAATAAATTACTATCGGCCATTCACAGCGCCGAGGAGTTTAATAAAATACTATGCTGTATTGAATACAGCACACGATGGTGTCCTGCTGGTCAAATAAGCCGAATATTTAAATTAATTTCTAACGCGTATCATAGCTACTGTCCTTTTTAGGATAACCAATTGAATTTTACAATCAAAGAGTTTGTGTTAAATATTATCAAAAATAGAACATTTGGATTTTTTGAGGCATTCACTGCCGTTCTACGCATAACTGTCCCATGTTGCAAACGACGTCACTGAGAAAACAACGATTTAAGTTTTGAATTATTATTGTTAATTGCTGATAACCTTCGTGGCAAATAACCAAATTTATAGTTGGCATTTGAAGATGCTGGTGGTTTTCGATGGAATAAGTGATTTTACTAACATTAAGATTATTTTTGTATGTAAAATATTCAGTGGGACTGACATGCGTAGAATCTTACCATGCAGCAGATAATTCTAAGCATATCAGTCCCACTGCGTCATGCATAATTCTCACGTTACTACTAGCGAATTCTTTTTTTTTTCACCTACGATTCCCGAACTTATTGGCAATGTAAACCTCAAGTCGATACGAGCTTCAAATGAAAACTTAAACACTGACGTTCAATACACAACAAGCCGTCCCGATACAGGAAGGAATTGAATCAAAAACGAAAACGGTATACAATGATCGTGTTTGTTGTCATTTGTGAACAACATTTCGACACGGTTTATTTATTAATAAGGTGTAAATGGATCGTTGGTGGTTCAATATAAATTTTCAAGGAGATCGCGATTATTTGGAATCAGATATGAATGGGCTAGCTTTCTTGCAAGCATCCTATGTAAGTGACGACACCGATGATGAAACAGAAGGTTATGTTTTTCGAGGATTTGATCTGGCCGATACTTCCGGAATGCAATTTAAAGGAAACGAAGAACAATTTAAGCGTTTTTATAACCAGTGTAATGCGACAATTTCATTTCCGGGAAATTTTACGGAGTCAATTGAAGAAAATGTAAATGATTCTGAGAACAGTTGTGTTAATTTTTTGAATCGCAAAAAAACTAAAAAAGAAATTTTACGGGAAGATAATGCTAAGAGGCGCAGGTTAGCGCACGAGGCTATAATACAAAACTGTAATTGCCGGAAAAAGTGCATAAACCTTTTGTCTCGAGATGACAGAGTAAGCATCAACGAATCGTTTTGGAACAACAGTGAAGAAAATCGAAATTAATTTATGCAAAAGTACGCACATCCCGCTATTGCTACTAATCGACGCAGTCGTCGTACTCCCGCAAACGAATTGTGTAAGAAACAATCGTATAAATGCACTCTTCCTTCGGCAAGTGAAGATCCGATTGCAGTTTGTCGAAAGTTTTTTTTAAACACACTCGGGTATGACGAATACTGCGTATGTAAATGAAACTTTATTTCGTTGATTGAAAATTGTTAAGTTATCGTTCAGTAAACATTTTGTTTCATTTTCAGTAATATTATCTACCGGTGTATCAATAGAGCAAAAACGGTAGGACATTACCGTTCAAAACGAGGAAAGTATGCCAGGAGTTCAGATATGCGTAAATCTATTAAAAATCATATACTAACCTATGGGCCAACCATCTCACATTATCGTCGGGAGCACGCTCCTAATCGAAGATATTTGCCATCAGATCTATCGCAAAAAGCTATGCACTGTCATTACAACAACACACATGCCAAACCAGTTAGCTATCCGCTCTACTCGCGAGAACTCAACGATATGAACACATCATTCGTTAAGTTGGGTCATGAACAGTGCGAAGTTTGTGTTAGCGTAGAGCAGCACCAAAATGTGAACAAAAGTTCCGGATGTACTGATAAATGTACCATATGTTGCAACTACAATCAGCATCTCGAACATGCAAAGCAGGCACGGATTGAATATCGTAAGAATGGAGATTCAGTTACTGCAGGTCACTTGGTAATGGCAGTTGATCTTCAAAAGGTAATGACTAATATCAACATTTTTTTTTTAATTCAGAGTTTAAATATTATGTATTTTGCAGGTAATTCAATTGCCTCGTTTAGAAGGGCTCAAAACCATAGTGTTTTCCCAGCGAATTTTGGCTTTCAACCAAACATTCGCACCGGTCGGAGCATATGCAAAAAAGTTTGCAGTTGCTGCTTGCCTTTGGCCAGAATCAGTTAGCGGTCGTACTAGTTTTGAAATTGCTAGTTGCTTCCATAAAATCATCCTAAAATATCGGCATATCAGGAGTATAACTTTTTGGCTCGATAACTGTTCAGCGCAGAATAAGAACTGGAACTTTTTCTTGCATCTAGTTCTTCTTATCAACAAGATGGATGGTAATACGATGGAAATTGAACTGAAGTATTTCGAATCTGGGCATACATTTATGGCAGCTGATTGCTTTCATGCCGCTGTGGAAGGTTCAATGCGTCATAACCTTGTTGTAGACTATGAGGACTTCAAACACGCCGTAGGGAAAGCGAAAAAACAGGTCGATGTTGTGGACATGGAGGTTAACGATTTTTTCAAGACGGAATTTACTGTAACTCAATATACGCTGAATCAAATACGCCCTCGACCATATATTGAGCACATTCGTATGATTAAATTATCTAAATTGGTTTCTCTGATTCCGTAGATGGCACTCAGCTGACCTACTGCAACTTGTTATCTAACAAGCAAAAAAAACTGATAGATGGAGAAAACTTTGTATTGAACGATTACTTAAAGTGGCAGAGAGCTCCTCGAGGGGGGATCCAGGAACAACGTAAGAAATCGTTGTTGTCCGCGATAATTCCTGTTGTTGATGAAATCAAGATGCCTTTCTTCACAAATCTGCCGACGATGAATGAATGTGATCCATAGAAGCTTTGCATCATTGTTTATGTCCTACCATGATTCTGATTACTTTATATCTCTATGCACACTTTTACAGAAATAAAAACAAAATGATAATAAGATGATTTTGTGTTCTATAAAAACGCTTCCCAAATTTTTAAAATATATAACAAAGTAATTCAGCTCTAAGAATTAACAAGGATTTAAGTAGCAAACGTGAATGGTGACTTCTTGTGCAAATTTCTCGTAATCCATTTCATTTCATTTTATTTTCAATGCAAATGGTGGATTACATGGAAAAGCTCAATGTTAACGTTTGTAATTAAAGGTCATTGTATGCATTTGCATCTAAGCCCCCCATACATGCTAAGTGGCGATTTGTTCCTTCAAAGAATGTTGTAAACTTAAATCATTCATTTTTCGATGAATAAGTGGGACTGTTATGCCTAGAATTTCAACATGGGACAATCCAACTTGGTATTTTTTTGTTAATAACTCAGAACAAGCAATATATTTTTCTTTTTGTATACGATAGTATATTCAAAAAACTAAGCATATACAAGCAAAACTGGAATCTGACCAAAAGCAACATGGGACAGTTATGCGTAGAACGGCAGTTCAGTCGAGAGAGGTGAATTGTGAGCTACGTCGACAAGAATCCACATACAACATCTTCTGAATAAGCCGCAGGAATTAAGCCAGGCCTGGGCAAACCCCTTTGCAACAGAACCATACGTATTGTTCTCAAAAAGGCTGGATACAATCCAAGAGTTGCTCGAAGCAATCCACTTCTTTCGAAACGCAATCAGCGCAAAAAGCGTAAGGTTTTTGCAAGTGAGTTCTTCAATAAGGAATCGTCATTCTGGGACAAAATTATGTTTACCGACGAAAGCAAATAAAACATTTTCATTTTGGACGGTCGTAGATTGGTGTAGCGTAAATCAAATACAGAACTGTAGTTGAAAAACAATAAACCTACTGTTAAACACGGTGGTGGTAGTGTCATGGAGTGGGGTTCTATGGCGTCATCTGGAGTTAGAAAACTGTTGTTTATAGATACGATAATGGACAAACAAAAATTTACATAAAGATTTTGAAAGAAAATGTGAAAAACTGCGTTTGGCACCTTGGCAAAGATTTCTATTTCCAGCAAGACAATGGTGCAAAACATACCCCCCATGTTATAAAAGAATGGAACCTTTACAACGTACCTCACAGGCCTAACATGGTAACTTCGAACTGAGGAATACAATTATGTTTTATTAAAAACAAATTGAAATCATCTATGCTTTTTGAATATACATTTAATCCGCGGATATTTTTTCCGTCACTGTATTTCTTTATGTACTACGGAAAGGTATTCCGTAAAGCTCCTCAATTCCAATTAGTGTTGGATGGCGCGAACGGAATTAGGCACTGTACAACTTGATACTAGCATTCATTAATTCCATAGAAACATAGGAAATGTGATTTAAAGAAGCACGTACCAGCCTAGGTGGCTGAAAGCCACCGAAATAAATATATTCTTGTTATTCCTGTTATCGACGTACTCCCTGGCAGAAGCCTATTTATACGTGGACTAGGAAATACGATTACCCTTTTTATGGTCATTGGGCCTTGTGTAAAATGCAATAGCACATCGTACCACCTTTCACTGGCAGTCACCATTGTCCCACCGGTTTCCGGTATAGTCAGTAAGTACACAATTAAATACTTTTTCTACTCCAATGGCTCTCCTCCCCATGTGTTCTCTTCCTAGTAGCCTAAGAGTAGCCTAAGGCAGTCGAAGGATTTGTTGACTGGACAAGAGTTCGTAGGGTCGCCAGTCCCTTGTCATGTGAAGACACGCGACCTTCTACCCGTAGTCTTCCGAAGATCCTCATTGAGATCGACTGACCCTGTTACAACAAACCATTAGGCAGGCTATTCTCTGGGGGGAAACCCGCTTAAGATAGTCCTGCAGACATAGGTAATCCTTGCATTGATGGGGGCTTCTTATCCCATCACAAAAGATATATCCAATTTAACTTTAAAATAAATCAAAACACTTGTATCACCATCAGATGAAATGAAGCTCTTTACGTAAATAAGTAACTATAGAATATAATCGTTGATGTAGTAATAAAGACATCAAATAAATGTAGAAACATAATAAGTTATCTGTGAACAATCCCTTATGACAACTACAAAACCGTCACTCACTTGTTATAATAGTTTGTATTGCTTCCTTCTGCAATGCACTCTTGAAATCGTTGTGGCCGAAGTATTGTTTCAGCTTTTCTTGTAATATCCCCTCGGTGCTGCCGTCTTCTTTCTTAATTTTTTTCTCGAAAATTCCCGCCAACTTCTTTGGCGGTTCGGGATCCTTCTCGACCAGCTTCATTTCTGGAGTTTTTGGAGGAATATCATCCTCCAAATCTGAGTAAAACTCTTGTTTCACATTAGGGCTGTTAGTTTGCTCTTCCCAGCTATCATCAACAGATTTAACTGTTTCTAAAACGTTCTGCTCTTTCTTGATTTTTAATGGTATCGTGTTCTCTGGTGTATTGCATTCATTTGTAAGTTTCACTCCTTCGAATGCTTGTTCCGTATCAATTTCATTCCAGGATTCTTTTTTGATATTCTTGATGCTTTCTCCAGCTAGGTCATCATCATCCGGTAGTTCTCCTGGTTCTGGACTGCTGTTACTTAATTTATCACACAACTCATCATTACTCTTATCCTTGCTAGAACAGTCATTGTCTTCTTTTGGAGTGAGGTTTGATAATTGATCATTGACTGGACATTCCGCGGGACTATTTCCAGTTGTCTTAATCTTTTCCTCGCTTTCCAATGACGATTCTTCCTCTCCGGCACACTCCTCGACTTGTTTATCATTCGCTTCGTGCTTACATGCTGGATTCGGTGCACAAAGATCATCATCGCCTAGTGAGTTCAACTCATTTTGTTCCGGAGAACAAGGTTCTTTTGGTAATTCTTCTATGCCGTTAGCTTCCTCCGACATTTTTAAACCTCAACCAAAAATTTTGAACACTGATTTTGAATGGCAGATGCCGGAGCCGATAATCTATTCTCTTTTGGTAAATGTTTTTGTTCGGATCGACTGATTCCAGACTGCTAAAGCATTCTGCGGCATCAAGTTAAAACTAGTAGATGGTGAAATAAATAAAAACGCCACAAAATCGGAAAACTAATCACACGAAATAACACTCGCGACCAATCACGAAAGTTTTCATGCACTTCTTGTCAAAAAATGCCAAACAAAAGATGGCGCATGCTACCCATTGGTTTTGCCCATTGCGGTTTGATCTGGTTTCTGAAATATGTTTATCCTACTGGATGCACGAGCAAATGAAATACACAAAGAATACAGTAATTTACTTAGATTTTCTCTTGTCAAAACCATCCCAGATAGGATTCGTTCGCCTTCGCGACTTGAAAATCTATCAACTGTCATTTTCTTAGTCGTCAGATGTAGTCTTCTTTTTTTTTATTTCAATGTTTTGTTTCTATTTTAAATCGGTTAAGTGTTTGACGCAACCGCACGCAATGACGTCTAAAATGGGCACATATTCCGAACTTTTCGCTCGCGGAATTTCGGTTCTCAATCCGAACGAAGTGAAAAAAAAACGCCGTGAAGTGAATTCCAACATTCAGGCCATCGGTCAGCTGCCGCCAGAGATTCAACTGAACGAAAATCATCCGTTGTACAAACGCGAATAGTGTTATGTGTACGGCGATCGAAATGTGCTGCTTAAACGTGTCTGACAGGCGCAAGGTTCTGCTCAACACTATCGTTGGATAGCAACATCTACCGTCCACAGCTTCCGGAAAATTTCCCCGTCAAAGAAACGCTTACCATTTCCACTACCCAATTCTATCAATGTCAACACGAGTATCGTATTATTAGTCGACAGTACAAGCATAGACTAACTCCAAGACCAGTAGGTCCCGAACAAATACGATTTTTTTCTTGGCTCAGTCAGCACTAGCACATCGGTCCCAAGCTTAATAATACGCCCCTAATAATGAACTCACACGAACACACTCTCAAATATTCTGTGAAAATAACACAGCAAATCAAAACAAAGGCGCAAATATGTATAGTTAGGTGCTGGCTTCAAGGTGTACTTCGGACCAAGGGGACCAATTTCAAATCGCTAGTTGCATATTGATTGTTGGTACAAGTCTCGAGTAAATCATGATTAGGGCCTAAAAGCCATTTTAAACAATAACTTTAAACGTTGATCTCTCACAAATCACGAGAATCTCACTATATCCAGCTACTCCATATGATAGAACTAACATTCTTCTACCAGATGCGGCTTTTATTTCACGAGAGTGATATAAGATTCAAGAGAAATCGACCTTTAAAGTCATTGTTTACAAATGGCTTTTAGGCCCTTAACATGAATTACTCGAGAAGTTTTCTAACCCGCATACACTCCTGTCCCATTCATCTCAGTGACTCCTTTTAAAAAGTGTAAAATACATACTTTTTACTCTTTTTGAAAAGTAAAACATACATACTTTTTACTCCTTTTGGAAAGTAAATATGCATACTTTTTACTCCTTTTGAGAACATAACAGATGTATACTTTTTACACATTTCACAAAATCAATATTTCTCGAGTATGGCTGAAAACGGCTCAATTCCGAAATTCAAATTAGAAAGTGAAAAAGACATCAATAAATTACACAGTCATGTTTATTAATTGAAAAAAAAATTACAAATACATATCTAGAGGTTTTGCGCAAAAATTTACTCACGCATTTTGTTACAGAGTTGATTAACAGAGGTTCTGGAACTATTTATTTTAACCTTATAGCAGTGGCCGAGAATATCCCTTTCCATCTTCATCAAGCAATTCAAACCGAAGAAAAACCTTGAATCACACACGTATATTTTTATTTATTTTATTCAACATATCACGTTGCTGTCCACAATGACTCTCGCAATGATGAACGACAAATGGATTATTGTGAATAATAATATAATAGAATGAAGAAAACATTTGATTGTTTAGTTTTTGAAATCTCCCAAGAGGCATGTAAAGTAATTTCAAATGGCTTGATCAACGATGTAGGAACATTTAAGAACTTTGGGATCAGGTCATAAAACATAAATTTTACTTTCCCGGTGATATCCCTATCGTGAGATACTTTTCCTACATAGTACAACAAGTCGTTTTTAATTAAATTATGTTTTAAATTCTTAGATGCCTTTTCAAATGGTTGTGCGTTTTAAAACTACACCACCCAAACAGTCTTTTGTTGTTCAAGATGGAATCCTCTACAAAAAAATGCATAAATTGGAACTTAGATTGTAATAAATATAAGTTTATGCATTTTGTAGGCATGATGTACTTTTACTGTACTCTTAAATTTTGAGCTTAATTTAGAACTATTGTGCACTGTACAGAATTAGACCGAATATTTATATGTTTTCCGAATTTTGAACTTTTATTGCATTTTTTGTCAGTATCGAGTGTTAGACCGAATGTATGTATTTATTCAAATGTGTGTATTTTTTAAAATTTTTGAAGTTTTATTGTACTTTTCGTCTGTATCGAATGTTATCGAATTTTCGTGTATTGTTTTTTCGTTCACGTATTTTCGATTCAGTAACCAATTAGAGTGAATTGCCCCTCGGCAGTGGCTCAAGTCATAGTCAAGAAGAAAATGAATATAATTTTTTTGCTCAGGAAGTACAAGCACATCGGCTGCAAGCTCGGTCCCAAGCTTAATGATTCGTCCCTAATAATGTATCCGGCATCCGGCCACAGGGCATGGAAGATTTTTTTTTTTTTTAAAATGTTTAAAAATTTTTAATTAACAACCAAAACAAAAATTTAACTTACCTGTCAACTTGGCGAATACGTCTGTATCCAACGTAGTGGATATTTCCTCCATTTTCTATACATCAACAGCCTAAAACAATTCCAACTTGTTGACAATCACAGCAACCCTTGATTAGTCTTTTAGTTACTTGCTTGCCATACGTGTTATATACAACAACACCATAGCAACACCGGTTACTATGGTACAGTAAATAACAACCGCATAGAAACCATAAGCATATAAATACCATCTGTATCATTCGAGTAAGTTCAGTTAATAAACCACCATTAGAACGTTAAAACGTGTTTCTCTTTAGGTTATGGGCCCAGACACGCCATACCTAAGAGCAAAGTGAAAAGGAAACATTCTTGAAGCCGTTCCAGATCCAGGATGTCCAGTGCAAAGAAAGCAGGAATCGTGCAGTTTGCCGGTGAGGGCTATGACACGTGGAAATTTCGAGTAGAGACTCAGCTTTCGGCCCACGGAGTGAAGGAAGCAATCACACAGGACCCACCTGTGGAAGAGGCAGCAAAACCGGCATTCCAGGAGAAGGACGAGAAGGCAAAAGCACTTCTGGTGGCGTACATAGCGGACAGCCATTTGGAGTACATTCGCGACAAGGAAACCGCGAAAGCAATGTGGACATCACTGGCAAATACCTTCGCGAAGAAAGGTTTTGCTGCTCAAACGTACATTCGGCGGTCAATGGCTATGTTACGAATGGAGGAAGGAACATCGCTGGCGAATCATTTTCGTCGATTTGATGAGCTGAGTAGACAGCTTAAGGATGCGGGTGCCACGCTTATGGAGCTGGACACGGTGAGTCAGCTGTTTATTTCGTTACCACCTAGTTACGATGTGGTTACCACGGCGATGGAAAATATAGACGATCAACAGTTGAAGCTTGAGACCGTCAAAGCACGCCTTCTAGCGGAGGAACAAAAGCGTTCTGGAAGAGAATCCGGTTCGAGTGCTTTGGACGGAATTGTGTTGGCAGCGAAATCTGGCAAGCGGCATGAAAAATCAGATAAATTCTTCGGTAAATGCTATCATTGTGGAGAGTTTGGGCATAAAAAATTTGCTTGTCCCAAGTTGAAAAATCGATCCGATCGGGCTCAGGTGGCGAAAATTCAAATCGACAAGGAGGTGGCGCTTGTTTCCGGTGCTAGGATGTGTAATGACCAGCATGAAATCGAGTGGATTTTAGACTCGGGTGCGAGCAGCCACATGGTCAACAACCAAGAATATTTCCAGGACATCCACGAATTACATGAGCCAATTCACATCGACAGTGCAAAAGATGGGGAGGTATTAGTAGCAACCAAGGAAGGTACTGTGAAAGGCAAGTTGCGTGTATAAGAAAATCGTTACACATTAGCGTTCGGACACGTGCTATTCGTCAGGAAGTTAAAGTATAACCTACTATCGTTGGCGAGGTTATTGAAAGCAGGAGTGTACGTCGAATTCAAGCCGGATCAAGCAATCTTGACAAAGGACGGTGAAACCATAGGCATTGCGAAAATGAAGGGTAATCTATTCTACCTGCGAATGAACCGTTTACCCAATGGATCGGCGTTGGCAGTGGATAACAACGAAAAACTGCAACTTTGGCATAAGCGGTATGGGCACCTCAGCTTCAAAAATGTGCTCAAACTGAAGAATTCCAGGATGGTCGACGGATTGAACGATGTGCATGGCAATGCTCAATTTTGCGATATTTGCGCTGAAGCTAACATGGTAAGACTACCGTTCAATAATACGAGACCGCAGACACGAAGACCACTGGAACGTGTGCACACGGACGTGTGTGGAAAAATCACCCCGGGAACATCTGATGGTTATCGTTATTTTCTATCGTTCGTAGACGATTATACCCACTTCGGAGTCGTTTATCTGTTGAAGAAAAAAGATCAGGTATTCGATTATTTCAAGGTCTACGAGGCAATGGCGACGGCTAAATTTGGAACGAAAATAGCAACCCTACGATGCGATCTCGGCCGTGAGTATTTTTCTAAGGAGCAGCTGGCCTACTACAAAGAAAAAGGAATCCTGGTTGAGTCAACGGTGGGATACACCCCGCAACAAAATGGCGTGGCAGAACGATTCAACCGCACCATAGTTGAAAAAATAAGAGCAATGCTGACGGAATCAGGTGCACCGAAATACCTCTGGGGAGAAGCGGTCCTGAATGCAGTATACGTTACCAACAGAAGTCCGACGGAAGCAATAAAAGGTAACCAAACACCTGCGGAACGTTGGCATGGAGAGAAGCCCGATGTCACCAAGCTGAGAGTGTTCGGGTGCCAAGCATTCTCCTGGGTACCGAAGCAGAAGAGAGGTAAGCTGGATCCAACCGGACGAAAGTGCATTATGCTTGGATACGCACCAACAGGATACCGTCTATGGGATCAGGAATCGCGGAAAATTTTTGTGGCTCGCGATGTCCGATTCAACGAAGCAGCATACCCGTTCAAGTCATCAAGTGAAAGCGTTGATCGTCGATTTGTTATTCCGGAGAACATATCACCGATTCCCGAGCAAGAGGGGGAAAATAAAGTGCAGCTACCGGAAGACCAAAATGAAGACGTCCAGGATGATGCTCGTGATTCCGATGGGTATTCCACTGCCGGAGAAGAAGAAAACGACGAGGAAGGCGCAACGGCACTCCCACCACAATCAGAAAGGAACACATCTAATGTTGATAATCCGAGGTCTAGTGGTCGGGAGTGCAGGAGACCAGGTTGGTTTTCTGATTTTATTCCATATAGAGCTCTTTCTGCTGGTGTAAATTCCGTACAGGTTCCCGAATGTTACACCGATGTAGTTGGTCATCCGAATGAGCCTGAGTGGAGGCAAGCGATCCAAGACGAACTGAAGACGCTGCAGAAAAACCAAACTTGGACCGTGGTTAAACACCCCGCTGCGGTACGACCCGTACCATGCAAATGGGTATTTAACTTGAAGTTGGATGCTGACGGGCGGCCTATGCGCTACAAGGCGAGGCTGGTAGCCAAGGGCTATGCGCAAAAGAGACATGTGGACTACAATGAGACGTATGCACCTGTGGCACGATTGACTACGATTCGAACTCTATTGGCACTAGCAACGACGAATGGGATGAAGATTCACCAGCTAGATGTGAAGACCGCCTTCTTGCATGGAAAACTCAACGAGAAGGTGTACATGCAGTGTCCAGAGGGGGTAGCACTAAGTTCTGATGAAGTGTGTTTGCTACATCGCTCACTTTACGGTCTAAAACAGTCACCCAGATGCTGGAACAGCCATTTCAACGAGTTCCTGACCACCTTAGGGTTCGCGCGATCGAAACACGATTATTGCCTGTATGTTCGAGCCTGTAAAAGCGACACGGTATACATTGTGGTATACGTAGATGACCTTCTGATCGCTGCTGAGAATGAGGCCAACATCGAACATGTTAAGATAAATTTGATGCACGAATTCGAGATGACGGACATGAAGCAGTTACAACACTTCCTTGGAATCAAAATCGAAAGGGATTTGGACAATGGAGTGACAAAGCTATCCCAGACAGCACAAATCGATAAGGTAATTGTTCGTTTTGGCATGGAAAATTGCAATCCTGCCAAGACGCCAGCCGAACCGAAACTACAGTTGAAGCGAGAAGATGGAAATTGTGCGCACCCCTACCGCGAGCTCATCGGTAACCTAATGTACATCATGATGGGTTCTCGACCGGATCTGTGTTTTGTCGTTGGATACTTGGCAAGGTTCCAGGACGCAGCTGGAGAAGAGCATTGGAAGCATGCCAAACGGGTGCTACGATACCTACAAGCAACGAAAAATATGGCATTAGTTTACAGAAGAAATCCGAAGGAATCAACAGTAGCTGCATACGTAGATGCAGACTTTGCAAGCGATGAATCTGACCGCAAATGTGTTTCCGGATTTCTGCTGAAGGTTCACGGAAACATTGTCGCCTGGTCGTCGAAGAAACAAACAACTGTGGCGATGTCTTCTACCGAAGCCGAGTACGTTGCCATGAGTTCCTGCGTAAGTGAGACGATTTGGTTAACTGGATTGATAAACGATCTTCAACAAGATGCACTGCAGTTTCCCGTACCAGTATATGAAGACAACCAAGGAGCAATTGCGATGACTGAACGTGAAGAAACGAGGCGAGTTAAACACATTGACGTAAAGTACCATTTCATCCGTGATGCAGTTGCAGATGGTAAGATTAAATTGATTTACATTCCGACCCAGAAGCAACAAGCAGACATCCTCACGAAGTCCCTATCTGCTCCAACATTTGTCGCTTTAAGAAGCAAGTTAGGTTTAGAAGCAAATAACTGAGAGGGGGTGTTGACAATCACAGCAACCCTTGATTAGTCTTTTAGTTACTTGCTTGCCATACGTGTTATATACAACAACACCATAGCAACACCGGTTACTATGGTACAGTAAATAACAACCGCATAGAAACCATAAGCATATAAATACCATCTGTATCATTCGAGTAAGTTCAGTTAATAAACCACCATTAGAACGTTAAAACGTGTTTCTCTTTACCAACGACACAAAAAAAAAATTTTTTTTAAAAACACCCCCACCACACCCCCACACGTACTTTTTTTTTTCTCTTCTCCCCTCTCTCTTCTTTTCACTTTTTTTTCTCTCCCTCTACCCTCATAAAAAAACAAAAAAAAAACTTTCTTTTATTTATAAAAAAATATCATTTTTTTTCATTACACAAAAAATCTTAAAAAAATGCAAAAAATAAAAAAAAAAAAAGTTTTTTCATTTTTCCCGTTTTGTCCTCTGTCCCCCAAAAATGGGCACAAAATTTTCAAAAAAACCCCAAACAGCGGAGAATATTTCAATTGCAAAAAATTTAAATAGCCCAATCCCCCTTCCTACTTCAATCGTACCTCCCATCCTAGTACAATCGTACTTCAATTGCACTTCCGATGTTACAACCGATGGACTTGAAATGTCAAAATAGCTAGCGGTGCATTTCAAATTTTGGCAGTTGGTTGAAGGACATTTGAAGTCCATCTTGGAACTAGGATTGTACTAGGACTGTTTACTTCAAATGAACCTCAGATTATTCGTTGTAAAATAAGACAGAAAATAGTATGTTTATAATGTTTATAAATATCTTATTTTATTAAATTATGGTATTATAATTAATTATTTAATTAATCGATATATTAATTAATTAATATATTAATAATTTAATAATTTAATTAATTGATATATTAATGCATAATTATGCATAATTATGATATAGAATTATGCTTATCATTAATTAATAAGTCATATATTCTCTCAAACATGTTGACAACGTTTTCCGGAGCACCGCCCAAGTAACCACCAGGCTGTAATAGCATGCATATATAGGGCATATGTATTACGTCTAGTGCATCATTGAAGTTGTATTAAAGCTGAAAAGGGCCCCACTAAGATCGAACTAATGCTATATCTTTTGTAATGCCATAAGACATTGCTAAAAGTAGCATTATTGCATTGGTAATGCATCACTACATTCTTAAGCTAATCTAACGCTTCATTACTTGACAACTGTTGAATTGATGCGATCCTGCATTACCGATGTTGATTTTGGGTTGAATAAGTGCAATAATATAATGCTTGTGGTTACTTGGGCGGTCAACAGGATCTTATGCAGTTAAGAAAACTTATGCTGTCGAATAATGGGATACTCGTACATTGATAAAACTGGGTAGCGGAAATGGTAATCGTTTCTTTGACGGGGGAAATATCCGGAAGCTTCTGATCGGTAGATGTTTACAAAGGTGTGATTGCCGAGGGGGCAGTATGATCTGTCTACCTTGAGTGAAAACTAAATCCGAACGAGCTCTTTTGTGATGGGGACAATTAAGCAAGTGTTGGCAATCGCTTTCCGGTTAAAATTGACCAGCTGGCTGATGAAACGCTCACAACGAGTTACCAGTTTCGAAGACAAAAGACGGCTAAAAGTGGAAGGTGTTTAATAAAGCAATCATTGGAACTAATGTTTAGGAATTACTTTTTTCATTCGTTGGAACTTCTGTTGACTCGATGAAACTTAAATGCTGGCCGATCTGAATCCTTTACCAGCACAGTTTTGACTGGCTTAGTAACGAAGACCAGTTAGACGCCATTTGGTGCGGTTGCGTGAAACAGTGAACCGGTTGAAAAAGAAAAACAATACATTAAAATTTAAAAAGAAGACAACATCTGACAACTGAGCAAATGACAGTTGATTTATTTTCAAGTCGTGAAGGAGAACGAATCCTATCTGGGATGGTTTTGACAAGAGAAAATCTAAGTAAATTACTGTATTCTTTGTGTATTTCATTTGCTCGTGCATCCAGTAGGATAAACATATTTCAGAAACCAGATCAAACCAAAAGTCCTAGTACAATCCTAGTTCAAAGGTGGACTTCAAGTGCCCTTCAACCAAATGCCAAAATTTGAAATGAACCGCTAGCTATTTTGACATTTCAAGTCCATCGGTTGTAACATCTGAAGTGCCATTGAAGTACGATTGTACTAGGAATGGAAGTACGATTGAAGTATGAACGGGGATTTGGCTAGTTCAATCGTACTTCAATTGTACTAGGCTCCGCTATCCGGGATATTACAAATAATGTTATAACTTGCTCAAACTCCACGTCACTGTCCATATTGTACGTATATTGTTATATTGTATGAAATGTATTTTTAATGTTTAAAAAAAAAACTCAAATCTGTATCTCTAAAGCTATTTTCTAAGACTAGTTCAGTGCCAACATTTCAAAAGGGTGGCTGCTGTAAACCGTTAACATAACCGTCCAAAAATGAAATGACAACTTTCTCTTACAAATCAACAATCTCAACTGCAAGAAGAAACATTTTTGTACCTTAAGGTGTATTTGAAATATTGGCGCTGAATTTCTTATCTCGTCTACATTTCATAAAGTGACTAGTTTCTTTGTACTGATAAAAAAGCAATGATAATATCTATGTGTCCCACACATGAATTTTTACAATTTGATCAACAAATGATAGTTATTTGTATCCTTCTCACGTGTACAAATAACCAATATCTGTGGCCACACATACTTTTCATTTGCCACATAAACTTCAAATGCGTTTTTCAGAGGGTTCTATTTATGTGTGAACAAATGAATATTATGTGGAATTTTATATGGATTTTTGCCAACGAATATGTGTGGATTTAATAAGGCTGTGTACCAAATCGCGAATTAATTTTTATTTTACTTGAACTTGACAGATTAATCAATTAAAATCCCTTTGTGATAGATCAAAAAACTTTCGATAAGATGTCTGTCAAAATTGAGTTCCTGTCTGTCAGAAATAAGTCAACTCGAGTAGCAGATTCAATCGATTATTTTTCATCTGTCAAGTTGAAGTGAAAATTAAAATTAATTCGTGAATTGGGACACAGCCTAAAAATGCATACTTTCTAATCTCTTTCACATGCAGCAAAATGCCTAAAATTTATTTAACTTTTGACGCATAACCTCCTTACACTTCCGTTTCATTTTACTCAATTTTTGAGTACAATTGTAAACCATCTCTTTTTCTTTTACGGAAATGTTACTCAATTTTCCTAAAAAGTGGATCTAGTCATAAACTGAGCTATTTTATAAATAGTAGAATGGTCAAAATAAAGCCATGGCATCGTTATAAATGAAAACAAATTATTTTTATTGTAAAACTAGTTGTAAAATGAACTTTCACCCAATGTTTTCCATCACGAGAGATCGATGTCGGAACTGAGCAACCTCTGGCATCTGCTGCTGTTCGTCGTCGCGAGTGGCAGCGCTGCAAAAAGAGGGGGTTGATTAATTCAATTAAAACTTCAACATTCATATACAGGGCGCGGCAGAAAATAATGTCAAGATTTGTTCTATTTCTTTCAAATCCCATTTTCAACTAATTCAAGCAATAATATCAACATTTTCGAGTGCAGCAATAATATCAACATTTTTTTTTCAGTGTGTTTCTATCCATAGTAATATCAATTATTTCATTATATGTATTATAGCACGACATCATTCTCTTTAATGGCCCGTTTTTGGTTTAAGCTGTCCAAGATTGTTGATATAAAACAAGTTTCTATTTCTTTAGACCGCGAATAGGAGCATAAAAGTTCATATTTTCTAGAATCACCGGAGTGTATACTCTTTGCGCAATAATATCATTTATAAAGGCTACCATTGCAAACTCTCTTCGTTTTTTAAGTGTGTCTAAATTAAATGGCATGCATCTTGAATCATACGACGGCAATGGAAGGCTCGCGCATCCTAACTTCCGTAAAGCAAATAACAAAAACTGTTTTTGTACTGATTCAATACAATTTACATATGAATCGTGATATGGAGACCAGAGTATGCTACAATATTCAAAGATGGGTCTAACATATGCAATGTTTTGATAGTGTAGGGATCCTTGAAATGAAAACTAAACCTCTTGATAAAACCACATAAAACCGAGCATGTTGGTTGCCTTGTAGATAATGTTATTATAATGCTCGACATAGGATAACTTGGAGTCAAGTATAACACCTAGGTCTTTAATATGACTGCATCTTTCAACTTGCTTCTGGCCAATGGTAACTGCTTCTTGCCTTATAACGTGCTTTCTTGAAAATGATATGGAATGACATTTTTTAACATTTAGTTCTAGTAAACTTTTCGTGCACCAGGTATGAAATTTATTGATTTCGCGTTGAAAAATTTTCAAATCAGATGCTTTACATATTTCAAAGAAAAGTTTCATGTCGTCAGCATATATTAATGACAAACAAAATAAACAGTAATGGTCCAAGATGAGAGCTTTGTGGCACTCCAGATGTCACATTCATTACTGATGACACAATACCACCAAATCTTACCCTTTGTGTTCTACCAGTCAAGTATGATTGGACCCATTTTAGTAATCTCTGATTGAAACCTAGCCTCGATAATTTAAACAGCAATAAAGGTCGGTATCGAGTTCAAAAGAAATTTCTTTTTCTATCTCAATCCCATGTTAAATTCCGTAAACTGAAACGGAAGAGTAAAGAATCGAAAAGAAATTTCTGCAGCAGTATCCACCTGAAAAGAACGAAAAATAAAATTGGAATTTGTAAGGTTTCCACGCAAACTAATGGGAGCTGTCACTTTGACTTTCGGAAAAATATTTCGCTTGATTATTCCGTAAAGGCCAGTATCGACTTAAAAAGTAGCGAGGTTACGGAATTTTGTTCAATATTACCAAGCGGAATTTTGACAATTGATCTGCATGGAACGAAATGTCACTTTCACTTAAGGAATAATCGAGCGGAATATTTTTCCGAAAGTAAAAGTGACAGCTCCCATTAGTTAGCGTGGAAACCTAACAAATTCCAATTTTATTTTTCGTTCGTTTCAGGTGGATACTGCTGCAGAAATTTCTTTTCGATTCTTTACTTTTCCGTTTCGGTAAACGGAATTTAACATGGGATTGAGATAGAAAAAGAAATTTCTTGCGAACTCGATACCGACCTTAAGTTAAGGTGACATTTCGTTCCATGCAGATCAATTGTCAAAATTCTGCTTGGTAATATTGAACAAAATTCCGTAACCTCTCTACTTTTTAAGTCGATACTGGCCTTAAAGGAATATCAACTCTAGCAAACGCTTTACTAAAGTCAGTATACAACGCTTCAACATAATTTCCTTTATCCATTGCGTTTATAGAAAATGTTACAAAATTCAACAAACTGGTAGTCGTTGATCGCCCTTTAACAAAGCCGTGTTGTTTGTCAGATAATAAATTTTTAACTTGTGAGAACATTTGTTTGTTGACTATCGATTCAAATAACTTAGGAATAGAAGATAGTATCGCTATTCCACGATAATTTTTTATCTAAGATTTTTTGCCGCATTTAAAAATCGGTATCAGAAAGGATTCCTTCCAAACTGACGGAAGAATACTTGATTCAAGGGATGAATTGAATAGCCAAAATAAAGGTTTCACTATAGCTCTTTCGATACTGCATTTAGAAAAGCTGGCGGCAGATCATCAGGTCCAGTTCCCTTAGAAGCATCTAATGTATTTATTGAAAGTAGAATTATCCAAATTGGTAATATTTCTGTGTTTTTTTTACCTATTTTTTGACAGCAGCATACAGGTTTGAAAAATGGGTGAAATTTTACCCATTAATGGCTTTTTCATTGCTACCGTGTAGGTGTTCATTTTTAGTAAACATATCGCACTGCTCCACTGAATGAATTTCAATTGGTCGCTGCACAGATCTATTTAGGATTATACTTTGGAAGAAGCATTGCAAAAGTTCAAAGCGTTGTTTAGTTTAAAAGCATGCGCAAATACCACATCCTTTTCCATCCTATAGCATTGGAATGAAAATACTAAACATAGATAGGTCTATCCCTTTCATCAGCAATAAATGTCTACATGACAGAAGTTAAATAGCGTTCAGTATAGATCATCAATAGAAAAAAGTGATATCTTTTTGGATTCTTCTCGTCTTGAAAAGAAAAATCTTGAAAAATGTGGTGATCCTGAAACGAAACTAAATAACTCATTACTTACAATCGCATTGCATCGGGCGTTATCTCGTCTGCATGTATTTTTCGACAATCTTAAAAGTGTTGAAAATGATTTATCAGCTTTTTTGGTTCTTGACGACATGCTTTACATTTTTGTTCAATGCATTGTGGCTTTGTTGTAACTTTGCCTCGGTTGGTATACCCTGGCTTATGCTGCTGTTCTTCCTAGTTTGCATAGCTTCCAAATTTGTCAAACTAAAATGCCCTGGCAGCGAAATTGTACAGTCGATGTTGCATAGGAGTGAAAAAGGAGCCGAATCTAAAGTACTCTACTGGCCAATAGTCAGCAGGGGTGGGGCCTTCGATGCACCGGAAAATTCACTCGCTGCTATAAATCATGTATGAGTCATACCCACATTTAGAGTTGTATATTGAAGACAACTAACAAATTAATTTACATTGTTGTTCACAGTGTTTGTCGCAGAAATGTTACAATATATTACTCGACCTGACAATCACAAGTGATGGACATTTGGTTGTGCTGAACCGAACAACCTTGGAGAAGGCAAACATAAACGAACCAATCCACAAGCTGAAGCTAAACTCGTTAGAAAATTTCAACATATCGGAGCACCATCCACTAGGGTATGTTATAGAGTTTGTGTTAAAGTGTATTAAGCATATTTTCATATATTTTGTTTTGTTATAGGCAACATTTTCAGTCGGAAAAAATTATCACTTTTGAAAGATTACTCAAATTGCTGGAAACCAACGAGCTGACTGTATTTCTGCTAGCATCACATACCAATGCCAAACTGATAGAGGCTGTTAAGGCAACCGTTAGCAAAAACTCAATTTTTGCTAAACGCATTATCTTTTGCTGCTCGTCTCCGATTTCTATTTATCAGGTCAGTAGATTCCCCATATTTTCAATAGAAAGGGTTATTTCCACATTGATGAAATTAAGGTACTAAAAATGCTATGATTAGCAGGCTCTAACAATATAAGCATTTTCACATTTCTTACTTAGTAACATAAAAAGTAGAGTTTCAATATTTGGACATTGCAAATTTAAAAAAAAATCTAGCAACGAATGAAATTGTAATTCTTGAAATTGATCTAGTAGGTGCAATTAACCTTACTATTTAGTAGTGTTAGGGGTTTTCATATCTTTTTTTTTTCAATAAATCTTGGTTTGATTTGATTTTTTGTTATTTCAGTTACGTCAGCACTACCCTGACCTAGTCTGTGGACTATGGATGGAAAAGTCCGCTTTATCACGCACCCATCAGTACCTCAATGCATCGACTATTTTGATGTCTGTCTATGGTGCCATCTTTCGTAACATAATATCACCGGTAATCGGTATCAGTTTGGTGTTCATTCATAAGGATGAGTTTAATGCGTGAGTATCTTCGTAAGAAAAGTTTGATCACACTGCTGATGAATTTTAAATTTCAGACAAATATCAACCTTATGGCACAACGTTGGTGTTCGACCGATTGTGTACACTATCAATTCGCCGAATGAGAAACGATATTTCCAGCAAGTAACGAAAACGCAATATCTGACCGATTCCCTGCGCTCAGAACCGCAGGTTATCTTCCGATCGAAATGCAAGTAAATCGAATGTCGAGGCAGCAAATATATTTGCGCCATAAACCACCAGCAGCGTGTGACAATGTACATCAGTTCTAGTGGCCATTTTGCATTTTTAAAAGCTTTATAGAATTTTGTGTTCCCTCCCTTAGCAATTAGGTTTCTTCTATCTTGCAGAATGTATTTATTTACTTTCTATTAATAACTGCCTTAACATAATTTATTTATTTCACTTTTGCTGATTTAGTTACAAATGGTTCTGTAAATAGTATAATAAGCTATACAGAAAAAGCGAGGATCTCAACATTTTTCTTCATCTAGTATCTTTCCCAGCTGAACGAAGACGTACTATTCAGGTTAGGTTTTTGAAAACTTTTATAACATGACACAGTTTTTGCTTTACGTCTACATTTTTTTATATTACTAGCATTTATGCATGTGAAATTATAAAAGAAAATGCTATTGTATTTCAATCAGTCAAGTCACTATACATTATTTTGTATCAAAATATTCTAATAAAGAGATTTATTAAACTTATGAGCTAGTTACCTTATTTCACCAAATAAATGCTTTGTTTATGGTACTAATACCGGTTATGTTTTTGAAACTAGTTACCTGATCCAGGTTAAACTGAATATAAAACGAATTCGCTTTAAGATATTTATGTCGTTAAGTCAGTGGCTTGAATGTGATTCGGTCGAGGTTTTCCCGCATAATGAAACATAATCTTCTATACAATCAAAACTATATTTTTTATGTAAAACAATTGGCACAATTGTCAAGTAAGAGTTTCTGCTCGATTCCACCACGTTTCACCATACATAGTCTGTAATACAAATATTTTTTATGCTGTATAGGTATCGACATAAATTACAAAGCACTAATGTACAATTTCCCGAGGGTTGCCCTCGGAAACTAGTGCGTTGAAATGAAGGTATAAGACTGTACCTTGTGAAATTAAAAATAAGAACTGTGTAATTAAAGTACTGAAAGCCGTAATCTCCACGTAATTTCTCTTATTGTATCGACCAAGGTGACTCAATTATAGTTGTTCTAACGTGTTCAACTATTGATTCAGCAATGTTGCACTTTTTTATGGGATATCATTTTGCACTGAAAATGAACCTTTCTCCCGCGACCTCCTTACTTATTAAATGGCAGAGCTAGAACAAGTACAGGTGCTTTTGATTTTAGTTCAGAGGACATTAAAGATCGGAAGCGTTCAATAGAGACCAGCTTACTCCACCCCGTGGATTAAAGAATCGGAGGTGGATATGAGGTCACACGTTAAAGTCTTGACTGAACGAGGATAACCTGACACGAGCGTGTCATTTCGAGGAAACCGCATCCCTAACTTTTGAGGCTAACACGAAATTTTTTACCTCGAACTGCCAATTTCTCTACATGTGTCGTCCACAATCTTGTGACTGTTTGACCGAGTATCAAAATTTCAAAATATTCAATATATGACTCTTGTTCACCGATGAAACATGGCTCTTTGCAGTAAAAATTTGGCCTTGTTTGACATTCTTTGATTCTCAGAAGTGGCAAACAATATCAAACACGGGGAAACATGTATGGGCCGGTTCATAAACCACGTAGACTTACTTTTGAAAATCTCAGACCCCCTCCCCCTCGTAGACTTTTCTCCATACAATTTTTTGAAATTTTGTATGGAGCGTAGACTTTGGTCAAAACCCCCCTTCCCCCAAAAAAGTCTACGTGGTTTATGAATAGCCCCTATGAGCTGTAAAACCAAACTTCGTAACATTTCTAGACAAATAAGGAAAATTACTGACAACAGTATTTATTGTCTAATAAATTTAACAGTACACTGTTGGCAAAATATTTTTCTAATCTAATCTAATCTCACACTAACGCAGCCAATTCTTGAAAGCATCCTCGAAAATGACGACGTGTTGAATATCATTTGTATTCAAGGCTAACTGAGTAGCCTGTGCCGCAGAGAGGACTCCAAGAAATATAGCGATTCCAAAATGTTTCTGCAATTGCCCTACTACTTAGAATCAAGGGAAGGAAGAAAGCGTGGACCTCTCGTACCAAACGCTTTCATATAAAGTGAAATACTGTGGAAATGCGTTAGAAATATTAGTTTATGCTCCCTTTGCCTGTGGGTGGACTTTTGGCATTTGAACCAAAAGTCTGGCAATAATTTGCCAAGGTTATAGCGCCTTATCTCGCATACTTAAATTGAGATTGAAATTTAGAATTTATAGTACAAAACATTTAGTTATATATCATTTAATAAAGAAATAATACAATAAAAACACAAACACTTGTTGCGTTATTTGAGGGGCACATCCCGGTGTTGTTTGACGTACCATCCAGATGAAAGTTCGACGACACAAGGTTTTTCCGACGCAGATTGGGCATCTAATCACGAGGACAGAAAATCCGTTACTGGGTACGCGTTTACAGCTCGAGGAGAAGCTATTTCGTGGAGTTGCAAGCGGCAGCAGACCGTTGCTCTTTCGACTTGCGAAGCCGAATACATGGCGCAGTCGGTTGCAACACAGGAGGCGCTCTGGTGGAAGCAATTACGAGAATTTTTCGGGGACGAAGAGAAGATCGTGATTCATTGCGACCAGCTGCAAAATTAATTCCATGCCGTGAAGCGATGGGAGTTTTGGAAATCAATGGGTTGAGGAGGAGTAATAAAATCGAGGCAACCCATGACGTTAAGTTAGCCAGGATACCTAATAAGACTTTTCATTTGTGCTTTAAGCGTTCATCAAACGACACGCGTTGTATTTAAACTCTGTTGCCCATTAGATTGGAATTGCAAATACAACTGTGTCTCGTATGATAAGAACCTTCAAAGGAAGGGAGTGGTCGGAAAAGTGGTCCAATGGACAGTAAAATGGACCGGAAAATGGTGCAACAGTTCAAAAACCGTCCAAACATGTCAATTCGAGATGTCGCTAAAAAGTCTAAGGTGTCAGTCGGTTTTGTGCAGAATACCATGAAGCGTGCTGGGTTACATGTTTACAAGGTGCAAAAAGCCCCAAACCGGAATGAAAAGTAATACATCACTGCGAAAACCCGCGCCCGAAAATTTTCCAAGAAGTTGCTCACCAAATCGTGTTGCATCGTGATTGATGACGAAATTTACGCCAAGGCCAACTTCCGTCAACTTCCTGGGCAAGAATATTTCGATGCCAAGTCTATGTTGGATGTTTCGGAGAAACAAAGAAGAAATTATCGAAATTCGCAAGTTTTCATACCAAGATCATCACTTCCGGAACAATCAACACGGAAGAGTGCTTTAAGAAGCGTCTCTTGCCATTCATTATGAATCATACAGGATCAACTCTGTTTTGGCCTGAACTAGTATCCTGTCACTAAGCTCGAAACATGTTGGAGCCAACGGTGTCAATTTGGTGCCAAAAGATATGTACCCACCTAATTCACCGGAACATCACCCAATTGAAAAATTCTGAGTAATTATGAGACGGAACTTCGCAAATATCCCAAAACTATTCAAACAGAGCTGGAGTTGAAGAAAATTTAGGTAAAAGCAACAAAAACTCTTGGAAAATCGGTTGTACAAAATTTGGTGTGTGGAGTGAAAAGGAAAGTGCAAGCGTTCGGAATGGAAGATGAAATTGAATAAAGCAAAACTTGTTAAGATAATCGATTTAATTTTGGAGAGTACCCAACAAACATCAATGCAGAATAATTGTTTATTCAAACAAATTTGGAGAAGTTGTTCAGCTTTTTCTTCTAGAAAGCTGAATAACTTTTCCAAATTTGTTTGAACAAGTGATTATTCGACATTGATGTTCGTTGGGTAAATATGTGTGTGGCATTTTTTTATCGAATACACCCTTTATCTATGATATGGTATTTTCCTCACAGTTCTACTAATTATTTACTATTGCTTAAGCAGACCCAACAGATCGCCCTCAGTAGCCACCACGTCGCAGGCTGCCGCCGGACGCCTGAGAGTTGTTGAGGGTGACAGTTCTACTGACAACGTGGAACAACCTGGTGGAGAGTCTGGTTAACAAGCGTGCTCGGATGCAGGGCGGTAAGCCATTCTAAGTAATTCCTACCGTCGGTTTGAGTTGTCTGTTGTTTCATTCACTATTCAAAGAAATTGCAGGGTGTTACCGAGTCAGAGCTGGACGTGGAGTATCAGTTACCGGCGTCGTCAAAGCGAGAGCAAGAGGATGACTTCATCGTGGTCGACTCCGAAGAAGAAGGCATGGCAGACGAAGCAGAAGATGGACCTTTCGAAGGTTGTAAGGTGGATGAAGCAGATAAACAGGACCTCCAGTATAAGCGTTGGTCAGAGTAGCAATGCTGAACCTTTAATGCCGTAGTTATTTCGGATCAGATCGGGTAAAAAACTTCTAGGATTTGTTTTGGTACCCATAAAGTTTTCCTCACAAAATTGCAATTAAATTCATGCGATTTCATGCGAAACTTCCAAGCATCAAAACGAAGGGTTTTGGACCAATTTTAGAACTATGAATGTGGTCAATCGGTTACTTACGGAGACAATCCCCCCTGCACCGGTTAAAGAATTGTCAAATATTATCTGAATGATTACTCGAACCATTTTTCGGATCGAGTGACAACTTGGTAGTCGATCTTGGGTGCCCCTGACTGAACAGGTAGAAAACCAATCCGACCATTCTCGAGTACTTTTTCACACAGACGTATCTGATTTTGTAAACAAAGAGGGGAAGTAAGATTCAAACGTAAAATTCTTGAAACCCTTAGCACTTTCATGCAAACTAGGGCCAGCAACACAACACATTTATAATTTTTTACAGAAATCAGTAAAAGTTTACCGAATTCTCAACAGCTGAACGTTCGGTAATCCGATTTAACAGATTTTGGTGAAATTTGACAGTTATCTGTAAAAAATACCGGATTTCGGTAAAATTTTACGGAAATCCGTTAAGTCGGATTACCGAACGTTCAGCTGTTGAGAATTCGGTAAAATTTTACAGATTTCTGTAAAAAAATCCAAGTGTGAAGGCTTATAAATAACTAATCATGTTGGGACATTGCCCTAACATGATTAAGAAGCGTCTCTTGCCATTCATTATGAATCATACAGGATCAACTCTGTTTTGGCCTGAACTAGTATCCTGTCACTAAGCTCGAAACATGTTGGAGCCAACGGTGTCAATTTGGTGCCAAAAGATATGTACCCACCTAATTCACCGGAACATCACCCAATTGAAAAATTCTGAGTAATTATGAGACGGAACTTCGCAAATATCCCAAAACTATTCAAACAGAGCTGGAGTTGAAGAAAATTTAGGTAAAAGCAACAAAAACTCTTGGAAAATCGGTTGTACAAAATTTGGTGTGTGGAGTGAAAAGGAAAGTGCAAGCGTTCGGAATGGAAGATGAAATTGAATAAAGCAAAACTTGTTAAGATAATCGATTTAATTTTGGAGAGTACCCAACAAACATCAATGCAGAATAATTGTTTATTCAAACAAATTTGGAGAAGTTGTTCAGCTTTTTCTTCTAGAAAGCTGAATAACTTTTCCAAATTTGTTTGAACAAGTGATTATTCGACATTGATGTTCGTTGGGTAAATATGTGTGTGGCATTTTTTTATCGAATACACCCTTTATCTATGATATGGTATTTTCCTCACAGTTCTACTAATTATTTACTATTGCTTAAGCAGACCCAACAGATCGCCCTCAGTAGCCACCACGTCGCAGGCTGCCGCCGGACGCCTGAGAGTTGTTGAGGGTGACAGTTCTACTGACAACGTGGAACAACCTGGTGGAGAGTCTGGTTAACAAGCGTGCTCGGATGCAGGGCGGTAAGCCATTCTAAGTAATTCCTACCGTCGGTTTGAGTTGTCTGTTGTTTCATTCACTATTCAAAGAAATTGCAGGGTGTTACCGAGTCAGAGCTGGACGTGGAGTATCAGTTACCGGCGTCGTCAAAGCGAGAGCAAGAGGATGACTTCATCGTGGTCGACTCCGAAGAAGAAGGCATGGCAGACGAAGCAGAAGATGGACCTTTCGAAGGTTGTAAGGTGGATGAAGCAGATAAACAGGACCTCCAGTATAAGCGTTGGTCAGAGTAGCAATGCTGAACCTTTAATGCCGTAGTTATTTCGGATCAGATCGGGTAAAAAACTTCTAGGATTTGTTTTGGTACCCATAAAGTTTTCCTCACAAAATTGCAATTAAATTCATGCGATTTCATGCGAAACTTCCAAGCATCAAAACGAAGGGTTTTGGACCAATTTTAGAACTATGAATGTGGTCAATCGGTTACTTACGGAGACAATCCCCCCTGCACCGGTTAAAGAATTGTCAAATATTATCTGAATGATTACTCGAACCATTTTTCGGATCGAGTGACAACTTGGTAGTCGATCTTGGGTGCCCCTGACTGAACAGGTAGAAAACCAATCCGACCATTCTCGAGTACTTTTTCACACAGACGTATCTGATTTTGTAAACAAAGAGGGGAAGTAAGATTCAAACGTAAAATTCTTGAAACCCTTAGCACTTTCATGCAAACTAGGGCCAGCAACACAACACATTTATAATTTTTTACAGAAATCAGTAAAAGTTTACCGAATTCTCAACAGCTGAACGTTCGGTAATCCGATTTAACAGATTTTGGTGAAATTTGACAGTTATCTGTAAAAAATACCGGATTTCGGTAAAATTTTACGGAAATCCGTTAAGTCGGATTACCGAACGTTCAGCTGTTGAGAATTCGGTAAAATTTTACAGATTTCTGTAAAAAAATCCAAGTGTGAAGGCTTATAAATAACTAATCATGTTGGGACATTGCCCTAACATGATGGTGATGCTACTTTCCGTTCAGTAGGAGACTGAAGGAGCTGAGCTGCAAGCCACCCGGCGGGTCATAGGTTACGGATCATGAACGGCCTCCAGATATGGAGGTTAGATACGAATTATAAGAGCATCCCCACACAGGCTGCCTAGAATGTGGGGGTAGGGGCTTAGCAGTTGCTGGACTCTGTTGAGTTTCTTCCAAAATCCCACAACTATCCGAAAGCAGCCCTGTCAAAGCGAGTCACCCCGCTATAAGGGTAAAAGCCCAGGCATTCACCAACCTGAGCGTCTGTTTTCCATGTCAGGGGCGGCTCAAAACGGCGTCTGTTCTCCATATTAGGGGCGGCCGATCATCGTCCTCGTGCCAGCGTGGGACTCTAAACAGAGCTGTGCACGATGGTCCTCCGGCGAGACAGGGGATTGGTGCAGGTCCTACAAGCCAGCCGTAAAAAATAATAGTAATGGAAGCACACGATGTAAATAAACATCAGGGAAGACAACATTTCAAATTTCAATTTTAACCCTGAAACCTATGAACGCCATATATTGAAGACCAGCCTATTTAAAAAGAAGGGAATATTACTATGGATAAAGCCTATTTCAATGATCATTATAACAAATGACCACTTGGATTCTATTTTATTGCAAGAGTGTTATGCGAAATGGTCAGTATGCCAAATAACCACTTAGCGCTAGTTATTGTTAAGCCAAATGACTTTATGCTGAACGACTTTACGCAAAATGACCTTATGCCCTATGGGTTTTCCGCTTTAAACAAATAAGTGTCACGGAAATAAATCTATAGATTTATTGCTATGGGAACACGCGTGGAAGATGATAGGTTTCCGAACAAAAGCCTCCAGGAAATCAAGGTAGAAATTGGTGTTTGAAAAACAACAAAGCTGCTGAAGCTGATCAACTTCCATGTGGGATACTGAAATACGATGATGAACCTCTGGCTAAGGTGATTACCAAAATTTGAGTGGAAGAGCGTTTACCGGTGGAGTGGATGGAAGGCATCTACAAAAAGAGTGACAAGCTGGAACGCTTCCGCCTTCCTGTTAGAGCAACTGAAATAGTTTCTGACATAGATTGATACTTTGTTACGAGACTTTCCAGTGGAGTGACTAAGTAAGAAAACTACCGCCATGTTTTACGCGAGCACCGACATCTGCTCATGAGATTTTTCTTCATCCTATAGGAGTGAAGACCTAATAAGTTCGTGAAGCACATGGGTATTTATCACAGTAAAAATGGGAGAACCCCATATGGCATAAGGTCGTTTGGCATAAAGTCGTTTAGCATAAAGTCATTTGGCATAACAAAAACTTGAACTAAGTGGCCATCTGGCATAATGCCGTTTGACATAATAACCATTTGGCATAACACTCTTGATATAACATAGAATCCAACTGGTCATTTGGCATAACTACGATTTGGCATAATGTCATTGGGATAATATCACTGGCACAGACTTTTATTCATAGTAATAATTAAATGAGTTGTTCTTCAAAAAATGGTATTCATAGGCTTCAGGGTTAAAATTGAAATCTGCAAGTCAAATATTTTCTTCTCTGATGTTGAACAGTGAATTTTTGACTAAAAGTATTTATTGCTTAGTAGGCATAATTCATTCGAACCAATTAAAACGCAACTGTCACAACTAGGCCAATATAGAGAGTACTGTAATCTCCCTTCTTTATTAATAAAGCTGTTCTTTAATATTTTCTTAATTTGTTTGATCTGTTAGAAAAATGAATTATTAAGTATAATTAATATACTAAAGAATTCATTTTTCTCAAAAATTTAAATGGATGTGTCAAAACCATAATCCCAAATGAAATTGATGAATTGCTTAGAAATCGATTTCTAAGATTTTCTATTATTTATGCCAAACTGTCATTATGCCAAATGTTTTTAATGAAACGTTAATTTATTGATTTTCATTCCTAATAATCTTTCTCAAACTGTTCGTTGCCAATGCCAAATGGCCATTATGCCAAAAGACCTTTATACCAATTTAATTTTGAATGTCCAAGTTATGCCAAATTATGATTATGCCCACTGACTCTGAAGCAGCTTTCATTTTCTGATATTTATGTCAAATGGTGTTTATGCCAAATAACCGTTATATTTTAAATTTTTTCTTTGTTTTATGCCAAATGGCCTAAATTGATTGTCCAACATCTTATGCCAAATGAATTTATGCTAAACGAGTTTATGCCAAACGAGCTTATGCCTTTCGGGGTAACCCCGTAACAATAGTGGGCGCATATGGGGTGAAATGGTCATTTAATAGTTTTTTATTGTTTTTCAATAGCTACAGGCTTTAAAAAACATAGGTCTGTATACTCTACAGATTGAAAGGTATCTTATAAGCCAATAAAAAAACCACAAGAAAGATCTATCGCAAGTTAGCAAGCGCTAGTGAAAAAGGATATCAGCATGATGCAAACAATCACTGCTTATTGATTGCAAGCAATTGACCAGCTTCAGTGTAAACATCCTATAAAATAGCAGCTACAAAGTAAGACCATGCTGGCAGTAAGTGTGTTTGAAATTCAGCAGAGATCACACAACCAGCTCCAATTACTTCAGCTGAATCCAATGAATGAAAATAATTCGGAGCCTTTTTGTGAAATGATCACGCAATAAAAAGATAACCTCCATTCATCTACATGTGACTAAAACGGGGTAAATAAACGTATTATCAGTGTTACCTAAATTTTGGTTTGTAAATAAGATCATAGAAAAGTTCAGTGCACCGGGGCCTCAGATAGCCTAGTCGGTAAAGGCACGGTATTACCAAACTAAAGTTGACGGGTTCGTTTCCCGGTTCAATTCTCGATTCGATCGAAGGAAACGTTCGGGTTGAAAATTCTCTCGAGTTTTGTGGGCATAGAGTTATCATTGCTACACAATTTACAAGTTCATGCATTGTTAATGACATCGAAAGCTCTCGATCAATAACTGTGGAAACGCAATAAGAACAATTAGAAGCTAAGAGCAAGCAATGAGCTGATTGTGAAAGCAATAAGCTTGAAGATCTGTGTAAGAAGAAGAAGGCTAAATAAGATAATGTACAAAAATGACCATTTTTTGACTTAGTTAAGCAATATCTCACATACTCAATTGTATTCACGTTATTCGGTACTTTTTAAAGCGGGCTAATCTGAATAATCAAGGGGAGCTATCATTTAAGTGGTCTGATCTGTCAAGCGGCGAATGTATTACGCATAATGTGAAACAATATCGCGCCAGTTAATTCAATCCAGAATTACTAGATAAGGGCGAAGAAGGCCTGCGCTTTGAAACTGAGGTATGTTGTTTTTGCTGCCGAGTAATTTTGCTGCATCATATTTCTGTACAGTTTAAGCAAAGAGAATTTTTGAAACATTTCTTTGTTTACGGTGGTGTAAAATCTTGAATTTTGTATTTTGTATGAGCTTTTCGTTTCACTGCGAACTATACAGGGTGTTACACTCAGGCAAATAAACTTAAGAATTTCATAAGGTACAACTTATGAACGATGCTTTTGAAGCGTAACTTATGAAAGAATTTTGTTTTGCACGACGGTGTTCTTGTACGCTTTTAGCCTTTCCTGTTCACAAGCGTTGATATAGACTGGTGGTCAAGCCACTGGATCCATAACCTCAACGTTCAAGGTTAGAATCTAGGTTGCTCCATATTTTTATTTGATCAACATCTTTATATTTCATAAGGTAAATTAATGAAATTCATACTGTTTTCTAATGGCAAAAAATCATAATGCAATCTTATGAATATCGAAAGTTTATTTCGCTGAGTGTAGGTTCCTTAGTTTAAATTTTTTGAAGGGTGATAGACTATCATATTTGATAAAAAAAATCGTTCCACCCATGGGTTTAAATCTTAAAGTTCACTGAGCAATTGAACGTTTAATGTTTTGATATATGCTGGTTTTAAATTAGCCGTAACCGAAAGTGTATTCTGCTTAGCTCAAAATTATCACCTTCACAGGAAAGCTGAGAAATTTCTCTAATAACTCTAATAACTATAATAATTTTGGAGGTAAATATGTTAAAAAACAAGACTTTTTCCAGGGGGTGCAACTCTATCTCAGATGCAGGATTTTTTTTGTTATGTTTGCTGGGGTCAGTCAATCTGATCAATTTAATATCTTTGAAAGAATTCAAAATTTTAAATCATCTGATCTTTTTCAAAGATCGTAATGAAAAAAGATACGATCTGGTCAAATGAGCTTGAAGTCCGACCCATTTGGTCTTTCATTATGTTATTTCAATAAAACACATATTGAACTGCACTGTTTTGTGTTTCTCAAACATGTCTTTTAAACGGTTTTGCCAATGTCTCTTTGACATCAACCTTCTATTTTGTACCAGTTTATAGCTATTTTGCTATAAGCATATCATGTTGGATCGTACATTAATGGTTGCACAAACCTCGTAATCAACCCCACTGTGTGTTACTGTTGATGTTCATGCGCTCCACGCACAGCACACTCGATCGCCTTGTAAAAAGACTTTTAGCCAAGAAAGGAATGTTTTCAAACAGAAAACAATAATGTTACTCCATAATTATTTAGGAACCCTGCTAGTTTACAGTGCAAAGATTGTCAATATCCTACTCTTGTTGTGTTTCGACCTACTAAGCGGAACTTTCACAGCAGTTAGCTCCTAAAACATACGCGCTCTTACACGGTGTTCAGTACACTTTCAAAATATGTTAAAAAAAAGATTTTTTTTTCTGGGTTCGTTTTAATGAAAGCAATATTTATTTATAAGACCATCCCCACCGGTGGGTTCGTATCTGGGTAATATTTTGATGACAGAGAGCGTTCCTATTTTGATTTAGGCACCCACTTTCGCACCGATCGTTCATAATAAGGTAACACAATAAGACTCAAATTTATCATCGCACCGGTTTCGTTTCGCTAAATAATTCGTGCAGTGTATAGTTAAAATACTCTTCCGTACAGGTTTTCGACGTTCTGATTTGTCCCAAAGATTGGATCTTGGGAAACATCCAGCCAAGCCCTGCAAAGCACTTTGTTGTCTTGTTGCGTCCAATTCCTTCACAGGGTTTTGATGCACTATTTTTTTTTACAACATCACAATAAACGTGAAATTAGCAAATAACACTTTAAAAACAAAGCGGAACACTCAAATTGAAATGAAAGTCTTCCAGATGAAGATGTTGTTTCAACGTTTCAATTTGTTTTGCTTATTTCTCTTCAAATAGTAACGCTTGGCACGGTTGGGTCGGGTTGTCAAATTCAAGAACCGGCTGCTCACCGAGCGAGCAAATTGTCATTTCCCAACCCGGTAACCAACCACCGGTGCGGTGTCGAGTTGTCAAACAGGGTAACAATTTACCGATATTACCGCATTGGTGCGGTTGGTCTAATGAACATTTACAACATTTCTCTTGGAATGACCCCCTCCCCTTTTGTACTTCTTCACGAGCTTCAAATGTTTCTCGAACGCGTCGCAAGCGGCACGCACTGATTGCATGGTCAATGCCTCCCAGATTTTGCGAATTACCGTCTTGCACTGGTCCAAGGAAGGACCTTGTGTTCGTTCAGCTTCGGCATCATATAGAAGCAAACAGTCATATAGAAGCAAAAGTCGAGAGGATTCAAATCTGGGGAGCTGGGAAGCCTCAAAGTTTTGTCCAGAAAGTCGGTGAAATTGTCCCGACACCAGGCTTGGACCACAATTGCCGTGTAGGCTGTTGCAATGTCCTGCTAGGACACTTAGTGCTCATCTCCGTAGAGGCTTCGAAGACTAGGGGCAACAACCTTCTCCAAAACCTCAGCTTTGTAGTACGCCGCGTTGATTTTGAGGTTTTTTTTTTTAAATAAACACCAAGGGAAGCTTATAACGTGCATACTGCCGGCCAACCCATGCTGGATGCTGCATTTTGGAACTGAGGGATGTTTATATTGGATTCAGGAATGCTGCTCCTCGATGGCGCCCACACCCAGTCATTTAGCACATTGTGCGCTCCTGCAGCACGAACGTTTTTTGTAAGGCTTAATACCAAGGTCATTGCTGAAAACATTGCGAGGAATAGCTGGGCTGGGCTCTACTTCCAAGCTGTTTGGGCCGATGTTTCTCCACTTCGCCCATTATATTTCGCCAGACCAGCACGGTTTTATGCTTTAACGCTCGGCGATAACCAATTTGAATTGCTTTACTTTGTACGCGATTCGCCAAATTGAAACCGGTCAACAAGTAGATGATATTTAAACCGACTTATCCGCAGCGTTTGATAAAATGAATCATCAAATTGCGGGTGCTAAATTTGACAAACTAGGCATGAATGACAGTATGCTTCTCTGGATCCGATCTTTTCTGATCGGACGAAGAATGTCTGTTAGAATAGAATCCAGAGGACGCATTTTTTTTTGCATAAACAGTTAGAAACCTTTTCTGAATGGTGTCGTATCAACCGAATGTCACTTAATTTGTCAAAATGTTCTGTAATTTAATTTGGACGCAGACGCTTCCTCTTCAAATTTGACTTAGGCTTGGCAAGCGTACAATTGCGACGTGATTCTACGATAAAGGATCCGAATCGACTCTAAATTGACCTTTAAGGATCACGTTGGGTACGTTGTGTCAAAAGCTTCGTCGCAGCTGGCCTTCTTGTTCAACTTTGGCAAAAAGTTCAAAGATGTTTATTACCTCTAAGTTATATACAGCGTAATGGTACGCCCTATCCTTGAATACTCGTCCGTCGTATGGTCTCCATATTATCAGAACGATACTCAACGCATAGAAGCCATTCAACGAAAATTCATCCGATTCGCCCTTCGTCACCTCAGATGAAGGGATCCAACCAATTTGCCAAGTTATACAAGTCGAGTTGAGACGCAACATGGCAAAGGCATGCTTCATCGGGGATATTCTTCTAGGCAACGTTGATTTCAACATGCTGGAATATATATAGGGCAAGCAGTTCCGGGGGCCAGCTGGTTGACGGATATCTCAACTAATCAACACTTTCAGGAAAAGCTCTTCACGTTGCAAATCGACGGTGGAAATTTACAGGATCATTTTCTAACCTTTGAACAAAGTGTCCAGGAGTACAAAATCAAGGTACAAGTATGCTACTTGCTGTTTACACTGGTATCAGGTTTCGTGTGACCGCCTTAGAATTGATGCCGAATGACAAGCTAACACTGGAGTACGTAGGTTACTTGACGAGGAAATCAAGGTAGCAGTTCTAGGAGTTCCAAAGTGTAGGTGGCTGCGTTCAGTGGTACTGGTAGGTCGTAGCAAATATCCCTTCGCAAAATGGAAATTGCCGGTCTGAAAATTATCGCGACTGGCAAGAGTTGCTGTAAGCTTTGTGAAATAGAGGATACTTTAGATAGAACGAGTCATGAATCGAATGGATCGTGAGGAGATTTGGACGAATCAGGTAAATATTCTAACGAAAGTGCAAAGAAAAATAGTTACAATATGGAATTACGATCTCTGTTCTTTAATTGGAACGGGGCTGGAAGTCACTGTGGTGCCATCAGGAGTACGACATGAACTACATACAATTTGGGTTGAATGCAACGACTTTTGTTGACAACGGCATGTTGTCAAACGGCATGAGTTCGCTGACTGAGTTAAGGAATTGGAGGAAATAGGAACCTACGTTTGCATAGAGATGGATTTCTTCGAGCGAAACAAAGTATGCACACTATTCAACATCCCAAATGACGAGTGCCTATTAGGCTTAGTGACCCTTGAACACACGCACACTACAGCGCCATTTAGAATAAAGGAGTGCAAGTAAGAAGAAACATCTTTTGGAGGAAAACAAACCATCATTCCCCTGCATATGCTAAAAAAAGAAAGGTGATTAAACGTCAAAAAGCCTAATTACGTTCAAGTGGTGGATGCCAATGAATAGAGAATGATGGTACACCAAATGGTTATGGAGACTATTGTAGGACAGTATCGCCACTTGACCCGAAACTACAACCCTAGTGCACTGTTACTACGAGCCAACATCTGCTGATGATGATTTGATTGCAGAACATCATGCAAACCGTCAGACTGCATGCTCATGGTGGACAGAAAGCGAAAGTGATTTGACGACGTAAACAATCACACGAGTTCATCGATATCTCCGGCAGGCAATGCGTTATTGGTGAGAGCTCTGATGCTTACCCGGGAGAACGCAAGAGAGCGCATCCACTTGGAACTGCAGTAGTGCATATGTTTGAGCATGAGCATGAGCATGATTGACCACCCACGGATGCTCCTCCGTTATAACCAGATCAGCTTTACACAAGGAACCAACAGATGATGTTTGGGACTAACATCCTCAATGTGTAAAAACTGGTGACCCATTATGAAGCAATACCGACGTCGGTCGTGCCCGAATGCTGGTCAAGTAGGGAATGGAAAAGAACGTGTTGACGTGATACTCGCTTGAAAGGAAGCCAAGAAAGCCTCTGCACTTCCACGAGAAATCACTAGGATGTTGGATAGTTGGAAAATGGTTAGCAGCAGGGTTCGTTTTGGTTAACAATACGCTGAAAGTATGCACTATCCACCAAAAGCATGGGACCGCTCCAACAAGCAACAAAACAGAACGCCAGTTGCACCGCACCCCGTATAGTCCGGCATGACCTAATCACTGTAAGCGCGTAAATAATGGTGATCGCGTTTTCTGACTGTGTAGGTAATAGTTTCACTAGAGTATGTTTTTTTTTCTGAGCGGCGGCATGCCGCTTATCCTGCATATAGAGATAAGAAAAGCCGCCTTTCGATTGGTGGCCCATCATAGCATTAGTAAATGATTTTGATGCTATTGATACCTACGCTCATTATTTTGGTACCAACCGTGGGAGACTTGGTCCTATACCCAATGCTTGGCTTATCTCCAATCCGTTGAACTACTTGCAATATTTAGTGATATAGTGGGGGGAATATTACAATTTTAGATAATTCGGAACAGTCGGTTTACCAAAATTTAGCAGATCGACAGGGTGATTGACCACCAGGTACTTCATAGCAAGATGCTAGGAATCTGACCGGAAGAATTAATGAGCAAACTCCCCCAACTGCAGTAGTGTATATGTTTTTGCGATATAATATGGAATTTTATTAGGAGCGATTCGGTGTTCATCTTCGGCGATCGCGATCATTAGTCTTTTCGGGTCGAGCATTGATGGATCCGCTGGTTTCGGTGTCTACTACGAATACTCATCTGCCTTCCGGAAACTCCAGGAACCTTGTTCCGTACATGTTGCTGACCTGGCAGCAATCAATTTTGCATTGGGGATGATATCCGACATGCCCATAGACCATTATTTCATCTACTCGGATAGTCTCAGTTCTATTGAGGCCCTCCGGTCGATGAAAACAGGGAGGCGCTCATCTTACTTTCTTTAAAAAATAAGGGAGCAGATGTGTGCGTTGGTCGAAAGATCATTTAGGATTACCTTTGCATGGATCCCCTAACATTGCTCAATTCCAGGCAATGAGAAGGCGGACTCTCTAGCAAAGGTGGGCGCAAAAGAAGGCGAGATTTTTGAAAGAAGAATTTCGCATGATGAATTTTTCCCTTTAGTACGTCAGAGTTCTCTTCAAAGTTGGCAAAACGATTGGACAAGTGATTATCTTGGGCGGTGGTTACATTCCATTATTCCAAATGTTTCGTCGAGGTCGTGGTTCAAAGGTCTGAATGTAAGTCGGTTTTTCATTCGTGTGATGTCAAGACTTATGTCCAACCACTACTCGCTAGACGAACATCTCTACAGAATCAAACTCGTCGGTAGCAACATATGTAGGTGCGGAACCGGATATGATGACATCGATCACGTAGATTGATATTGCCTGGATAATGATGCCTCCAGAGCAAGACTATTGGATACCCTAGTGGCCCGAGGTAGACAACCCTTCCACGAGGTAAGAGATGTTTTGGGAATGCGTGATCTCCCCTACATGCAAGCGATCTACGAATTCCTTTGTTTGTCTGACCTTAATGTGTAATGTCATAACCCCCTCCCCTCCACACTAGTAAATTCCCCGGCATTGTGCCCCAGCTATTCTTTCCTCTTATTTCCGTGCTACTTGTACCTGCCCAGCAAGCTATTGGTCAACCATCTGCGCCTAGCTGCTGAAAGAGGCTATAAGAACCGAGGACTTGATGGCAGCCGCAGCCATGAGCAGCAATTATTAACTTAAATAAGTTACCTGCCTAGTCCCTTCCAAGGGATAATGTGACCCATTGACCTCGAGCCAGCCACGAGTAATTGGTGCCCCACTTACTAACACCATAATGCAAATCATTGTAGATAAAAAAATTGAATATCGGCTCCGCAAAGTGTCAAACAGGTCTGAGCCTTTCAAATAAACGAACTAAGTATTTAAAAGAAAAACAGAAATTTTGGCATCCCCAGCGACAGGATAAGGCAACTTCAAATAATATTTTTGCTAATAATTTTGCGTTTTACCAACGGGACTGACTTTCGTTTTTTTACGGGACGTTTCCTAAAGGTAAGGAGGGTTTTCAATTTATTCACCGAAATACATCGGTTAAACTTTTTTCCAGACAATAGTGATTCCATTGGAAACTATTTAAACCGGTCAAGAATTCGAGCTTCCTCCAGGATAGTATTTCCTGTTGCTGCGCCTTAAACCGATTCGACTTAGAAAGACTCGATTATCTCTCTCTCTCGCGCTCTCTCTCTCTCTCTCTCTCTCTCTCTCTCTCTCTCTCTCTCTCTCTCTCTCTCTCTCGTATCAGTGCCACTCCTGTTACACGCACGCTCATCTCTACAAACAGCATTTGAGTTATGCATACGCAAAAGCTATTTGAGCCGCAAGTCGGATGTTTGCTGATCTTTCGTCTATCTTGTAGGTGGTCTCGATATACGAAACACTTGTTTTTAAATTAAGATAACCAAATTGCTGTGTACATAAGATCCACCAAGTTGCAACTTATCTGGGAGTTCATGAGATTGTCCTTTCATTTCAATGTTAGTCGTGTACGCGTGCGTTTCGTGGAATCACAATGAAGTATTTAATTACCAGCTGCGTGCTACTATTAGTTGTTAATGTATGGCTGTGCCAAGGTCTTACATTTGGTAATTTATGATTACTGCAGAAGTTTTGCGGGATTTGAACTAAATGTTTTGCTTTTTGTCGATAGATGAAAAACTTTACTTGCACCAACAACGGCGGTTGCCATATATTTTCGAAATTTTACGGAAGTACTCATTTTGGCCTCCGGAAACACCGGTCGTAGATCCCATTCTGTACGACCCTAAAGATGCACCAAGCCCTTTGATTGTGGGTGGAGACACAACAACCATACAATCGTATCCCTATCAGCTGTCGCTAAGGAATGGTGGTGTTCACATTTGTGGAGCTTCAATTATTTCGGATAAATGGGCTCTGTCAGCCGCTCATTGTCTGGACGATGGAAGTGCACCTTCTTGGGTATGATATTTTTTTCAGTGATAGAAGGATACGCCAATGTAATTATTGTTTTATTTTATTTAGATAACGTTTCGTGGCGGCAGTCCGCATAGGTTAGTGGGTGGATATATCTTTCATGCAGTGCAGTATGTTCTGCATGAGAAATACGATTCAAAGACGTTCAATTGCGATGTTTCAGTTATTAAAATAGCTGAGAACTTTTTTGTCGATTTTCTACAAGCAATTCCGTTGACGGATAACCGTATTACAGTGAGCTGCCCGGATCAGCTGGCAACAGTGATTGGATGGGGAACTGCTGCATACGATTATGTTCCGTTGATACTTCAAGAGCTGAAAGTTTTGGTTCAACCGAGTGATGTGTGCAACAAAATATGGATTGAACAAATAACGTCAAGGTGAGAGGTGATGTGCATTTTACAGTTGATTATCGTTTCAGATTAGTATCATTGATCATCAAATCACAATCACAGGCTCCATACGAGACTTATGTGTCAATATGGCATATCAATCATTCCTGCTTAAAAACCATAAAGCCCTTCAATCTTAATACTATTTATCATCTCGTCTATATCTCATCTACATAAATATCTCGTGTCAGGCTTTGGATGAAGAGCAAAACTCTAATCTAATCTGACCCAACACTAACACAGTCAGTTCATGAGAGTATCCTGCAAAATTTTGCTATCATTTTTCTTGTCTATTTGATGTATGTTTTACACCTTGGATGTGCAACACGTCTGTTTATAGAGAACGATTACAGCATATCTCTTAGACTGACCACCCCCTTCGAATTTCTTGATCAGTTCCAATCGTTTTTCCGCACGCGTCACAAGCGGTGCGCACGGACTTCTTGGGCATTTCGTCCCAGATTTTTGTTTGCTGATTTTGTAATCATTTAGGACCAAACAAAAAAGTCCAATGGATTTAAATCTGGGGAGCTGGGAGGCCACTTATTTTTGTTCCGGAAATACACCAAACTGTCCCGACACCAGGCTTGAACCACAGTCGCAGTGGGGCTGGCGCATCGGAATGCTGGATCACATATTGGTCATCTCCCTAGAGTTGTCGTAATCTTGGGGCAAAAATCGTCTCCAAAACTTCCGACATACTATCGCGTTGTTTTTACATTTTTCTCGATGAATACCAAGAGAAGCTTGCCTCGCTTGCAAACTGCCACCAAACCATCAGGATACACTTTGGAATGTCGATTTGAGTCTCAGGAATGCTTGCCCTCCTTATCGTCCATAATCGAACATTTTGCGCATTGTGAGGCAACTCCAGCACCAACAGTTTCTCGTCCAAAAAAATGAAGTCGTGACCAGTGTTCCGAGAGAGTACAAACTTGGTACTATCCAACCTCCTCTTTTTGGTGGTAGCTTCCGAGACGCCACGAACCTTATGTTTTTTGTAAGCCTTACATCCAAGGTCCTTTTTGAGAATGGCGTGGACAACGTTGAGATAAGCACATGGCCGCAAATTGAACTCAATGTGATAATGAGTTACTCCACTTTCAACGATACTGTGTCGTAGTTTCCATGCGACTGAGTAAAGTAAAGAGTAAAGTTCAATTTGTGACCGTGCAGCCAGTTTCCGTATTGAGCGATTTTTATTTGCGCCGGATCAGCTAGTGTATCACGGTCCGGGATCGAAAAAGTATCTTTTGTTGGTCCTATACACAAAGTTCCACTTAACACCAAGAGATTTCAGACGTCTAAATATGTCACCGGGTTCTTCACTGTTAAAATACAGCACGACGATTTCGAGGAATCGATCCATCGCGCGTAATAAACAAAAATAAAAAACAACTGATAAGTACTGCATCGAACATAAGTTATCCACATATTTTTCTTTCAAATCATATGAAAATTGATGTTTTTTTAAAACAAATCTAGGTTTTTTTTTCATTAAGGCGAATCTACAATTGAGAGACTCTCTCTGTTTACTTTCTCTTTCACCAATAGCTAAATCATTTTCACATTTTTCGTTTGGCTGTTTGCCCAATATGCTAACCAGCACTCTTATCTTGCGGTCTGCGTAAAAAAATCAATCCATAGTTTTATAATGGCGCTGTAATTAATGAAAGAGAACGAGCCAAGAGAGAGTCTCTCAATTGTAGATTCGCCCTAATGAATAAAAACCCTAGAAATAGGATTATTTATTGTACGGGATTGAACTTACAAATTGTGAAGACCTGAGGAAATTACCCAGTTAACCAATAAGCTTTAGCATATGCAGTAAATCAACCCTAAATCTGCATTTCAGATGCTACATGCATAATATTAGCATCTTGAATGCTATCTTGTAAAGTTGGATTTCAAATGCTATTTAAATGCTTCTAGCCTGTAATAAGCATTTCGAATGCAAAATTGCATTAATGGAGCATTATCAGTGCAGTAAAGCAGCCGTATATTGGGCCAAAAGTGGCATTTATGTTGCATTTAAGGCGACTTAATCGCTTGATAGGCTGCCGTAAAGACGCTTTGGAACTGCTTATTGGTTACCTGGGTAATATTACTCTGTCACGAATTTGCGAATTTTTGATCGAACATTTTTTATCAAGTTCCGGACAAGTGTTTCATCAAATTTTTTGGACGCCTTAGCCCATTTTTTTTGAACACCTGCATATTCTCAGTTGCTTTATCAGTCGTTTTGAAGACCCTCTCGCCCAATAGTATTCTATGGGCCGAAGCTGAGGGCAATTTGGCGGATTGATGTCTTTCTCAACGCAATCTATACCCTTTTCCGTAAGCCGATTGAGAGTTGTTTTGGCGTAATGTGCCGACGCTAAATTCGGCCAAAACTATGTTTCTGATATAAAGGCAGCAACCTCTTCTGCAGACACTCAGATTGATCGATTTCCGTGTTGATTGTTTCTGTAGTGTAAAAAATGGCAGACTTCATACCGCAGGAACATATTGATTGCCATACCAACTTTTGACCAAACTCCTCCAGTTGAATTGACCTGTCTGCATCGCTTACATCCTCCACTACGACAGCAGAGTAATATTGTGGACTTGGAAGGGTTTTTAAGTCCTTTTTGACCTAGGTCTTGTCGGCCATCAAAATACATGCATCCGGTCGCAGCAAAACACGCGAATACAATTTTTGGGCCCTTGTTGCTGCGCGATGCTTCTGTTCTGCACGTTGTTTGACTACTTTCTGCTTTTTGAAGACCTGAAGACCTGATGTTATTCCGTTTCTTGATACATTGAATCATTCTGACGCTGGTTTCCGCTTTATTGTCCAAATCACGTATCGACATTGATTTGTTCTTCCGAAGCTACCACTTTCTGACCCAGTTTAGGGTTGGAAGATCCGGGTTTTCTGCGTCTTCCTGGCTGTTCAGCCGAAGAACAGTGTTCCCCAAACTTGGATTTTACACTCGCGTGATGAATTTCAAAGCGTTTCGACAATTGTCACATAGTTACACCCTATTCACTTAGCCATGTGTCCAAAACCTTAATTTTCACGTCTTTTTCAAAGCGTGGCATTTTGAAAACGAAGAATTTAAACCGTGCAAACAAGTAAACAAACGATAGATGATACTCAAATGCACAGAATGCTATGATGAACACATTAAAACCATCATAAGTACACGCGTATAACGCAAATGTACGTGGATAGCTTATTTTCGATACATTCCTTAGACAGTCAACACCACGCACATCCGTTAGTGTATACATGAAGCTAAAGATGATACCAATACTTATACAGAATAGCTATTTAAAACAGCCGTGTGTACCAAAACAGCCATTGTGCGGCATTTAAAGGGAAAGTTGATTCATGAACCATGTTCAAATATGGCATGTTTGAGGCGAAGATTCAAACAAAATGTTACAGAATCCAATTGATGGAAGGAACGTGGACATCTCATTTCGTACGTTCCGTTTTTGGTTGTTTATTATTGATTCGTTGTTGGAAAAATCTATTCCTGAAAGGTTAGTTATGCTCCTCTTTTCCCCTGGCGAATATTACTAACATTCGGAAAAAAAGAACAAGGAAATCGGAAGATAACAGGAACGACAATTCTTACCCAAGGAACAAATGAAGTTCTTTTTTAATCTATTATTATGGTTAGGCAATGTCATTTGGGTACTCCCTTAGCTCAGTCGGCAAAGGCACGGCTACAAAGCAACCCATGCTGGATGTGGCTGGGTTTGATTCCCGGTCTGGTCTAGGAATTTTTCGTTAAGGAAAATTTCTTGATTCCCTGGGTATAGAGTATAATTGTACTTACCACACAATTATACTAATGCTAAAATGGTACCCGCATCAAAAGCTCTTAATTAAAGGGTGTTCCGATCAAAATTTGGTCAAACAGTAATGTGTGTGAGTCGATCAAAGTTTTTATTAATAAGTCAAATTCTGTGTCTTTTTCAAGTTCAGTTAATACAGAATACAGGAGAAATATTCAACTAAGCTCCCTTTTTTACCGAATGCGAATTGCCGGGTCATTCGTTTAACACCTGCCATAAGATTTTGTACAGACTCCTTGTCCACTTTATTCGCCGCAGAACGCAAGTTTGCCTTGAACTGTTTCTCGCTCACAACAGTTTTTTGAGTCTTCGTAAGGTTTCGCCCAATATTGTTCGATTGGACGGAGCTCTGGCGTGTTGGGAGGGTTCTTGTCCTTGGGCACCACTTGAACGTTGTTGGCAGCATACCACTCCATGGCCTTTTTTCCGTAATGGCAAGATGCCAAATCCGGCCAAAATAGAACGGAACAATTGTGTCGCTTCAGGAAAGCAAGTAGACGTTTTTGTAGGTATTGATGGCCTGCCACACCAGATATTTCTTCGCGAACTTTGACAGTTTAATGCGCTTGAAAATATGTGCACGTTTCCTTGTCCGGTCACCGTATAAAATTCCTGCCCAGGGAGCTGTTTAAAGTCTTCCTTGACGTAAATTTCATCGTCCTGTACCACGCAATCAAACTTCGTCAGCATCATCGTGGAGTTACCACTTTCTTGTAAGTCGACAGTCCAGCTTGTTTTTTTAGCTCTATCCACGGTTGAGGCGCCACTCCCAGCTTCTTTGCGACATCTCGGACGGAGAGGTTGGGGTTCCGCTCGAAACAGCGGGCAACTATCGTTGTTGTGTCCTCCGGCTTTCGATTTCCCCCCGATCCATCTGTCCTGGCTGTCGACAAACGTTCACCGAACACTTTTAATACGTTGGTAACAGTTGATTTAGCGACATTCAACAATTTCGCCAACTTGGCGTGAGAGTAGCTTGGATTTTCGCCATGCACGTGCACAATTTTGATGCGTTGCTTCTCTTCTTTCGACGACATTTTGATAACTGAAGTGCTAATCTCAAAATTAAACTAGAGGCATCATGTTACACGCACACATCTTCAAAATGAGGGGTGTGCAAAATTTTTTAATGCACGATGAGAGGGAATGCGTCAAGTTTAAGTCGACCAAATTTTGATCGAAACACCTTTTAATAACTGTGGAAGTGCATTTTGAACACTAAGTTGAGAGCAATCAATAAGCTAATTGCGATAGCAATAAGTTTGAAATGCTAAGAAAGAAGAAGAAGACAATTTCATTTGTTTGATAAATATTGTGTATGGTGGCATGTGTGTGAGAAGAAAAGTAGAAGATACAAATGGAGAGTTCTCACCAAACCTCACATATATCACAAAGCAGCTTCTCTGCTCGGTTTCAGCTGAGGTTCACAAGACCGGGCGGAATTTGAATTCCGACAAATTCATTCTCCAACTTTCTGGGCAAAACAAGACTTCCTTTTTCACGTCTCATCATACCTGACTACCCCCCGAAAGTAAAAACCTCGATAACACACGCACTTTTTTAATATTATGCATTTGATGCACTTCGATATTTTGCTAAAAGAACCCTTAAACGGGATAACTAAGACACTTGTAAATGACATCTTTCAAAAAAATTACACCTGTTTGTCATATTTGTAATGAACGTTTTGTGGTTTATGACATTCGTAACATACGGGAATTGTAAATTATTTCATTCAAAAATTCACCTTCATTTCCCACGACTACAGTTAGACGCTTTAGAAAACTGCAGCATACACGTATGACAATATTTCGATCCATAGATGTCATCACCGCTTCGATATAAGCTTTGAAAGCCATTAGTGTGGTATGAGGGGTTCTATTGGTACTCCGTTTGAAGATTCGCTGGATTGAAAAGTCCGATCATCTGATTTCCCGTGCCGTGGACCTCATTGTCTTGCTGGATTCTTTTTGATAATTTTTAAAACGGCACTTGCGTTTCTTCCGGGTAGGTGTTTATGCCAGTTTAAAACTTTCTGAAACTTTTTTAATATTAGACCGTTCTGGCTGTTTCCGGGTGATTTGGCACGTTCACTCAACACTGTTTGTTTACATCTGACACCTAACAGTATAAACAATCCAGTTCTACCAAGTATATTAGAATAATGTTCCGCAAGCATAAGAAATAACTATTTGAAAATTTATGCAAAACTTCGTCACGCACCCTGTATGTCTGTACTTGTCTCACAATCATCCGAATGCAAATTGTTATAGGTAACGAAAGTTTTCAATTGAGAGCTGTGGGCGTATAAAAGGAATAATTCAGTTTTTCCTTTCAATTACTGATTTTATTACACTCTGTAGTAATCACAGTTCACTGATTTTCTATAACCGAGTTGTTTTTACCTTTTCTTCTAATTACAGCATGTTTTGCGCCGGTGGCGTACTCGGTCAGGATACTTGTAATGGTGACAGTGGAGGACCACTAATTTGTGATGGCTACCAGATGGGAATCGTGTCATGGGGATCCAAAAGCTGTGCCATTGCAATGCCGGCAGTATTTACGAAGGTATCCGATCCAGAAATACGTAACTTCATTCGAAACCAAACAGGTGTATGAGATAGTATTAACAGCGACAAACTGACATGAAATTTAAATTCAATTTTTGAGAATTTACGAAAGTTACAAGTTCAAATTTGCAAAGGCCCTAAACATTTAAGAGCATAGGATCATATTATCTAGGTGAATATTATAAATATTATTTGTCATAGTAGATTAGCTAACCAACTCTGAAATTTTATACGCGTGTTGGTACTTAGCTTAAGGTTTTGTGCGAACATTAGGACAGAAGTTAGAATTTTCATTTTTTTTCCATTCATGTCTGTTTGTCGGTAGTAAAATACTGTCGATATATCGGCTAATAAAAATGAATATTCAACATCAGGTACAGGTATAGATGAGAAATAAAAGTATGAATTATGGATTTACTTCACATCATAATTTCTTAATGTCTGATCTATTAAACTATTTCAAACATCTGCGTGGTCAAGTGGTTACCGGCGTCACCCGTCGTTCAATCGTTTGCTATGAAGTGAGGGTACGATTCCCGCTCCGGCGTGTGGAACTTTTCACAAAACGGAAATGTTCATACTGGTTTACTGTGTGTTAGGTTAAGTTATCCGTTGTAATTCGCTCTATGTTCAACGTTCAGTTTGTACAACCTCGAGTTGAAGACGGTGTAAATGTCTTCTTTTTAGATAATTTAACTATATTAAAAAAATTAAGTTCGTTTGAAAAACTTGAATTTAATTCACTAATCGAAAAATTAAACTCTGACGAGAATCACACTTGCATTGGAAAATCTAGCAAACTTTAAAACTGGTTGAAATTCTAAAACTTTCATTTGAGGACATGATACATAGATACTTGGCTTTGAAAGCAATCTTAACGGTGACCATTTGTGAGTACAACTACTGTTTTTTTTTAAAGTTAAGACTGTTTTACACACTGTTCCTTTTTTGGATTTTGGAAGAAGAATTAAGTTTGTTCACAATGGATGCAATTTAAAAATTTCATGCTCTGACACGCTCAAAATCTGGCCATTCATGTAGGGATTATACTTTTAATTACATTATTCAATTAGGATTTATTGTATAATTTGTAATAATATCACTAATAATTTGTAATAATATCACTAATAATTACAAATTAATAATAATTTGTAATAATCACTAATTACAATTGATTATTTATAGAAAATTTATCAATCATTTCAATCATACTCAACCAATCATGTGCGAATAAGACATGCTGTCATTGACATACGAGAGAACAGGGGAGAACAAGTCGGTTAGTGATCAAACGTCAAGCGATGACATTATGCGATTAAGCTTATCATGTTTGGGTTTGGTAGTGTGCCTTCTGGAAATGTGGTAGTGCGTTTTGGACGAAAACATAACAAGCAGCTGTCAAATAGATTTAAATTGAGAAGCCTACTTTTAGGTTATCTGTGGGAAAACAAACAATGAGGCGAAAAAATCTGGTCACGTCTTCCTTCGGAAGGGAAGTAAAGCCGTTGGTCCCGGCTCAAGTGTTGATGAGTGCGATATGTAGGGTTCAGGTGGTGGAGTCGTCTTTCTGGCGTCGGTGGTTGTCACCACGTTGTGAGGAAGTAGGCCGACGGAAAATAAACGAAGAAAAAAAAAATACACGACGATAGACACGATAGTTCACGTGCGTTAAACGTCACTAAGCATAATTGTGTGATCTTTAAAATAGGATATGTGTTCCTGGACTCAGCCCAATATCGAATACAACTAATACCAAAACAAACAAGCGGCAAATTTTCTCAGAAGGAGTGTATCGAATATAAGCTATCCACATACATTTGCGTTGTACGCATGTATTTGTGATGGTTTTTTATGCTCTGAACACTGCATGCTGTGCGTTTGACTGTCAGCTTTCTTTTGTTTACTTGTTTGTGCGGTTCAAATTCTGCGTTTTCAAAATGTCGCGTATTGAAAAGGAAGTGAAAATTAAGGTTCTGGACACATGGCTAAGTGAGAAGGGTATTACTATGCGAAAATTGGCGAAGCGGTTTGGAATTCATCATGCGAGTGTTAAAACCATCATTAATAAGTTTGGGGAACACTATTCTTTGGATGAGCTACCAGGAAGAGGCAGAAAACCCGGTTCTTCCAACCCGAAACTGGAGCAGAAAGTGGTATCTCTAATCATGAAGAAGAAATCAATGTCAATACGTGATTTGGCCAAAAAAGCAGGAACGAGTGTCGGAATGATCCAGCGTATCAAGAGGCGAAACCACCTGAAGACCTACAAGAAGCAGAAAATCTCGAAACAAAGTGCAGAACAGAAGAAGCGAGCAGCAACAAGGGCCCGGATATTGTATTCGCGTCTTTTGCAGCGTCCGGATGCATGCGTTTTGATGGACGATGAGACCTATGTAAAGGAGGACTCAAAAACCCTTCCAGGTCCACAATACTTTACTGCCGTCGTTGGGGAGGATGTGAGCGATGCGGACAGGTCGATTCAAGTGGAAATTCGGTCGAAAGGTACTGGTATGGCAAGCAATATGTTCCTGTGGTTTGAAGTCAACCATTTTTTACACTACCGGAACTATAAATGCGGAAATCTATCGATCTGAGTGTCTCTAGAAGAGATTGTTGCCTTTATATAAGAAGCATAGTATACCTCCACTGTTTTGGCCGGATTTAGAGTCGGCTCACTATGCCAAAACCACTCTCAATTGGCTTGCGGAAAAGGGTATAGATTTCGTTAAGAAAAATATCAATCCACCAAATTGCCCTCAGCTTCGACCCATCGAACGTTACTGGGCAATCGTGAAGAGGGTCTTCAAGAAGACTGGTAAGGCAGAATAACTATGTATACACTGATAGGCAAAATAAAGTGCCCACCTCTTCGTTTTTTCAATAACTTCGTTTTTTCAATAACTATGTATACACTGATAGGCAAAATAAAGTGCCCACCTCTTCGTTTTTTCAATTTCTCTCATTTACTTTGTTCAAATTAAAGTAAACACACTGTTTTTTTTTTATTATCTTATTTTTTATGATGTAGAAGGAGATGTTTCGCTCATCGCCATGTGGCACCAAGAGTAGACAGTCATGTTTACTAGAATGAAAGATATGAAGAGAAAGTGTTGAAAGTTCCGTTAGTGTACGGTAGGTTGGAAATGGAATAGAAGTATTGAAAATTGAGCGAAAGGGCATGGGTAAAGTAGTACTCGAACCAAGGACGTTATCATTGTCAAACATCCCACTGCGGGGTAGGTTGAGGCACAGATACATCTGCCACCTCAACGGCCAGTTACTCCACGTTCGGAGAAAAGAAATATAACAATTAGAGTATGTTATTTTTTATATTATTTTTAAGTTTCACTTATGGAATACTGAAAAAAGGAGTTTTACTTAAAGAAAAAAAAAACAATTTGTGTTGAAAGAAAAAAACAGTGACAAAATAAAGTGCCCACTTCATTTAGGCTACAGAAAACATAAACTAAAGTAAAATAAAAGCATTTCAATAATTGATGTGTCCTCCTTTGGCCATCATGACCTCCTGCAGGCGCTTCGACATGCTCTCGACCAGATTCTTTAGGTGCTGTGGATCTAGCTCTTCCCAGGCGCGCTCCCTATTTTTATTTACCAGTTTTCCCTGGCATCGAGAATCTTCCAAAATCCGGTCTTTGGAGCTTCCAGCGGTTTGACCGACAAGAGGAAGAAAGACTTGGTTTCTTGCCGGGTCGTTGTCCTGCTGGAATACGAACTTCTCTTCAAGGCCCGTCTGGATCAGCGAAACCTCCAGATTTTCTCGCAGGATGTTGATGTAAGAATCTGCCGTCATTATACCGTCGATTTTCACAATGCTTCCCACTCCACCCCACGAAAAACACCCCCAGACCATCACATTTCTTCCTCCATGCTTCATGGTGCCTTGGATGTGGCGCTCCTGAAGCTCCTCTCCCGATCTGCACCAAACACGAACCCGCCGCTTTCGGTTAAACAGCTCGAATTTTGATTCGTCCGTCCAGAGAACCGTTTTCCAGAACTCTAGGGGCTTATCAGCATGCTCCTTAGCAAACTTAAGCCGTTTGGCTTTGTTTGCCTTGCTGATAAATGGGCGCTTCCGGGCAAGTTTGCTATTCACCCCTGTGCTACGAGACGGCGACGAACAGTTCGACCGGAAACTGATAACTGAAGGGTTTCCTGGATCTCGCGGACAGTTACCTTCGGGTTCTTCTTGACTTCGCGCATGATCTTGGTGTCCGTTCTCGCATCCGTTTTCCGCTTCCTGCCTCTGCCACGGCGATCCACCACTGATCCAAACGTTTTAAGCTTCAGAAGAATTTTGCCAACCGCTGCCTTCTATTCCGTGTCGGGTATTCTGACCTAAAGCATTGTCCCAGGATGGTATAACGCTCCGAATAAAGTGTACTACCGTACTGGGGTTTGTTCTCCAAATCTCAAGGGGTTCTAGTAGCCCTTTGTTAAAGAACTTCAGCCTATTATTGAAAATTGCCGGGCAGTGGCATAACAAGTGTTCCGAGTCTTCTCTATCCATGTTACAGAATCGACATGAATCATCTTGAAGTTTTCCTATCAGCTTCAAGTGATAACGGCTCGGACAGTGACCGGTTATTAGGCCTGTATATATTGTTAGATCTTTTTTGGTAAGATCTAGTAACTTGCGAGTCATTGCAATGTTTGGAGTAATGAACCGCTTTGATTGCCTAGCTTTGAAAGTGTTGTTCCAGTTTGTCTCCACTTTCAAGCATTCCCAGGCTTTCATCTCCATTCTAAGAGAAGAAGCAGATACACCACAAAAGGGATCAGGTCCTACAAACTGATGAGACGATCCGAGTCTTGCTAGTTCATCGGCTTTCTCGTTTCCATCAATTCCAGAACCCAGTACAAATTGACTTGATTACGACAAGACAATTTCCGAAGTGATTGAACACATTCCCAAACATGTTTGGACGTGCATATTGCTGACTTTAAAGCATTCAGAGCTGCTTGACTATCCGAAAAAATGCATACATTTAAATATCTATAGTTTCTACGTAAACATATAGCAGAACATTCCAGAATTTCTTGAATTTCAGCTTGGAATACAGTTGGCCACTTTCCCATTGGGATTGAAAGGTTAATCCCTGGGCCAGTTACCCCAGCTCCCACTTGATTGTTCATTTTCGAACCGTCTGTATAGAAAACAATCGATCCTTGGCGAAGGTTTGGGCCACCTCTTCCCCACGAATCACGCCCAGGATCAATAACTTTATATGAACAATCAAAGTTGTATTTTTTTTCCATCCAATCTTCGTTGTTCATAACTAAAGGATTAAATTTTACAATTTTTAGAATGCTAAGATGTCCTATTAGATCACCTTCTAAAAGGTTCGCAAACCTCCTGATCCTTAGAGCGCTCTTTTCAGCTTCTAATTGTATGAATTGATGCAATGGCAACATAAAAAGTAGTGCATCCAGTGCCTTCGTTGGTGTACTTCTCATTGCACCGCTAATTGAACAAGTTGCTAGTCTTTGAAGTTTTTCTAACCTTCTTTGTGCAACAGTTTCTTTTGTTTTTGGCCACCAGACCAATGAAGCATAGGTAATCTTGGGTCTCACAATTACCGAATAAATCCAATGGATCATTTTTGGCCTTAGTCCCCATTGCTTACCAAATGTTCTTTTGGCTATCCATAGAGCATTTGTCGATCTGTTGATTGTCTGCTCTAAATGAAAGTTCCAATTTAGTTTGCTGTCAAGAAACCGCTGCCTTACTGATACTGTACTCCTTAGCGACAGCCCGGTGCGATTCACCGTTTTGCACATCACGAACGACAAAATTTTCGGATACACAAGGGAATTTCTTTCGAAAGCACTGCGTTCTCCATTTTTTTCAATTGAATCAAATGCGATCACGTATACAAATGCACCAGGTTGAGCCGTTTGCTTCAAAACATGTCAAAATATCAAAACATAAACAATCGAGGGGTGGAAACTTATCGAAAACATATCGATTTTTGAAGTGGGCACTTTATTTTGTCACTGTTTTTTTTTCAACACAAATTTTTTTCTTTAAGTAAAACTCCTTTTTTTCAGTATTCCATAAGAGAAAATTAAAAAGAATATAAAAAATAAGATAATAAAAAATATACAGTGTGTTTACTTTAATTTGAACCAAGTAAATGAGAGGGGGCACTTTATTTTGCCTATCAGTGTACACTATGAATAAAATTTGCTCAAATTTTCAGGTATTTTACTCATACGATTAAAAAATTACGGAAAATTTTCGGTGTGCCATTTTTATCGAATACACACTTTACTCACATTTAATGTTCCTGTAAATCGTCGAGGGTGCTTTAAACATGTAGACATAAGCAAAGAGGGAGCTGTGTCTCTTGGTATAAGCTGTCTTCTCTAATATGCTACGATCGGCTACATCTTTTTTTTTAACTCAATAAATTATGGAGCTGTAAACGCTATTCAACTGATAATACGTTTGCTTGGATAATTTTAATACGACGTTCGGTAGCATGCTCCACCAAAATGATTAAAAACTTTGTTAAGGTTAAAACTTTCGTGGGTTCATAGTTAATAAAATTATGTAATTTTAAATTGATTTTAATGCCCATACCTAATTGGAGCATGCAAATTAAAAATTAAAGTCTAAATTGAACTAAACGAATTGAGAATAACGTACGACTTTATTTTTACTCGAATTGCAAACAGCTGATGTAATTTTAAATGCAATCGAATTGATGCTTTCTTGGTTAGATTCCAAATTCATTTGGGTGATAAGAAGGTCAAATCCCCGGACACCATAATTCACGAGCATATTGGGGTATCGCTTTTCAAAGAGCTTGTTGTTCAGAACAGTAAACAGTTAACATTATATCGTTCAGAAAATAAATTTTATTTTGACGACTCCATTTTCTCTCGTTTTCGCTAACCGCTCTCAACAATCAATCTTCCGATCCTTGTAAACAAACAGCAATTTAACACTGTGATTAAATTATTATTTAGATGTATCAAAGAAACTCACATAATATTTGCTTAGATATTTGTCCAGATAGTCTATTCGTAAAACATACAGCAACATGCTATTGCATATTAACCAATTTCAGCATTCAATCATGTAATGAAAATAATAGACCATAGTTGGGAATATAGAAAGTAGTTTGTCCATGGAATTGGCCTACGCTTTTGATTTATTGTTCTTCGTCTCTAATTTTAAATACTCAACTGGTACTTTAAATACTCAACTGGTTTCTAATTCTACTCTTAAACACACATGTATTTGGACATATTAATCAAAAACAGCGCTCACATTGTTAAATGATCTACCAGTTATCAAACGGGTTGTTATGCCCATACGTAGTTCTATGGCGACTGACTACATGTAAACTACGGTTACGAAGCTGGCGAGAAGGTGCATAAAAGTTGATGTTTTGCAGCAGTGCAGAGCAATCTACACTACCTTTGACCATGTCAAAAACAAATAACCTCTGTAGTTTAGTAGTTACGTCTGTTCATTAAAGTATCTAAATCGATCAGTCTGCAACGGCTCGGATAGTCAGGTAGATTTGCTGGATCATTCCACTGGAGTTGACAAAAACGGTAGCGTAAAAAACTGCGTTGAACTCTTTCCATTCGGATGATCTGCACTGAGTGATAAAGCGAACACACACTTACCGCATACTCCATGATGCTATGAACGATCGAACAGTACAGGGCCTTGTAACCAAAGGGGCGATCCCTGCCCAGCATCAACGATACCCTCTTCTTCCAATCGCCTCAGGGTCAGCGTGCGCGCTTCAATACCGCGTCCAAGGAATCACTTGAATACTTTTCTGAACATTCATCCACTTTATTACAAATTTGCACACAGGTAACGACTTCTTCCACTTCCTTACTGCCTACCTCCTACCTTTTTCCTCACTCTGTCTGCCCTCGCTGTGCCTGGTCTTCGGGCTAAACAGCCAGACCAATACTCCTCAGTCAAACGCTTCCTCTCCTCCGTACTCATCCAAGTCTCGCCGATTCACATCTATAATAGCATCCACGCCGGCTCGAGACGGCGTACACAATGGCCACGTCGTCGACCCAAAGCTTGAGACGTCACTAGTTCAAGACACTAGGAATCCCACGACGACCGGGAACTAACGGATGGCGGAGTTGGCTTGGGCAGCCTGGACGACGGTCGGGAGCTTGACCAGCTCAGGCCAAACTAAAGGCAAACACAGGGGTCCTGGTGTCTGTAATGGGATATTATGGCCATTAATGATGGGGCGGTCGAGATTGTGGTTTTAAGTGGTTTACCTTCATGCTCTATCCACTTCACCTGATTCTACTTCTCCACTTCAAGACCTTAGTCGATCACTTGCCAAAATGCTCTCTACCTCGTATTTCAATTTCAGTTTTTACGTCTATAATATAAGGGTGCTGCAGACTTAATGGCAGATAAGCGATGGCGGTTTGATCTTCAACCGACCGGTGAGGAATTTTCCTCCCATACCATTTTCGCCCCATCATGGCTCCCTTTACGCCACCGTAAATGGCCGCCCACTCCTGATCTCCTGCGAAGTCTGGTGGCAAGTAGCGGAAAAGTTGATGTTGGGTGGTGTCCAGAATATATATATGAATGTTTTCTTGGTTTTAATTTAAAAGCCGATACATTAATTTTCGAAAATCTCACTCATCTTGGACACTTCAACACACCACTGGTTACAGCCTTGAGAGCATATATATCGGTGAAGCCACTTGTATTGCGACGGATAAATCCCAGTGCTGTAAAGGTCTTTGCGGTAGTTATGCTAATATGTTCAATGAACCAGAGTTTCGTATCTACAGTAACCCCTAGGTCACGAATTGCTGGAACACGCTCTATAGCGTATGAGCTGATGGAGTAACGAAACGAAACGAAACGAAACGAGAACGAAATAACTTTGCACTTTTTGTTGCATCGTTTTTCATTCCATTCTCAGAGCACCATAACAGAACCTCGTCGATGTCTGTCTGAAGAGCGCAACCGTCGAGATGCAATGATATCACTTTGTAGATTTTTAAATTGTCAGCGTTGAGGAGAAGGTACGATTTCTGCCGAAAGCACAAGTCATTCGAAAGACCAGTATAAAAACCAGTGGTCCCAGAACGCTTCCTTGTGGTACACCTGACGTCATGGAGAAGATGCGTGACCGACTACCGTTTTATTTGACGAAAGCGCTCCGACCAGAAAAGTAAGAGCGCAACCACTCGGTGTTCCAATCAGGAAAGCCCGGATACTTCAGCTTGTCAATTGCAAGAGCGTGAGGAACGTTGTCGAAAGCCTTCGAAAAATCGAAGTATATTGCATCAACTTGGTGACGATTCTCAATTCTCGTTGATAGGGAACTTACGTAGGACAACAGATTCGTTGTCATGGATCGCTTCTTTAAAAAACCATGTTGAAAGTCAGAAATCAGCGGTCGAGATACCGCTCAAAGATCTTTGTGAACCAATTGTTCGAATATCTTGGCCATACAATATAAAATCGAAACAACTCTGTAATTTTCACCAGCTTGTTTTTTTACCAGCTTTGAAAATTGGAATGATTGTGGCTAACTTTCACGCTTCTGGAACAGTACCTTCACTGAGTGACATGTTAAAAATATTCGTTAACGGCGTCTGTAGTGAGTCAGCTCATTCTCTTAAAGGCAAAGGTGGTATTGGTGGTATGTTGTCTGCGCCGGACGCTTTCGACACATCCAACTATTCCAGGGCTGACAAAACTTCAACAACAACAATTCAAATTGAAAGCAGGACAGGCTCTAAGAATGTCAGGAGAAAAAGTTGGCGATATTTGACTGTGCACATTCTCGAAGAAATCGGCACACAGATTAGCTAGCTGTGAATCGTGAGGTCGTGAGGTGAATCGGCAGAAATTTCCTTAAAAGTCATGTCGGTAGGGATCCGGTTAGACTGCTTACGGCTTCGAATATACGACCAAAATAATAGCGAGTTCTGCTTCGCAGTCTGCTCCAATTGTCTGATATAGCTACGAAATGCCGCACCCTAGCAATCGGCGTAATGTGTTTCGAGCGACTGTAGATTGATCCGGTTCACAGTAGTCCGTGATCGAAAATAGCGGTTACGAGCTTTTCGCACAATGTTACGAGGATGCTGTCCGATGTCCGGGGTTGCTTGAACGAATAAGGCCTACTTCTTCGACGTGGAATATGTTCCTCCATATTGTCATACAATTTCTCATAAAACTGTTCGTACTGTTTCATCCGTATCTTTCGCACAAAACATTTCAATCCAATCGACGTCTATGATAGCGTTATTCAGTTCCGCAAAGCGGCAACGTCGAATATCGAAATCATCAAGGATGTTCGAGTCAATAGCAGGTTCCATGCAGGAGGTGTTCACATCAATGCGAAGAACGAATGGCTTGTAATGGTTGTCGATTCGGAGGAGGGATGACGGAGGTTCGATAAGCAAAACATATTTTGGTTCGTTTACAAATGCCAAGTCAAGTGTATGACCATTCGAGTTTGGCAGGCTGTTGATCTGATGTTGTCCGAAGGCAACAAACGATTCAATCAAAGCGATTTCCTGTTCAGTCGCTGCGTTGTACGGCAGCAAGCTGTTGATCTCATCATCGTTGTAACGAACCAACGATGTTCAAAATCCATCAGACATCCGAAGCACTTTCACCGATTTGCTGGACTGTTGCAGAATGCGCTGAGTATAATTCCGGAGATTAATACTCCATCCTCTTGCTGAAGGTTGCTAGAAGCTGGACTGCGATCTCACCGAAATATCGAGTAGCTGGCAACAAAAACCCTGAGTTAGCGATTTGAGGACGAAGTCATGTATCAGTTAGTACAATAACTTCGTGTTCGCAGGTAGAAAGCTTCAGAAAGAGCTCGTTAGTACGGATGCCTCTTACATTTTGATAACATACCGTTAAATATTGCTGGTCGGTTTTATTCGGCTATTCGGAGCAAGTGAGGTATGATGAGCAGTTTCGTTCATCGTTATTGATCCATAATGAAGGTCGTCTCTGCATTGGTCGGAATATTCGGGATGTTGGATTCTGTTTCGGGTATTAGGACGGCTGACTTCCAAAAGCCTTTCTCGGATTGCACCTTTAATCAAACTCTTTGGACGAAATATCACTGGACCAAGTGGAATCCTGTAAAGCCTTCTCCTTCAATTACATAGGCATCCCTACTTTGTATGACACAAAGTTCAAAAAACGCCCACCCTTTCCTCTCGGAACCAACTTCAGAATTTTCAAATTATTGGAGCCTAACCGTTGTGATACTAACTCTGTAAGACAGTCATCAGGAGTTTCAACGGATATGTCGGATATATACAACCAAAACCTGCTGACTCTTGCCCTGAACAGTCAGTTCCACGACGGAGTTGCGATGTCCTTTTCGGAATAGGTTCAAATTTTCCGTCGTTCGCACGATTCCTTTTAAAGGACCCGAAAAACTTAACACTTGGAACAGAATCTGGAGTTTTTGGTACAGCCTCGATCAGTTCCTTGAAGTTCGTGCAAATTTCAAGTCGTATTTCATCCAACACGCTGCAGCGGATCAGTTCCTCAAAGTTTTGAGATATGGCGACATTCGTTGAAACCATGACCTTTGACTGCAAACGTTACACATCCAGAACATATTAGTGTTGCTTGAAATCTTCGCACATGTGGTACTATCCATCTTTGAGCACTTAAGACAAACTGAGCCGAGCAGAATCCGCCGCCTTGACTGCAGCTCGCTCGATGAGCTCGTTTCCGCGTTTTCGTGAGAATCGTAACCTGATAGCTTGTGATGATCCTCTAACTGATGAATAGTACAACCACTAACAAACAGATGGCACCACCGGAATTGATGACGAGACTATTATGTCTCACCTTAGCAGCGTTGTTTACTTAAGACTTTAAGTAAAACAGGCTGTTCAACTGGCGATGAATGATTCTTTGATTGCGATGTTGGTCAACAGGATGATGTTGTCAGCTGAAAATCAGGGCGATCGGATGGACAAATAAAACAAGGTACATAAACAGCAGGTAACGGTACGTTTATTCATTGTGCATGCAGGATTTACAAGTAAGTGGCGAAATTTGAAATCAGCATGACTTGCCGAACAGCCATCAAGCTTACAGGTGGAGAGCGGCGAGGTGGGACAGGGGCGGGTAATAGCAGCGCAGATTTTTGTTCTACCACGCTCAAGCTGGCTCAGAATTATCCATTTTTTGGACCCAAATAAACTTTTTATAAGGTTTATAAGATTATAAAATTTCATAAGGTTCAACTTATGAATGATGCTTTGGAATTTCATAAGGCTGAGTTATGAATAGATTTTGCTTTACACTACGTAGGTTTTGTACGCCTTTAAGCTTTCATGATTACAAGTGTTGAAATACACTAGTGGGAAAGTCACTGGACCCATAACCTCAACGTTTAAGTTTCGAATCCAGGTTGCTCCATATTTTTATTTTTTCAACATCATTATATTTCATAAGGCAAATTTATGAAATTCATACTAATTTCATATGGCAAATAATCATAATGCAATCTTATGAATATCGATAGTTTATTTCTCTGAGTGTACCTGTGGTGACGGTGTTCGAATTTAGCAGATGAGATGCAGTGGGTGGAAAGTGAATGATTGATGCGGCGTGTGACGATTAAAATTTATAATGTAGCAGGAAATCGAAACATAATTGCAGAGCAAACGAAAAGTACAATAACACAAGCTCAACAGAGTTGCCAGATTTCCGTACAAAATTACTATTCATTTTTCATTCTTAATTTGGAACATGGACGCAGTCAGAAACCGCTGCAATAGTCAATAACTACTCGCTCAAAACTGCCTCGTGTTTATTGGTATCGCTGTCCTTTTTTTCACACGGAAAAGTTACTCAATTTTCGTAAAAAGTGGAACAACTCAATTTATGAAAAATGAAATTAGTATGAATTTCATAAATTTGCCTTATGAAATATAATGATGTTGAAAAAATAAAAATATGGAACAACTTGGATTCGAACCTTAAAGGTTGAGGTGATGGGTCCAGCGGGAAAAGTTGTCGCTTTGAAGTCCAATGTTCATCGTGCTAAAGAACATTTGAATCTTCGAACCTATAAGAAGCAGAAATTGGGAGATGAACCAGCCCAGGGCTGAAAATCTCGATAATCAAGGAATAAAAAAAGAAGAAGCAGAAACGGAGTCTCAAACAGGAAGCATCGAACAGGCCCAGAGTGTGAAAATTGTACGATACGATGCTAGCTTGGAATTCGAACTGTACACTCATGGATGACGAAACCTACGTGAAGTTCGACTACAAATCCTCCCTTCATCACAACTGTGGGGTGAGCTATCATTACATTCCGTTACCCTAAGTAAAACTTTTTTAAGCAGCGTCGATTGAATTACTTTTTATTGCTTTTTATTGCCGACAGTCGACAGTCAATCAAACCATGGTTGTAAGTTTGATAAATTTCCTAATCGCTGGATGGGCTATGTTTGTGTAAACCCCTGGAAGCGCACTACCGCAGATTGTACCACCCCAGGATACAATTCCATACTGAATGCCATTCTGAACGGCGGGACCTCCGCTATCGCCATCGCACGAATCCTTTCCAATGTCACCGGCACAAATCATACTGAAACGATTGCCATCACAAATCAATAGTAATTAAGATCATAAATCATCATACTCATCCATTATCAGTCCATCCCATTTGGCGTTGCACGCGTTACGATCCACAACAGGGATTACTACCTTCCACAGGGTGTCCGGTATGGTTCCTTTGGCATTTTTACCCCATCCACTGATGACGACGTCTCCGCTGCTCCATTCTGTATCAGTCAGTGGAACAATTGCACGTGAAGATCCACTAAATGGTAATCGAACTCGAATAGTCGCTACATCTCTGGGATAATCAAATGCACTATACTCTTCATGAATGTGATAATAGTAGATTGGATGAATAGTTCCCCCTGTTTGGCGCGACGAACTACCCGAGCGTATCGTTATCTATAAAAAAAAATCTTCGCTTAACTGAAATTCACTTTAGATATCTTTACCTTCGTACATCTATGTTCAGTGGACTGAAATCAAGACAGTGAGCTGCGGTAAGAACCCACGAATCGGCAATTATTGATCCACCACAAATATGTACATGCATATATTGTACAGAAATTTGATAAGGGTTATCTTCGATAACAGTCTCTTCACCTCCAACTATTAGACGACTGTTCTGTATACTACTTTTCCTAAGATGAACTTCGTTTGTAGCTCGAGCCACAACACTCTGTAACGCCGGAGGAAGACGATTCACCCGCGCCAACACCTCATCAACAGTTAGTTCTGCTCAATACAAATGAATTACTTGAATCAAAACGACGCTTTACATATAGAGACTATTCACTTACTATTCTCTCCAGTTGCTAAAGTCACAAGGGACAACACAACATACACGGAATACTTCATGGTTACAAAGAAAAAATCTTCCACTCAAGTAACTTAGCCGAACTAGCGCCTCCAGTTGTCACACATGGAGTAAGCTTCAATTCCGCTTTTATTACGGCTTTTATTTGATCATTTTCACCGACAAAGATGCGACCCATTTGAGTCTGGTGTTATGTTTCGTGGACGAAATAAGATTACTCAAATTCTATCCATGCGTTAAATCTTCTAAACAACCTTTACTGATAATGGTTTTAAAGTATTGTCGTTTCGATTCGACTTCACTTTCGGTGTTTAAAAAAAAAACAACAAGGGCGCTGAATAGCGGATTATAGTGTGATTACAACATTCTACTTCCGATACTATTTTTGAAGCCAAACTAGAGTTGAATACTGTACTGTAGTTAGACTGTGAATCGCAGACGAAATAGGCCTATCTGTTAAAAGATAACCCTTTTCTAGTGTAATTTAAAGAAATCTGCTCGCGTTTACTACACTGAGCGAACAAATCGAGAGGAATTCATAGGAATATCGTATGGAAATTTGCCAGAAGATATTATTGCAATTTTCCATACTATTCTCTAATGGAAAGAAGTTCATAGGACGATCGTATGAAGATTTTCATCACAGAAAAAAAAATCAGTGGGGCTGTGTATAACTCACGACCGGTTGACCTACGTCAATCAAAACTACGTTAAATCGTTTGATTAGTTTCGTTAGTTTCGTAGTGGAACATTAAAACGCAGGTACTGTTCTAAGGGTTGTCATAAGTAAGTGAGTAAGTACACACTTAGAAAATTTTACAGTATTCAGTAATTTTTAACCGAACTTTCAACAGCTTCCGGATTTCGGTGAAATTTTACAGTACAGTAAAAAAATTACCGGAACTTTTCAAATTTTACCTAAATCCGTTAAATCGGATTACCCAACGTTCAGCTGTTGAAAGTTCGGTAAAGAATTACCGAATACTAGAAAAATTTTCTAAGTGTCTATGTTAGAACATTCTATGATTCGCTTCTTAGAAATTATTTGGCGGCCCTGGAAATGGCCGTTTGGTTTGAATGTTGGTATGATGAAAGGGCAACGGTTGTGCTGGCTGTAGTGATGGTGTTGATATGATCGACCAGCTGGAGACCATTATCTTTATCACGTTATGGATTGTTCAGGGTCTGTTTGGAAATTCAATGTCAATAATTAATGATATTTTTGTTAGTTGGCAGTCGCGAAAAACTTCAACTGATTGAAGCAAACATTTCGAGTATCTATGGAGAAATGTTTGTTTCAGTTATTTTCAAATTTTCATTTAACCCCTACCCTAGTCGTAAGGCGTAATCTGATCAAAATAGTGTGGGTGTGGTTCTAATAGATCGTTAGATCAGCTGTATATTCGAAAATAATATTGTACACTCTTTAAAAAGGATAAATGGTGATACGGTTTCGAGTTGAAGGCCCTTCTCCAGCGTCTCAACCAATTAGTTGGAAACGCATTACCTCTGGCTGCTTTCAGTTTTACCCGATAAACACGTGCCCACTCGGCATCGGTACATAGTCGTTTCGGATGATGTATAAATAATTAATCTTATAAATATAAAATAAACACATACATCTTTGTCATAAACCCGTTCTTGCCCTGCCAGACAGCTATGGAAATCAGGTACACAAGCACACTTTCACGTGCTACAAACGAGGTGAGCAAAGTTGCCGTTTCAACATCCCTTACTGGCCCATGGATCAGACAAGAGTTTTGTTGCCACTCCCGCCTGATGATGATTGACGCGGTCAGCTGAAGAAACGCGCCACAGAGATTCACGCTGCTTTGGAAAACAAAGTTTTCGATACGCTGGATTAATTTCTCGAAAACTGCTGCTGCACATACGATATCGTTCGCGCATCCATAAGCCGACCTACCGTTCTGGTCAAACGGTCAATGACGGAATTGTGGACTAACACGTTCAATCCGTGGATTGCTAATGTTCTCCGTTCAAACATGGATCTGCAGTTCATCCTCGAGGTGTTTTCTTGTGCAGCGTACGTCGTCGAGTACGTTAACAAAACTAATCGGGACATTAGCAGTCTACATCGCGATCTCGTGAAGCTGCAGGAAGAGTTCCCGGATGAGGACTACCAGTCACTGCTGAAGAAAGTGAGCATCAAGATGCTCAATTCATTAGGAATGTCTGCTCAGGAGGCTGTCTGGTTCCTTCTTCGCCAGCCAATGTCTGAAGCCAACAGAAAGGTCGAGTTCATTCCCACTTTGTGGCCACACGAGAGAACGAAGACGAGAAAGCGTGTGCAGCAGATGGATGTAGAAGGTGTTTTGGATGATTCCACCGATATCTGGACATCCAATATAATCCAGAAGTACGAAGCACGCGAAGGGCTAAAGGATGTATGTCTTGAAGATTTTGCAGCGTGTTACGCGAAAGTACCGAAAACGTCGAACACGTACAGTCGTCGTAACACTGCGCACGTATTGCGTTGGCGGTCGTACTCAATGAACGAGCTCATCGACTACAAGCGCGAGATGGTGCTGCTGTTTCTTCCGTTTCGTAGCGAGATGTGCGACATACTTGATTGCCAGAAGTACCTGCAGTTGTACGATCAGTATAAAAGCAAACTTCTACAGAAGCGGAAAGAATACGATTGGGAGTTCAACCTCGAGCAAACAGTCGATGAGTATCTGCGCATGTTTGGTACAAATGCAGACCAAAAAAAGGATACGGCTGTCGAAATGCACGCCGAATGTGGTCCTCAAAAGGACAGATTATTTATTAGTGGGTTGCGCCATTCAGCTGGGTAAAATTATCCCGACGGCTCGCCCTCCATGGAGGCGTTTTTGAAGTTGCGGCGAACGAATCGGCACCATGATATTAGGCGCACAAACCAAACGAAATAAAAGTTTAATTCTTGTATAAACAACTCTTTTAATTAAATTGGTTGTCCTCAAAAGTACAGATTATCAATTTATGGATTGCGCCAACCAGCTGGGTAATGTTTTTACTGACGGCTCGCCCTCCATCGAGTACGGAACTAAATTTAAGATTAGTTCTTTAATAAACAACTCTTTTATTTTAATTTATTGTCCTCAAAAGGACAGATTATTTCACCTACTGCTGCTCGCCCCCAAGGACGCTTTCCCCCAAACAGCAGCATTTTCGAAGTCGCGGCGAAACAATCGCCACGATGAGGAAGATGGCGGCTTGCACAAACCGACGCGATTGTGCGCCCCTATAATTCGCCATTTTACCTCATCGCGACGACCGCTTTTTGGGAGAGCCTTGGTACTTACCACCACCAGCTGCTACGCGACCACCAGCTGCCGGACGAATGAAGCAGCTGCGACCAGCTACCTGCGGCCAGCTACCAGCTACCAGCGACCAGCTCCGCACAGCTTCAATGCTGTCAAACGAATGAGGCAAATTTTTCCTAAGTGTGCGTTTTATACCGTTCTCAGCTGCATGCGAGACGTACATGGAGAGACGAATGACATGATTGGTTAAAGTCCCTCTCTAATACAAAGAAGAAGAAGATGATGCAAGACGTTCCTTGCTTCGATTTGAAAACTGTGATAGGAAATTTGGTAAATTTACTCTGCAAAATGACATTATAAGACATCACCTTATATTTGCGTTATTTTCAATAGTTTACTATTGTTTGAGAATAATGTTTGACAATTGAATTGGAGCGCGGTAAAATTTCCGACCAATTGAGGAAGAAATCATGTAAATCTATCGTGGATTATTTGAGTTATTCGCGTACAAAACGTACGGTTTTTCGTGACGGTCGCAATATTTTAGATTTTCATTTGACACCCTACCCTTGCCGTAAGACGTAGTCTACGTCAAAAGTTGGAATCGGGATTCGAACCAAGAACCTCGAAATCCAGAGACGAGCCACAATCCCACATATATAGTATATACTGTACTGTACTGTATATACTGTTTCATTTTCATCCATTTTCCGGGGCTTAATGAATACATTGTGGACATTTTCATCAACGACCACTTTTTGGGAGATCAAAATTAACGTGTTTCGCCAGTCATTAAATTCTAGAAGCCGCTTGACGATGGTGTGATGGTACTCATCGAAAAGTGATTTTTTTCAAATTGTTTGTGCCGAAGTTCATTCCTTTTAGTTTGTTAAATCCATTATTCCTGGAAACTATACCAGAACTTCCCGAGAACTAGCTACTGATGCGTCTTTAAGGGCATAGAAGTACAGTTTTAGTTAACATCGATTAATTGAGTGCAGAGTGTAAAACGGCAAAGAGAAGTCGATCAATTCCTGCACATTTTTGCCGGATGTCCAACTCTATACAGTTCTTGACATTTCTACTAGATTGAATAAAGGCTTTCGGGCGCTTCTCTTTCTTGCTTAGCTCTTCAAGCTTTCGAAATTTGCTTATTGCTTGCTCTCAACTTAGTGTTCTTAATGCACTTCCACGGTTATTAATTAAGAGTTTTCGATGCCAGGTACCATTTTTGCATAAGTATGATTGTGTGGCAAGTACAAACATACCCTATGCCCAGGGAGTCAAGACATTTTCCTTAACGAAACATTCCTAGACCAGACCGGGAATCGAATGTGATGCTTTGTAGCCGCGCCTTTACCGACTGAGCTAAGGGGGGTAGGCTAGCGGACTCGCCATTGCTTTTATCGTAAAGAGAAAATGCTAAGACAGGAGTTAGTGCTCATGTTCCAGCCGTCAGAAGAAAAAGGGAGTATTATATAACCTTTCTAGAACAGATGCTCTCAACTACCAATAAATTACTGATAACGAAAAAAAAAAAAAAAAAAAAAATTAGGTACCACGGTACGAGATGTCACTTTTCTTAAATGTTCTGGATTCAGAAACAATGTGTTTCAATTTTTGATTTAGACATGCCCCATGTTTCATGAATAATCTTGTCCCGTAAACGCTGCACAGTAGGCTTGGTCGTTTTGGTATGTAGCACATCTATGAAGTGAAACATATATCAAATACACTTGAAAAATGAAGACAGTGTATCCATCATTTACTAGGATGCTTTCAAGAACTGGTTGTGTTGGTGTTAGATTAGATTAGATTAAAATAGATAAGTTAGATCTGACCCAGCGGTGGATCGCTCAGGACACTTCTCTCCTGTGCTATTTTACTTTAGTGTGTCTACAAGCGTTGCAATGTTCTTGGTGTTCCGGTACGGTGCGGAAGGTGCCGATTTGCCGATGTGCCGATTGACAGCCCAAATTTTTATTTTTTGCTGTACTTGGTAACCAACAACGCATATTGGCAAGGTTGCTGGTTTTTTATTTCTAAAAGCTCAACGGCCAAAAGAGTGCCTCAGTGTGTCACATATGTGGTATGGATTGAAAATCGAAGTGCTGCAGTTATGTAACATATTCGTCTATTGTGCAGAACATTTTGGCTGGCACACTGTTCTAAGCGACTTACCCTTGGATCTGACCCAAATCATGGCACAGGTTAATATTGCCGAGATGCGTGAAAAGTATTCAAATCAGCTCTACTATACCCACATTAAATTTAATGGAGGCAGTTTCAACTATTGTCCACTAGATGTCTAGTTCTAGACTAGCGTGTAGACATTTGGTGAACGAGTAGTTGATACTGGCTTCGTTCAGCTTTATTCAAGTGGCAGAGCAAGCGTGGGGCCGATTGAGGAAAACATGCAAACAAACACTGAAAAAATATTTCTCTTAGCTACTACTGGAAACACGTGTAGATATTTTCCAATACTAAAATAAGGGCCTTTTAATTGAATATCACATAGAAAAAGAAATTCTCCTACTTGTCATTTACATTTCACTGGACACATAAAATTTACTTGATTTTGCAAAGCATTTGCATTTCCCTGAATCTTATGAAAGTTAAGTGAAATTTTATTGGATATTTTCCACGGATTATGTGAATTTATTTTTGGGTGAAAATATGTAACTGGAACTGATGGAACATATTCACTCCGTTATGAATTTGTAAATGATTACAAAAGTCATTTTTGTAAAAGAACTGGGTGTCTTGTTTTATTACACAAACGAAAATTATCAATCATTTCAGAAAAAAAAACTATTTTTAAAGGGGTATGACAAAAAAAGAGATCAATTTCAAAATTCAATAGAAAAACCGGTGAAAATCAAGTAAATAGTAATCAATATGACCCCCTTTTGCCATGATGATCGCCTGTAGCTGTTTTGGCATGCTTTCCAACATGATTCTGAGGTAGTAGGGATCCAGTTCGTTCCAAGCCTTCTCCTACGCCGCATGATGTGTTTGTTTGTTGGTTACGTCTGTTTTTTCCACTTTATTATCGAGAATCTCCCAAAGATTCTCGATTGGCTTCGAGTCAAATAGGCGAGCGTTTTCTTGGCCGTATGCTTGGGATCGTTATCTTGGTCACTGTACATGACCAACTACACCGATATTTTATAGCGACGTATGAAAACCTGGAACCTTCCAATTGGTGGCAAAGTTGCCTGATTCGGTTCAGTGGTTGTTGAGAAAAAATGTAGTTAGAGTAATGCAACATTATTTATCAAGGGCATCGATTTCATCATTCATTTTATCTTGAAATTCATCCACAGAAAAGAGTTATCGGTCATTGAGTCCTACTAAGTCAAAATGAGTGACCACAACAGTGATCAGGTACCGTGATCATCCGCATGGCTTAGGTGCCGTTTTGAATCATTTTTCACCAATAAAAGTAATCATTTGTCAGTTCACTTTAAATTCACTGCAGGCCTAGCATTCACAACCACCTATATTAAAAAATAATTTATTATATTATTACCTCGATTAAATATAGATGTCACGAAGCTCTTCCAATACCGATTATTCGAAATTAACAAACTTATTGAGAATATCAACAATAGGACAATAGAAAAATAAATAATGAAGACAATAATGAGCGAAGTTAGAACAACTATATTTTTCCACTGGTTTTAAAAGAACCTTTTTTTTTGAGTTCATCTACCTAACGTTAATCTACCTAACGTAGATGACAAATTCAACCATAGTAATTTGTTCAGTCAACATGATGCTCAATAAAATCAACAATTACAAAGTTTTTATCGTCATTTGGTGTAGTCAATTCAACTATCAATTCTTTTTCATGAACTTGCTGCCAAATATTGAGTACACGTCAAATTCAATTGAGCATAATTCGCTCGTTAGTGCTACAAGAAGACATACATTGGCTTGGTCATATTTATGAACGAAATTTATTTTCATTCAAGTGGGGTAGATGTTCCATTACCGGATTTCACGGCCTCTTTTCGAACGTTCAATTAGTCTACGAGATGTGCACTCGTCTCTTCGTCTTGCCGTTAACGGTGCGATACACATTTGTTGGTTAAATAAATTCTCAATTTGTCTCAGATGCGGTTCCAATGGACGGGTTACTGGTAGTAAATCCTGTGAAGAATATGTTTTCGTTTGAAATAAAATGAGATATTTTTACCAACCTTTTTACCTGCAATATTGCCACCCCGAATACATCTGGCTCGCTCAGCTAACAATGGTGATTGGAGCAAATTTTCCAATTTATCTCACTAAATATGCCTGCGGTCTACGATTTTCAAACTGTTTTCTGGAAGGAAGTCATAATTATTACAACTATATTTCTATACAGATTTGGAGATAACTATGCAATTGAGTTTTTCAAAGGATACAATATAGTCAAATTAACCTGCAGGCTGTTCGTTCAACGTCAATGTATGGTTCAGAAAAGTAGAAATTGGTATTATTACATTGTCAAACTGATTAACAGTTGACATTTTTGACCAATATATTCAAGTATATTTTATGACTTGTATAAACTAAAATCATTTTTTAACTAACATTTAATTTTCTGTTAGTTCAGTTTTATTAGAGGTTATTCATAAACCACTTAGACTTTTTTGCCCCTCCCCTCCCAATCTGACCAATGTCTACGCTACAAAAGCTAAAAAAAAGTATGGAGCAAAGTCTAAGAGCGGGGTGAGATTTTCAAAAATGAGTCTACGTGGTTTATGAACAGGCTCTTATATGGTTCTCAATTACTATTAATAAAATCATATTTCTTTCTCTCCGTGATCAGACAAAAGTGACGTTCCACTACATATTGATAATAAATATTTGTTGAATTGATTTGCAGTTGCGAGTAATCGTCACTGGAGGATTTTGGTTTAGTGCACAGACCTATAATCGATGTATACCTGTATTACCGTTATTCAGCCGAGAGGGTTGAAAAGAACTCCCTACTTGGTAAGTTTATGTCACCGTGTTGAAGCAACGAACGCTAAAGCAAGCGTTATGTGCTTTTTGGAAAAGTCTACATTGCGGCGCTTTGGAAAACGTTTTTGCGCGGGACAGCTTTTGATAACACTAGTTTACAGCATTTATAAACTCGGTAAGCTGATCATCATTTCTAAAGTGAAATTTTATGCAGAATATAAAAAAGTCGTAAAAAGATAAAAATAAAAGTAGAACAGTTTTCGAGATCTGGATAAAAGTTGATTTTTTTTTATAAATGAACAAAAACACATTAATTCAAAATGGAATATCTCCAACGCGTGTGATTCAATTTCAAATGTTTTGTAATCAAATGAAACAAAATTAAATTTAACACCGATCTTTTGAACATTGCAATATTCTAGGAGTAATAGTTTCGACGTTATTTATAAGTATATATATTTATAAGCGATTTTTTTTAGGAGAATTGTAAAAAAAAATGTGCTTAACATATGATTAATACCAAAATAACGTCGACAAAGAAATATGTTGCATATGTAGCTTAAAGCGAAGAAAATTATGTCTCAATGGTGAAAATCGGGTGAAAAATGAGGAAGTTATGCTGGTTTTTGGAAAAAGTGCAGAAATGCGGGAAAAACAGAAATTCGAAAGAAATACACCCACCTCTCTCTCTCTCTCTCTCTCTCTCTCTCTCTCTCTCTCTCTCTCTCACACACACACACACACACACACACACACACACACACACACACACACACACACACACACACACACACACACACACACACACACACACACACACACACACACACACACACACACACACACACACACACACACACACACACACACACACACACACACACACACACACACACACACACACACACACAAGATTTGGTTTACCTACTGTTCAAATGGTTTGGTAAGATGATACTATCAATTGCGCTGTGGTGTGTTGGTAATTTTTCCTCAAGCGAGCTCAGGTCCAAAGTGTCGTCGTTCGCGGGTATTGTGTTGGAAGATAGTGTGTATTGATTAGCAACCGTGTAAAGTTAGAGGTCATAAGCGAGTTTATTATTCTTATTGATTCTGTTTCCTGCAACCAAGTGCAAATATCTAGAACTAGATTTTAAAGAAAAATACCATAACCGTGCCAAAGTGAATTTTGATTCGGTGTGCAGGCCTAGTTTGTAAATTAATCGGTGCAAGAAGAGTGTATTAGACACAGATATCATGTTACTACCGGAAGGTTTCCGACACGTCGGCGACGGCCGGGTTGATGTGGACGAGTGCCGACGGCAGCAGCTGCGGGTCCAGCAGGACGTGGCCATCTAGGACATCGAGAAGAGCCGGTTTGCAAAGCAACAAATTATTTATTTCTACCATATTTTGAAGGCAATATCTAATATCCTGTTTTATTTTATTTTATTTTATTTTATTTTGATTATTTTGTTTTGTTTTGTTTTTCGTTATGTTTGTCTATTTTCAGTCACATTTGAGCGGTCTATTGCTTTTGGCGGATGGTGTAGGTATGTACTTTCAGCGTATCGTTAACCAAAACTAACCCTGCTGCTAACCCTTCCCCAACTATCCAACATCCCAGTGATTTCTCGTGGAAGTGCAGAGGATTTCTCGGCTTCCTCCAAAGCGAGTATCATGTCAACACGTTCCTTCCCATTCCCTACTTGACCAGCATTCGGGCACGGCCGGCGCCGGTATTGCTTCATAATGGGTCACCAGTTTTTACACATTGAAGATGTATGTTAGTCCCAAACATCATCTGTTGGTTCTTTGTGCAAATACAGCTGATCTGGCAATAACGGAATTGCATCCGTGGGCGGTCAATCATGCTCATGCTCATGCTCATGCTCAAATGGTTTGGTAAGATATTCTGGCACCTACTTTTAATAGCTATTGGTAACCCTTCTAAACAAAACAAATTGTCACAGTTCGTTGTTCAGTTATCGGAGTGAGAAAAATGTGCCCTGCAAAACGGGAATTCAAATGCAAAAATGATCCACAAAAGTTTTGTTATGCCTGTGGCGTCTACATTTTTACGACACCGGTTAAATTCACTGCTTCTCTTGAATCTGCGTTCCGTTTTTATTTTGAAATTTGTCCGGAGAATCTGGATCAACCATGGGTACCTAACGTTCTGTGTAATTCGTGCAAAACATGCCTGGGTAGGTGGGTAGCAGGTAAAAGGTATGTATGGCTTACCACTGGTCCCGTTCAAATTTGTTATATACTCTCATTTCTGTCACTGTAAAGCCGCTATTTGTCCTTTGATAAGCCAGTTATTTGGAATGAACCTTTTTGCCATGCTACGGATTGTTATTTCTGCCTAACCGAAGTTCAACAACATGGCCGCCATAAGTCGGTGCAGTATGCTGATGTGCAATCCGTAGAAAAACCAACTCCACATTCGAATTCAAACCGGTACCCTATTTGCCCAAAACGAAAAAGGGGTCTTCATTTTAAGATACTGCCCAGTTGGTTAACGAGGACGCAGATCAAAGCGACACAAAATTTGAAACAAAACCATCATTATTTTCCCAAGCAGAACTCAATGATGTGATGAATTGTCGAAACAGAAATCTGAACTGCTTGCATCACGCTTAAAAGAAAGAAATTTATTAGAGCCTGGTGTGACAATTTCGTACTACAGAAATCGTGATGAACAATTCGTTAAATACTTCTCCAAACAAAATAACGCTAGTTTTTGCCGAGATTTAAACGGTTTGTTCGAAGAGTTTGGGGAGCATCACAATCCAAGTGAATGGCGTTTGTTTATCGACAGCAGTAAACTGAGTTTGAAGGCTGTTTTACTGCATCAAGGAAACAGGAAACATGAAAGAATCGTATGAATCAATAGCGCTGCTGCTGAATTTGATAAATTATAAGCGACGCTCTTGGAAGATTTGCTCCGATCTTAAGGTTGTTGCCATGTTGACTGGGTTACAACAGGGGTACACAAAATACATGTGCTTTCTCTGTAAATGGGACAGCTGAGCACGTATGGAGCATTACGTTCAAAAAGACTGGCCAAAGAGGACAAGTTTGACTCTTGGGAAAGAAAACATGAAATGTGTTCCCCTCGTGGATAAAGATCAAATTATTCTCCCACCGTTACATATAAAACTTGGACTTATAATATTATAATTTATATCTATATAAATAAAAATGAGTTGGGGTTTCCTTTGTCACGATTTAACTCGCGAGCGGAAGGACCGTTTGGCGTGAAAATTTGTATACAGGGGTTTTTGAGGCCGGGGAAGGTTCTTATGATGGTTTTAGACCCCTCCCATCTCTAGAAAGGGGGGCTCCCATACACATGAAGCACACATTTCTGCATAACTCGAGAACTGATCAAGCAAAGGAACCCAAATTTAGCATGCGAAAGTTTTTGGAGGCAAGAAAGGGAGGCTCCCATACAAATGAAATAGAAGTTTCTGCATATCTCAAGAACTAATCAAGCAAATGGGACCAAATTTGGCATGTGGGATTTTCTGGAGGCGAAAAATGTTTCTATGGTGGTTTGAGACCGCTCCTCTCTCCTAGAAGTGGGGCTGTCATACAAATTAAACTGAAATTTCTTCATAACTCTAGATCTAATAAAGCAAATGGAACCAAATTTGGCATGCGGGAATTTTAAAGGCAATAAATGTTTCTACGGTAGTTCGAGACCCCTCCTCTCTCTCTGGTAGGGGGCGGGGCTCCCATACCAATGAAATACAAGTTTCTGCATATCTCGAGAACTAATCAAGTAAATGGAACCAAATTTGGCAGGTAGAAGTTTTTGAAGGCAAAAATGTTTCTAAGGTAACTCGAGACCCCTCCGCCCTCTGTAAGAGGGCGGCTCTCATTCAAATGAAACACAAATTTGTGCATAACTGTAAAACTAATCAAGCATATGGAACCAAATTTGGCATGTGGATGTTTTTGGAGGAGAGAAATGTTTCTATGGAAGTTTGAGTCTCTTCCGCCATCTGAAAGGGGCGGTAGGGGGGTTTCCATGCAAATGCAACACAAATTTCGGCATAACTCGAGAACTACTCAAGTAAATGAAACCACATTTGGCAGGTGGAGGTTTTTGAAGGCAAGAAATGTTTCTATTGTGGTTTGAGACCCCTCCGCCTTCTGGAAGGGGAGACTCCCATTAAAATGAAACATAGTTTTTAGCATAACTCGAGAGCCAATGAAGCAAATGAAACCAAATTTGGCATGTTGAGGTTTTTGGAAGCAAGAAATGTTTCTATGGCAGTTCAATACCCCTCCCCACTTTGAAGGGGGGGGGGGGATTTCTCATGTACAAATAAAAAGCAAATTTCTGCATAACTCGAGAACTAAAGACTGTATTCGATGAAATTTGGACACACAAAATAGGTCACCAAAAATTTTCCTTGAGCCCGATTCTTTTCAAACTTTCTGGAAATAAAGTACTACTAAATGGTTATGTTTTGACATCATTGGTTTATTGAACCTCTTCTCCCAACCCAAATGCCCGCACCTTTGCCTTGACCCCTTTCATCAAATTTTGGGTAATGATAGGACCGACTTGCTTACTTAGTTTTAACCACACTTTCTTTAGTTCAAGTTCATTTTCTATCAGTTTTGGAGTTTTAACGAGCCTTGCCTTCGTGATTGCCCAAAATTTTTCAATTGGGCGAAGTTCCGGAGTGTTTGGAGGGTTGACGTCTTTTGGTACAGCAACTACATTATTATCTTTGTACCAGCCTAAGACGGGCCGGGCATAGTGGCAAGATGCCAAATCCGGCCAAAACAGTGTCGGGCCATCGTGAGATTTCAAGAAGGGCAGAAGTCGTTTTTGGAGGCATTCGTCCTTGTAGAGGTGATGAAGGGCTGACTCATTTTGCCACATCCGCAGATCGCTTGCCACACAAGGAATTTTTTGGCGAATGTCGACAGTTTCTTCTTCCGTACACTCTCCGGAACGGCCAACTTAGAGGTGGCGACGTAGTGTTCCTGTCCTGGCATTTGTTTGGTGTCGGCTTTAATGTAGGTCTCATCGTCCATCACAATGCAGTACGGGTTTTTTGAGCCACTCCCTGTACAGTTTTCTTGCACGAGTTTTGGCCACCGAGTTCTAGAAAATAAGAAGAATGATTAGTAATTTCCATTTAATTCCAACTACCTTTATTGCTTATCTTGACAGATACGCGTATTTCGTCTACAATGTGCAGACTTCTTCAGTGTCGTGTACTAATGTCGAGTATTAGTACACGACACTGAAGAAGTCTGCACATTGTAGACGAAATACGCGTATCTGTCAAGATAAGCAATAAAGGTAGTAGGAATTAAATGGAAATTACTAATCATTCTTCTTATTTTCTAGTTACAGGTATTCCACTAAACAGCTCACACTCTCCATAATTCACCGAGTTCTGTTTATCGCTCCGGTTCGGTGCCTTCTGGACTTTGTACCCATGTAATCAAGAACGTTTCATTGTTTTCTGCACAAAACAAACTGAAACTTTCGCCTTTTTCGCAACATCCCTGATCGAAATGTTGGGATAACGCTTGAATTGGTTCAATACCATCCTGGCCTTCTCCGGATTTGATGTGCCACTCCCTGTTGCCGTAAGCATTAATAACTATTCTCAATAATTGATTAAGGTTTCGTCTTCATAAACCCGCAAACAAGTAGGTTACTGTCAAGTTGCATGATTTTGTTTTTCATATGTTAATTGGTTTTTTTTATATATGACAAGCTTAAAATGTACAAGTTGAGCACATCGATATGGGGCAACATTGATCAGCACCTCATATGTCTTATAAGATATTTTTAGGAAAGTTTTTGATTACATTTGCGTTCTCGAAACCTGAATTGTATGCTAAAATTCTCAGATGATGTGAAATTACAAAAAAAAAACAAAATATGAAAAAGTTTCGTTGGATTTTTGTTGAACTGACTGATTCTAAACAGTGCCGGAGATCGAAATTACCAACTTCGGTTTGGTAATAATATGCCATGGAAACTATGTCACCTCTCTCCCCTCTTCTAGGGTTTTTATTCATTAGGGCGAATCTACAATTGAGAGACTCTCTATTGCCTCGTCCTCTTTCATTAATTACAGCGCCATTATAAAACTATGGATTGATTCTTTAATACATATTGTAAGAAAAGAGTGCTGGCTAGCATATTGGGCAAACAGCCAAACGAAAAATGTGAAAATGATTTAGCTATTGGTGAAAGAGAAGTAAACAGAAAGAGTCTCTCAATTGTAGATTCGCCCTAATGAAAAAAAAACCTAGTCATGTCATTTATTTTTGCATGCATCTCAGCTAATTTTTGTATGAATTCTAGGGTTTTTTTTTTCATTAGGGTGAATCTTTAATTGAGAGATTCTCTCCGGGCTCGCTCTCTTCCATTCATAAACCAATCACCTTTACGTTTTTCATTCTATTGTTTGTAGAGTATACTAGCCAGCACTGTTGTGTTTCAATCTGTACTAAAGAATCTCTCGAAAGTTTTATAATGGCGCTGTAATGAATGAAAGAGAGCGAGCCCGGAGAGAATCTCTCAATTGTAGATTCACCCCAATGAAAAAAAAAAAAAAAAAACCTAGAATTATAACACTCACAATTTTTCGCGCAATGCGCAGTATAGTATACCTGGATACAAACAACATACGTAAATTTCATATATTGTGGAACATTTACCGGGTTTCTCCATTTACTTTTTTATTTCAGGTGTTCTGTTCGAAATGCAACATACAACACCATCCCTACTTGAACTCAACAAATCTAATATTGGATTTCAAGAACTCGTGAACACGAAATGAAAGTTAAAAGCAGCAGCAATACATAACCCTAGTTTCCGAAAGAAAACCAAAACACTCCCGGACATTCCACTCGTATCGTTCTTTTTAATTTGATTTCCTCTCACCATTATTGAAAATTTGTTATTCTACTAAGCAAATCTCCAAATCACTAATTTTGCACCAGAAATTTCCTCGCGCGGACAGCTGACAGACAACAATTCCACAGCGCGGTGAGCAAAGCAAATCAAACGAGCAAACTGTGCTGACATATAGCGAATTCGTTTTTGATTCAGTTCTAACCTGGATCGGGTATCAATATTGGGACGGCTTGTCGTGTGTTAAAATTCGATGTGTTTGTCTTTATTTGTAACTCGTGTCGGATTGGGGTTTGCACTGGCAATTAGTTCGGGTATCGGTTCCAACCTAGGTTCAAAAAAGAATTCGCTAATAGGATAAGGCAAACTAACATAGTAGTTTGTTTTCAACAATATTTAAGGTTGGTATCTACCCAACCATAAATTATGGTCATTTTTATCGAACATTCTGTTTATTTCAATCTAATATGACAATTTGAATCAGTTAAAAAAGGACTATATCCATTAATTTGATTTTTGCTTAAAACAAACCTTTTTAAGGTTGAAAATAACTAGATTTGTAGTTTCAATCAACTAAGATTCAAATTGAAACAATGTTATTATATGAGTAGAAATCACTTAAAAAAAAGGTCTACAAGAGTGACGTTAAACGATGCATTACTCGTTGGACCGATCATTCAAGATGATCTACGATCGATTATCATGCGTAGTCGGACTAAACCTGTGATTCTCGTGGCGGACATTGAGAAAATGTTCCGTCAAATCATGGTTCCTGAGGAGGATCGACCACTACAATCTATTTTGTGGAGATCATCACCGGAGGAGGATATCAGCATGTACGAGCTGGACACCATCACATATGACACAAAACCAGCACCCGTTTTGGCGACTAGGGTTCTTAAACAGCTCTCGGATGACGAAGAAGAATGATTTCCGCTGGCAGCTAAGGCTGCCCAAGAAGACACGTATATGGACGATGCGATAACTGGGACGAATGATGTGGATGAAAAGGTGGATTTGAGAATATAACTGCAGAACCTCATGAAGGCTGGCAGATTTAGACTTCTTAAATGGGCTTCCAACCATCTGGAGACACTGAAGGGAGTCCCAGAGGAGGAGTTAGCTATTCCTATCAAAGAGGAGATCTGCCTAGATCCAGACCCGTCGGTGAAGACGCTCGGATTAACGTGGATGCCGAAAACCGATACTCTTCGCTTTAAATTCACAATCCCAATCTTGGAAGACGTAGAACCCCTGGCTAAGCGCAAGGTTCTATCAATAATTGCTACTCTGTTTGATCCACTAGGTCTTCTAGGGGCTGCCATCACAACGTTCAAGGTGTTCATGCAGCTATTGTGGACCCTAGAAGACGAAGATGGAAAGCGGCTGGATTGGGATCAACCGCTACCTCACACGGTGGGTAAGACATGGAGAAGTTATCACCGACAACTTCCAATTCTTAACCTGATCAAGATCAACAGATGTGTTATGATTCCACATGCTCAATGGGTAGAATTACCTTGCTTTTCGGATGCCTCGGAGAAGACGCATGGTGGATGCATTTATATCCGAAGCGAGGATGCTAATGGATGCGCTCTAGCTCGTCTGTTTGCCTCTAAATCTAGAGTAGCGCCGTTAAGTTACTATACTATTCCGAGGTTGGAGCTCTGTGGCGCACTTCTGTCTGCGGAGCTGTTCGAAAGGGTGAACAGGCAATCAGACTACGGCAAGTGCAAAAGGCGTCGCTCGCTGATGAATGGCGAGCCTTATCAGAAGGAGTTCCAATGTCGTTAAAATCATCATTACGCTGGTTCCATCCATACCTATCGTCTGATGGTTTGATTCGTCTGGGTGGTCGATTAGGACATTCGACAGAATCAGCTGCTGTAGAGCACTATTCGGCTGAAATATTGGCCATTAGGAGGAAGAAACATCGTTCGAGAGGTTGTCCATCGTTGCCACAAGTGCTTCAGAGCTAAACCATCATCAGTAAAGCAGTTTATGGGTGAGCTGCTGGCAAAGCGAGTAACGGTGTCGCGCCCATTTTCCCGGACGGGCATTGATTTTTTTGGGCCAGTGTACGTTAGGTCAGGCCCCAGACGGTCCGCGGTAAAGGCATACGGAGCCGTTTTCCTATGCCTTGCGACTAAGGCAATACATATCGAGCTGGTCTCCGACTTATCAACGGATTACGACGGCGTTACGACGGTTTGTGGCAAGGCGAGGGAACTGCACAGATATCTTTCCAGACAATGCCACCAACTTTGTAGGTGCTTGGAACCGGTTGAAAGAATTACTGCGATTGTTAAAGGACAAGGACCACAAGGAGAAGGTCAACAATTACTGTCGGGACGAAGGTATTCACTGGCACTTTAGTCCTCCAAGTGGTCCACATTTCGGTGGACTTTGGTAGGCTGCGGTTCGCTCTACTCAGTTCCACCTTCAAAGAGTTTTTGGAGACAACCCCATGTCCATAGAGGACATGACTAAGCTCTTGGTACAGGTAGAAGGTTGCCTGAACTCTAGACCCATAACACCACTTTCAACCGACCCTAGTGACCTCGAGCTCCTGACTCCAGCGTATTTTCTAATCGGGTCGTTACTACAGGCTCTCCCAGAGATCGATGTAACCGATATTCAGCTCAACCGCCTAACTCAAATAGAACTAGTTCAACGGAAGCTTCAGGACTTTCGGAAAAGGTGGAGACTGGAATGCCTGAGTCAATTGCAAGGCCGGAACAAACGCTGGCGACTGCCGGTGACAATCGAGGTTGGCAAGATGGTGATAGTCTACGACGACCATTTACCAGCCATGCGTTGGAAGTTGGGCAGAATAAAAGAAACGCATCCTGGTGCGGATGGCGTGGTACGCGTGGTCACCTTGAGGACAGCTTCCGGGAATTTAAAACGGCCGGTTGATTTGCCTGCTACCGGAACCGAACCCATATCCTAGTCGAAGAGGAGCTCTTACCCCCTAAACACACCAGTATACGACTCTGCTGCTGCTGCCAACAGTCAACCCAGACGTTATTATCAAAAGAAATGAGGCAATAGTTCGATGGACGGAGTAGGCCATGGCTACTACGAATGGATGGACGATGCTTATCCCTACGATCGTGGTTGTTTTTCTTAAGCTATGGACGGTGGTATCAACAAGAGAGGCTCTCGCACTAATCAGCCGATCGTTGCTGAGTGACGTCACTGTTATCGATCATCAGAGCACGGTGTGATCGGTTGCCTCTAAATTCGCGTTCATTACATTAATTAGTTTAGAAATAAAATAGTGATAGAATCGAATAGGTGTTTGTTTTGCTACCTATACGAAAGTGCCGCATCCGCTCGTCTTCGACCTAAACCATAGAGAATTGTCTGCTTCTGGAATCTGAGATAAGGGAAAGGTTCCTTATCCATCAAAGGTAGGTTTCGAAGTTGACAACTGTTTTCCACTTTAAGTGGAAGCATCTGTTGGAGATGCCGGCAAGGAAACGATTGGCTGTTTTATTTATTTATTCAGTTTATTCAGAATTAGATTGAAGATTATATCCTTGCCCCGGGCCTTCATGTTTTTCTTTCTTCACCCAGCTGCATCTTCGTTGGCTCCGATGTTCCGTGCCGTGGTAAGTGTAATCGGCCATCTCTTGAGATGAGACCAATATTCCTCCGGTTTCGTCTTTCAGTTGTGGTATGGGTTTCGGTTTCTGCTTCAGGATCTTTGTAACTTCTCAAAATGGCCTTAAGAAGTCCGATTTCATGTGAGAGATGGTCATTTTGAATTGCTGAGAAAAGATCCAAGATTCAACGGATGACTTTGGCAACTTCTTAATCCTTTAGTTAGCACCCTGTTTGCTGGAACTGTCGCTAACTTGTGTTTCAATGCCGGATCGGCTGTCGAGTCGGGTCAATAGTAATGAATTGACATTTCATCGGCAGCACCCAGCAGCTGCACGCTTCTTCTGCGGCGTGTAAGGCTTCCTCGGACAAGCCTACCTGGTCGTCAATGACTTCGATGGACTCCAGATCCACATATTGTGGAAGTCGTTAGTTCACCAGCCGACTAAAAACAACTCAGTTGACCCGATGGTAATCTCGTCTCAACGCCAACAGTGTTGAATTGAGCTGTAGTGCACAGACTACCGGGTAGTGGTCGAAGCTTAGTTCGTGGTGAGCGACTGATTTGGAGAGTGCAAGGTCCTAGAAGAACACATCCAGGGTTGATGTTATTCCGTGTTTTTTATGCTTTTGTTTGGGTGCTGTAGAGTTTCATAGCGGCTGTTTAAAGATACAACCAGACCGCCGTCGCTAAAGTTGGTGCAATCTAGTTGGGTCATGGGGGGGGGGGGAGTGTTTTTTGTTTGTTCCTTTTTGCTTTGTTTCTCTTTTCTTCGTCGATGTTTTGCTGTGGGGATGCTGTGGGGCTTAATTTACCCCATATTTGCAGACCATTTAAAGTACCCTGATTTATTTATGCACTGCTTTAGGCGATCGCAGAACTCGTTGAAGATGGACCAGAGCTCTTCTGAACTGAATCTTCATTACCCTCTGGAGTTGAATCTGAAGGATAAGCGTTTATTCCCGTTGTGGTGCAGGGATCGATTTTGCGTTCTTGTTTCTTTGCATTGCAGTTTCTTGTCGTTCACATTCACCGACTTAACCGGAAGGATAATCACGACAGCAATCACCAAAAGCAATGGTCCTTTTGAGTACCACCAACTTAACTAAAGATATTTAGTTTTGAACATATTTGATGGCTTTTATAACATTTCTTGCATTTCTTCTTTTTGAATAATCAATTTCAATTAATGCAGTCGGGTCTTGTGCACAACTATACTGAACTAAATCGTGTTGCCTTAAAATTTATAGAAAAGTTAAAAAAATAATAAGAATTTCCGAAAAAAATACCTTTAGTGTCATAACTATTGTATTTCAATACTTCGATCGGATTCATATAAAAAATCGTGACTGCCATGCACAACGCAAAACGAAAACTATTTCCTCAGTACATCATCTCGCGTGTTATCAATGGAAAGAGTTTTCAGCTCTGCTTCATATCGTCTGAAGGAAGGTCCTTTGATTCGAATCTAAAACTTCAAAGCCAGCCATCACAGTCCCGGTTTCCGTTCACCCAAAAAAGCTTGTCAGTTTGATTCTCTCGGCGTAACAGAAGGTCGGTGGTACGATTATTTTCTTGATATATCTTGGTCACTTGAATACTGAACTGCATGCAGTATGTGAAAAAAAGTTTAGCCAACCCACATAATTGGGTTTAAGTAGTAGAACTTTTTGCCATATTTTCATTCTTTCATTTGAGTAAAGTTTTACTAACGATTTTACGCTAGCAATTTCCATGCCTTTACTAGGTTGAAATTCATATTATTGTGTAGTTTATCGGATAAAATAACCAAAAGGCGGACTAAAAGGACCTAAAGGCGGACTAAAAGGACCTAAAGGTGGACTTAAAGTTAATTGGTAAGTCCCTTGCGTACCGCTAGCACGCTTCTTCACACAAAAAAAAAACCGCAGTAGAAACTACCATTTCGAGGGTTAAATTAAGCGCAAACACCAACAATGTTCACCTGACTATAAATGCGTTTGATTTTACCATGCCTGCGATTAGATCGACCATGGTGCGGTTGATATCAATATGAGGTTTGTCAAATATACCACAAATGTTGAAGGTTTTACCATAAACGTAGTAAATTTGACTGAATTTTTATGGTAGTTTTAAAGATAGGCATGCCCTAATTTTTTTTTTTTTTTCTTTACTTCCTTTTTTTTTCTCGCTCACTCTCACAGGACGCTTGAAAACATGGCTCATAGTCGGGTAAAATGGTAGTTTTTACTACAAGATTTTTTTCTGTGTAGTGTTGGGAATCGAACATCTTTGACAGTGGTTTGTTTACACTTCTATAGAAAATAACTGGTGCAAGTTTCATCAAAGTAGTCGATCGCGTTCAGAAATAACGTCAAATGGAACTCGAAAGAAAAAAAAAATTGTGCACAAACACCTGGAAAATCCGGAGAGGTCCGGTTCCAAGCTGGCTAAAGTTCTGAAGATGCCGAAAACAATAGTGTGCCGAGTGCTCAAAACCTACAAGGAAACCCTAAGAGTGGAGAGGAATCAGCGGACCTACAAAATAAAACTGGAACCAGGGATCGTCAGCTGCGCAGCAAGGTGTTTAGGTCCGTTATAGCCAACCCTAGTCTTTCAATTCGAGATGTGGCCAGAAGGTGCAACGACAACTTTCAAACGGTGCGGAACATCCTTGCCGTACAAAGCCAGTAAACATCCGAACTGGCACTCGAAGCAGAATTTCGGCTTCTAATTCCAATCTAGTTGATAAATTACTTGAATAATCTACATTTCACGTTCAAAATATCGAAAACTAGTGTAAAATTCCTGCGGCGGATAAAATTATTTATATTACTGTATATCTTGTGAAGAGTAAAGAGGTTATCCGTGGCATATTTATATCGCCATATGTTTTAGTAAGTTATTCTAGTGGATTGCTAATTGCATGATCTTCAGAAGTGTAATGGGTGGTGGGTTTGAAACATATAGTAAATGCTTAGTTATTCCGGTAACTAAGGAAAATGGAATTAATAACGTTCAATAGACATCTAAGCAATCATAAATGGCTCTAAATTGGGTCTATGGATTTAGAATTGGGCCTTTGCTTAAGATTCGAAATTTTTCACTATTTAGATCCCGAAAAAAGGAAATAAATTAGTTTTCATACCATACCAATATAAGAAAAAAAATAAGGATATGCAAATTTTCAACGATATTCATAATTTTAGATCCATAGATCAAAATTAGAGCCTTTTCTTCTATCATACATAATTTTTTCAATAATTAAATTTTGACGTGATTTTCAACAGCCTCGAAATGGTCGTTACTCCTTAGATATTCTAAAATTGGTTGTTAAATCTTAAATTGAATTAGGTCACCTTCAACCTCACTTCAAAAATCGTTGCAAACAAATGTCCTCCATTATGTCACTGCTACTGGCCAGGTATGAGATTGAATTAACTCGTATACAAACAAAATGTTTTGTTATCTAAATAAATACAATCTATAGTATATTAGTTAAAATAGCGTAACTTCACAAGGAGGGACAGGCAGAGTTATATGACCCTAATGAATTACTTTTTCCTGGTATCTGAGAATGGTTAAAATCTTTAGATTGTATTTTCCACTTCGTGCTAGACTTAGATTATTTAATAGCAGAAATCCACCGTACAGTTATGACAGAAGGCATTAGCTTGAGTTATAATTTATGACATTTGGGCAACCACGCGTCTGGAAATCGATTAGATTATAACTGCTTTACAATGGGATGCCGGAATCGCCAGCAGTAAATTGATTCGACACTGGGTGATTTCATTCAGAATGAGCAGAATATTATCGAAATCTTACCAAACCATCTTCGGTTTGGATGAAACTTTGGAGACCAAGAGAGACCACAGATTTGCGTATGAAGAGCACCGACAAACCAACATGAATGAGAATAACAATTATCAATAACTTTCTTATCAAAACACAATCCTGACCTCTTTCTCCAAGTCCGCGGAAGACGTGTAGCTAAGGAACAAAACGCGTTTCTTAGTTGGTTCGTGTTTGATCTACTATAACCAAATTATACTTATCTAGATAACATTATCCTATACTTTTGACAGTTAGCACATTTGAATTGAACGTAACAACACAGAGAAACAAACGTAATTATTTGGATAAATACTCTGAATAATATTGGCAAGGATCTCACTAACGATTCGTCACGAGCTGCTCTCGGAAAACAACGTTAAATGAAAGCTTGATAAAATGTACATTGTGGCAACGTGGAAATGATACACTTGAAAATGGTTATAAAACATAAACAGGATTCACTCATTGAACTTTAAATAATAGGTCAAATTATCAAACTTACATGTTTGGTGAAGTTTAAATCTTTCTCCTTTATATTTAATCACAGCTCGAAGACGCTTTTCAAAATTGTTACAAACCGCAAGCACCTCCTCTTCCGGCATTTGATCCCAAATCTCAACCAATCGTCTTAAATGAGTCCAAACACATGTGGTTCGAGTCGCCCAGTTTTTCTAGCATGTATCCTCTGCTACTAAAGTCCAGTGGGTTCAAATCAGGAGACGATACAGGCCATTCAGAGGAACTGATGAAACATTGTAAATCTGGCTTACACCACTGCTGAACAACCTTCCCACGTAACCAATAAGCATAAGCATATGCAGTAAATCAAACCTAAATGTACATTTCAGATGCTACATGCATTATATCAGCATCTTGAATGCTATCTGTTGTAAAGTTGCATTTCAAATGCTATTTTAAATGTTTGAACCCTCTAATAAGCATTTTGAATGCATCAATGAAGCATTATGATAGCATTGCAGTAAAGCAGCCGTATATAAAAGTGGCATTTAAGTTGCATTTAAGGCGACTTAATTGCTTGATAGGCTGCCGTAAAGACGCTTTGGAACTGCTTATTGGTTACGCTGGGGTTGTGTATAACACACGACCGGTTGACGTAAACTACGTTAAACCATTTGATTAGTTGCTTAAGGTTCGTAGCTGAACATTGCAACGTACGTACTGTCTCGGAGGATCGGTACATGGTCGTTTCGGAGGGTATTCATTTTGTTCGATTTTACTGCGCTGCCGAAATTTGCGCATACGGTTAGGCATCGTACTTATTCTCACTTTTAGTTTCTCAAAACTTATTTCTTCCTAGAAGTAAAACTCTTATCCAACGCGAATTGTTAACACAACAGTAACAGTACTATTGGAATGTGCAGAGAATTTTACTTCGGAATATCATGCTCGAGAATCAAAACGTAGTCCGTAATAGGGAGTTTCTTGATACTTGCAGGAACGCAACATTCTTTACAATACCGATTAATAAATACTTGAGTAAATAAAATGACAATCCTCAAAACATCTAGATTAGCGCAAAAATCTCAGCTCAAAATTAAATCAATCAAGAAACGATCGAATAATTAACGACTGGTGTTTAAATTTTTCATGATGGCAGCCATTTGTATATTGTGCACAATGCTCTAAGTATGCAACGAAGAGAAAACTAAAATAGTTTTAGCCACCGCTGTCTGCCATTTGGTAAGTTGTTAGATAAATTCAAATTAAACAAACTCTCTCAAAATTGGATTGTTCGTCCTGAAAAGCACCAGTGTACCTTCTGTGGCATGTTCTTCCACTTGCTACCTTGGCGCTATGCCGCTCCGCATTACAGGCTTCATGCCATCGGGGTCCTCCGGAGTTCATACCATTGCCAGCTGTTGATCCTTGATGGCTCCATATACTGCTCAGCTCCAGTACTGCGACATTAATGAGTAAAATTGCGAAGATGTACCCCTTTTATATCGTTCAGTGCTGCATATGAGCCCTCCCTTGCTTACATTTGAAATCTGTGATACACAGATAAAAAGAAACATTGAATTTTCTGCGTTATCTAATGCACATAAAGGGAATGCTAGATTTGGCAGAAAATAATGAAATATTTCACGTAAATTTAAGCCAGATAATGGAACGTCCATTAAGTACGTCACGCAAAAAGCGACTTTTTATAAGCCCCCCATGTCACGTTTTTTGTATGGACCTTCAAATTTTTTGTATGGATCGTCACGTTTTCCCAAACCCCCCTCCCCCTAACTGCGTGACATACTTAATGGACCTTCCCTCCCTCCCCCCCCGTTTTACACGCCTGTTAAATTTCATCATTTTTTTCTGTGTAGTAAAGTACTGTGCATTTAGTAAAATCTGCCTGCAAAACAAAATTATAAGACATCAACTTTTATTTTCTCTATTTTCAATAGTTTAAAAGTGCTGAAGGTTTCTGATTGATAATTAATGATATGTGGCTCATTTTCATTTCATACGCCATTTTTCTCGCCGACTGAGCAGGATTCCTTCGAATTCACTCCTACACTGCTTTGATCGCTGAGGGAGTGCGTACACTGCGTTTCTTACCGGGTTTCATCTTAAGGTGTGGCCTAGTTAGAATTGGAACATAGACTATTGCGCATATTTCGGGTATACATTAACAAAATAGTATTCAGATTTAACTAAAATGTTCGCCTTTATGTGGGAAAATACAAAAAAAAATCATCTCGATTTCGAAGAAATTTGCGGACTTTTCCCGGAATACGTTTAATTAACCGGCGCACATTATTCTCATCCATCGTTTTGGCAATCTTATTCCACTTGGTTCTCAATTCATTGATGCTTTTGACGACACTGCCATTCACCTTCAGCTTCCTCTTCACAATAGCCCAAAATCTCTCTATCGGTCTGAGCTGGGGACAGTTTGGTGGGTTGAGTTCTTTCGGTACAAACTGAATCCCGTTGGTTTCATACCAATGTTTTACTGTAATGACAGCTTGCAAGATCTGGCCAAAACATGACAGTTTCATTGTGGGATTTGATGAATGGCAATATTCTCTTTTGGAGACATTCCGTTCTGTACAGCTCTGCACTATCTGCAATGTCTTATCAGTGATGAAAACCTTGGTCATCCTACCGCAGCTACAGATGCCTTGCCATCATGTATTTACGTGCAAATTAGTCTGCAACAACCTTGAATTTGGCAGGAACACCTCTCCGAGCCGTAGCCAAGTAAAATTTTTGTCCCGGTAGCTGTTTGAAATCGGCCTTTACATAGGTTTCATCATCCATGAGGAGACAGCCATTGAATTTTGTCAACACTTGATCATACAGTTTTCTGGCACGGATTCTGGCCACATTGTTCTGCTTTTGATTCCTATTTGGTTGTCTACAGGCACGGTATGACTTGAAGCCTTCTCGGAGACGAATCCGTTGCATGGTACTGCATGCCGCGGGAAATTTTTTCGCCAAATTGCGGTCTGAGATGTTGGGGTTTGCCTTAATGTTCTCGATGACTTTGTTCCGCAGTTGACGGTTGACAGTACTCACCCGACGCTTGCTTTGAGGCTTGCGATCCGTCGACAAAGTTTCCCTGTACTTTTTCAAAACACGCCACACGGTATTTCGGGGAAAACCCAACACTTTAGCAAGTTTCGGCCCGGACCACGAATGGGTTTCCAAATGATTGCGCACAATTAATTTTCTTCATTCTTCTTCCATTTTGTATTTCTCTGAAACACGTTCGAGCTGCACCGCGAAAAAAAAAAAACTTCTGATGTTGTTATTGTTATAGGGAATACATGCAACGTATGTATACTCCTCCTGTTACATTCCAAGGGCAGCAGTATAAGTTATCGAAGAGCCGGTTTTGACAACTTCTGAAACAAATGGCTTATCCAATCACAACACCAATAACCAAATTTATTTAAATATAGTCTTCTACTGCTAACCGGCACATGCCAGTCCTTTATGAAAATAGCAGTTGAAATTCAGAAACGCTCAAAAACAAATGGAGCCTTTAATTGATCCATTTGTTCTCAAACTAAATGGTTTTGGAATGCAAAGATGATTCCAAAGCGTGCCAAAGCGTGCTGAAACCATCTTAATCGAACAATATCACACTCTAGACAAAATCAAGTTTTGGCCAGATCTTACATGCTGTCATTATGCGAACAAACCATTGGATTGGCTAATTGAGCAAAAAAATACGGATTGTACCGAAAAAGGACAATTCACCAAACGTGCCTCAAGCTCGTGCAATCGAAAATTTCTGGGTGGTACTCAAGCGATGGTGTTCGACAATGGCTCGAAAGCTCAAAATGAGCAACAATTGGTTGATCGAATCAAGCGAAATATAAAAAAATTGCGTGTACTGTAAATGTATTTTTTAACAGTTTATATATAGAATAATAGAATATTAGAATAATAGGCATGAGGACATACGTACGGAAATGTTTGATATCTGTGCTTACCAGAACTTTTTTCCGTCAATAATTTTGCTCAAGACCGCTATTCGATTCAAAATCAAGTTAATTTATTCTAAATTAATTTCTGAGCCGATAACTTTTTTAAACTGATAATTGACCCACAGCTTCCAAAGCAGCGCTGTTTGGCAGCTGTATGACATACTAGCCTTGGTTTTCAGCTCCATTCTTTATTGTGGTCTGTTCAGTAATTAACGGAAAATTTCACAAGAACAACCTCTTCTTTAATATTTAATAATGTATTATAAGGTTTTAATGCTATCATTAAAATTTTCGTTAATTGAGCCTTCGGTACAACGTTCATCTTCAGCCGGCCCATATCCTCCAGTGATTTTTTTTGGCAAAGGTGCGAGGCCAAGATCGGGGTTGTCATGGCCATGGCGGTCCATGGCTGCATTTCGCCAGCCTAGCAGTCTGTGAAGGGTTCGCCTTCATTTCTACATTTCTACGACATGCCCAGTCCACCGTATTCGACCGATTTTAGCGGTGTGAACGATGGGAGGTTCTCCCATTGACTGATGCAATTCGTGGCTCATTCGCCGCGTCCACCGTAGATTTTACACAACACTTTCCATTCAAAGACAGTTGGTCACCCTCGAGCAATGTCCATATTTCATGGCCATAGAGGAATACCGGTCCAATTAATGTTTTGTAGATGGTAGACTTTGTAGTTCGGTGAACTTTGTTCGATCTTAACGTCCTTCAGAGTCCAAAGTAGGCATGATTGGCAGCCACAATGCGGCTTGGTATCTCTCTGCTGGTGTCATTATCGGTGGTCATCAATTAGCCCAGACGATTGCACGATAGTTGCAGCAATCCAGCTTGTTTTTTTTTTTTTTTTTTTTTTTTTAGACGGGATGGAAAATCTGCAACCAGACACCTGAAGAACTCAGGGTGTGGGGATGAGGGTGCCAACTCCTCGACCCACTAAAAACCCACCCGTGCCTTTAGCCCTGGTCCCTCCCCGGAACCACCTTTCGGTATTACTTCGGGGAGGGGGCTATTGTGCTTGTTAAGCACCCACTATGTCTAACTACTTAGGGCTTTAGTAGTTAGGTGGTCCCTGCGACCTGCCTTTGGTCGTTTCGCCATTTTTGTTGGAGATCAAGGACGATCTGGGAGGCTGCTACGCATACCGCGTCCCAGACGTCCCGGTCTTGACACATCCTCTGGACCAAGTTATCCGGAGTCGTGTCGCGACCGCATACGGCCATCATGCCGGATCTCGCGCCGTCGAAGCGAGGACATGCGAAAAACACATGTTCTGCAGTTTCTTCGACTCCCGCGCACTCACTGCATGCGGAGGACTGTGCATGCCCATATTTATGCAGGTATTGTCTAAAACAGCCGTGGCCAGACAATATCTGCGTTAAGTGGAAGTTCACTTCACCGTGTCGCCTACCGACCCACCCGGTTAGTTCCGGGATTAGTCGGTGGGTCCACCGACCTTTGGTGGAGTTGTTCCATTCCCTCTGCCACTTAACCATGGATGCGGCTCTAGTGGTCTTTCGGATACCTCTTGTTCCACGTTGCTCGAAGCACTCTACGTCCTCTTTTATGACGATGCCTATTGGCATCATCCCCGCTAGGACGCAGACCGCGTCGCGTGATACCGTTCGGTATGCACTCACCACTCTTAGGCACATAAGCCTGTGTGTACTCTCGAGCTTATTTGCGTAGCTCTTGGTACTCAAGGCGGTGATCCATGCCGGCCCGCCGTACCTAAGTATGGACAGGGCGACACTGGCCAGGAGTTTACGCTTACTCCCTTGCACCGCCGAGCTATTCGACATCATGCGGGATAATGCCGATATAGCCATAGAGGCTTTCTTGCAAGCGTAATCGACGTGACTGACAAAGGACAGCTTGTCGTCGATCATAACCCCAAGATACCTCAAGAACCTCTTCGATTCTACTGTGCAGTTACCTGCACTAATCGTCGCATGTTGCTCCGATTTTCGATTGTTCACCACCGTGACCTCGGTCTTATGGTGGGCTAGCTCCAATTGCCTGGAGCTCATCCATCTCTCCACAATGCCAATGGAGTGTGAGGCCGTTAACTCGACCTCCTCGATGGATTCACCACATATCTCCAGGGTGATATCGTCTGCGAACCCGACGATCTTTACCCCGCTCGGGAACTCAAGCCGCAGTACCTCGTCGTACATCGTGTTCCATAACACCGGACCCAGGATCGAACCTTGCGGGACGCCTGCGGTGATCTGCACACGTTTCTGGCCTGCCTCTGTATTATATACCAGTACGCGATTCTGGAAGTAGCTTCCGAGAATCTTGTACAGGTACCCAGGAACCTGAAGGCGTTGGAGCGAGTCGGCGATAGCCGCCCAACTGGCGCTGTTGAACGCATTCCTCACGTCAAGGGTGACCACCGCACAGTATCGTACTCCTCGCCTCTTGCGCTGGATTGCCACCTCGGCCGTCTTGGTGACGGACAGGATGGCATCCACCGTCGACTTCCCTTTACGGAAGCCAAACTGATTACTTGACAGACCGCGTATACCCTCCGTGTATGTTGTCAGTCTGTTGAGGATTACCCTCTCGAGCACCTTACCCGCTGTATCCAACAGGCATATTGGTCTATATGCCGATGGATCTCCTGGTGGCTTCCCTGTCTTCGGTAGCAACACAAGGGTCTGAATTTTCCAGGCGTCTGGGAAGACGCCCTCGTCCAGACACTTTTGCATCACCACCCTGAACATTCCGGGATCCAGCAAGATAGCCGTCTTGATGGCCAGGTTCGGAATACCATCCGGTCCCGGCGCTTTGTTCACCTTTAGCGACTTTGCTATCGCAATGAGTTCATCATTCGTCACCGTCGCCTCGTCGCCGACCCCCGTTGTGCCGTTGTCGGTGCCCACGTGGTCACGGGTGTTCGGCTGAGCCGTCCACCCTTCCGTCGCTATGACAGCGTTAAGGTCTGGGATACTGGAACGCTGGTCATGGGACACGTCTACGGCGGCGGGGGGCCATGGACTTGGGTCGTGGCTCGGAAAGAGTCCCCCAACGATCACCTGCAGCAGCTCTGATGAACGCTCGGTTGGAGCCGCCGATCCTCTGGTTTTGGCCATTACAACCCGGTAGGCGTCACCCCACGGATTCGTATTGGCCTTCTGACACAGACCCTCGAAGCAGGCTCGCTTGCTGGCCTTTATCTCCCTCTTTAGTGCGGCCTTCGCGGCGACTAGCGCCCCTCTGCGCTCGATTCTATCGGCGTCTGACCGCGCTCTTTGCGCCCTCCGTCTTGCGTGGAGGCATGTTCTTCGGAGGTCGGCGATCGACTCCGTCCACCAATACACCGGCGATCTTCCATTCCTCGGTTTGACTTCCCTCGGCATGGTCGCATCGCACGCTCGTGTAAGTGTCATAACGAGTCTTTCGCCGCAAGGTTCCTGGGTTTCGCGTAAGTTTCGTTCCCTCTCAAGCGCCTCTTTAAAAACCTCTACATCAAAGTAGGACGTCCTCCATCTGCGGGCGAATGGAGTGGATGCTCCTCCTTCCGCACGCTGCCTTGTATTGTGGACGATACAATAACGTACCGCCAAGTGGTCGCTATGGGTGTAGCCATCATCCACCCTCCAATTGCTAATTAGCCCAGGACTGCTAAATGTTATATCGATAATCGATTCCGCTCCATTTCTATGGTAGGTACTCGTGGTACCCACGTTGGCTAGGTCTACATTGAGCCTAGCCAAGGCCTCCAGAAGAATCTGGCCCCTAGGGTTGGTAAGGCGGCTCCCCCACTCGAGCGCCCAAGCGTTGAAGTCCCCCGCTATTACCAACGGGTTCAGGCCAGTTAGCTCCGTTGTCATCCGATCAAGCATATTGGAAAACTGTTCGATCGACCACCTTGGCGGTGCGTAGCAGCTGCAGAAGAACACTCCATTCACTTTTACAACCACGAAGCCTTCGTTTGTGTTGGACACAACCTCCTGAACCGGGTACTTACCCGTCGTCCATAATGCCGCCATATTAGCCCTGTCCGCAAACCAGTTCCCGTTGCCGGGTGGGATGCGGTATGGGTCGGAAATTATGGCGATATCCGATGCCGACTCGCTAACTGTCTGACACAGCAGTTGCTGGGCTGCCTCACAATGGTTCAGGTTTAGTTGGGTTACCTGCATTACGGTTGGCTCGTTGGTATACCCTTAGCGGCCGGGCACTTGGCCCCCCCATGACGTGCTTATCGTCCGGTTTCCCGGCGCACATCAAGCATTTGGGGGGACCTTTGCAATCCCGCGCCTTGTGGCTAGTGCTGCCACACCTTCTGCACATGTTGCTCCTATCTGGGCCTTTGCATTCCCAGGACATGTGCCCGCTCTCTAGGCATCTGAAACATGCCTTCGGCGGCTGGTGCAGGCTTAGTGGGCATATTGACCATCCCACCTTCACCTTCGCCACTTTCAACGCCGCGTCTGCGTCGACTGCCGCTACCCTCAGGGTTGCCACCTGGGTCCCAAGTGGACCCTTCCTCAGACGTATGTCCGCGGCGGCAACCTCGACCTTGCACTGTTCCTTCAGTGCAGTGGAGATCTCGTCTGCCTCGGTGATCTCATCCAGGTTTTTACACTGGATCGTCACCTGCGAGACGAGGGCGCGCACCTCCACACCCTCACCTAAGGCCTGTTTTGCCAGGTCTCTATACGCCGGGCCCTTATTTTAAGCTCCAGGAGCATTTCACCGGTGCGGGTACGGCGTATACTCCGCACGTCGGCGCCTAGGCCTGCCAATTTAGCGTCCCCGCGCATCGCTTTCAAGACCTCGGAGTACTTTGACGCCTCGGTCTTAACGATGAGGGCCTCTCCGCGGTTACGCTTGCGGGCCACCTGTCGCTTATCTTTTTCTTTTTTGGTTTTATTTCTTTTTTTTCCTCACTTTATTCCATGGGGCTTCCCTGCCCCGCCTGGGGTCATCGCTTGTCCCCCTCCTAGCACTGGCATCTGCCTCCGTGCTGGTTATGGCTGTTGTTGTCATTGGGGCCCTGCCGCTTGGGCCCCCTTCGGCGCTTGAGACAACACGCGAGCTGGTTGGCGCGCCTTTCGCGCTGGGCTTAGCGCCGGGGCCTCTCTCTTTGCGAGAAGCCGAAGCTGGTCGCGAGGATGGACCCTCTGACCCCGCCGCCACGTTCGCATAGGTTCGTTTCCCCTTTGGGGCTTCCGACACGATGCGCTTCTTAGAAGCGCCGGGTGCCGTCTCGCCCGGGGACTGCCTAGCCCGCTTGGAGGTCCCCGCCCCCATGGATAGGGTGGACTCTCCGACGGAGACGGATGATTCCGTCTGCGTCTGCTTCGAGGCAATGTCCCTCGCCCTTTCGGTGGCCGCTAGCCGTGCCAACTCTTTGGCACTTTGCTCGGCTAGCAGTTTGGCCTCCAGCTCCTCCCTCTCCTTGCATGCAGCCTGCACTGTCATGCGTAGCCTAAGAAGGCTCAATTTTAGGTCTTTCGCAATGTTGTTGCGCGACGACGTAAAGTCGATTCCCCCGCCCCCCAGGAGGGCCCCCTCCCCCCGCCCCCCCCCCCCCTGCCCCCCCCCCCCCCCGGGCCCCCCCCCCTCTCCGCGGGGGCCCGCCCCCCTAGCCCTCTCTCTCTTTTGTATTTTTCGTTTCCGTTGGTATGGCTTCTTCCATATGTTGCACGTATTCCTGGGCAACTCCGGTTTCTCGTAGTAGCTCAATGTTAAGCTTGTAGTACACTGTTTGTCCAATAGCCAAATATTTGTCATAGGCAGCTAGACAGCTGACAGATATCATAGATGTTGGTCAGGTGCCTATCTGCCTATGACAAATATTTGGCTATTGGACAAACAGTGTACTACAAGCTTTAGGTCGTGATGTCCAAATTCGATGCGTGTTGTACACCATCGATAGTTTGGAGCGCATAAATACTCGCCGTTCATCGCAAGTCCTGAATGAAACAATAGCGGTTTGGACATTCCTCTGTCAGCCACAGAAGGACCTTCTTCTGGAACTTGGTATGGGAGATATATTTGACGTCAACGCATACCTTCTTGGTGGGGAACGTGAAGTACCAGGTTCTCTGCCAGTCTTTGCCGTCCAGCATTAAGAAGGTCTTGTCATCCATAATAACCACGACGTCGAGCTTTGCCGCAAAGATGTTATTCACCAGAACCTTCAGTCGCTCCGTCACGAAAAAAAAATCGGTACCCGTATCCGTGAACGACAGTCATGAATCGAGAAGAAGCAAAAAATACACCGTGAACTGAGTTACGTAATCGGGAACTAGTAAACGTTTGTAAGTAAAAATCCTGAAAACGTGAACTAGTTCACGGTCCGTTTTCATGTTTGAATACGCTTTTGTTTTTGTGTTCTGGGTGATTGCCTGCTCAGACACGACCAGCCTCGACTGGCGTTTCCTCATAGCAATGCCAATCTTGCCCAGGTATCATTTGGTCGTTTTCACCTACCTCTCCCCCCCAACGTGCGAAACGATGAAGCCTCCATGTCCTAGGTCTTCCTCTTCTGATTCTCCTGCTCTTTACGGCCTCGCAGCATTGTCGGGCGGTTAGAAGTCTTCGTTCGTCACACAGTTCTCACAAGCTGTTGCGTATTGACTGTCGTGAACAATTAATAAGTCATTTAGTGCTTTTACAAACCTGTGCACATATTTTTAGTCTAGATAATCAATTCGTAATTTGGTCTGCTATGCTTAGTTCGCTTGATGGGATGTAGTTTAGCTCTAATCTAGCCAATTCCTCAAGGCAGGAAGTTTCATATCTTATCGTAGCTTACAGGTATAGATAGATTATCTAGGTTCCAGCGAACACAACAGAAACTGCCAGATATGTTATAAAAGTGTCGCTTACCGCACCTGGGGCATTTAGTCTGAGTCGACGATCCAACAGAATGAAGGTGTTTGCAGTTTTGGCATTGTGCCTTGCAGCAGTTGCTGCCGGCCCAGATGAAGATATCTGGCTACAGTACAATAGGCGTATGCCCGCTGCATACTACTCCTTGACGGAACCGATTAAGAGAGAACCTGTCACTGGAAGAATTGTTGGAGGCGTTGATGCCGAAATTGAAAACTTCCCATATCAATTGTCGTTGAGGCGTAGCGGTTCTCACAGTTGTGGTGCTTCGATCATTTCCGATCGCTGGGCTCTTTCCGCTGCTCATTGTACTCATCCGTTGCCAAATGTTGCTCAGGTATGTAGCTTAGTGTGTTGTTTAGTGCGGTTCGTGTTTCTAACCAAAGTATCATAGATCACCCTGCTAGCTGCAACTGCCAACCGTTTGCAAGGAGGTGTACTCTTCGAAGTTGCAGAAATTGTAAACCACCCACAATACAATCCATCCAACATTGAAAATGACGTCTGCGTTCTACGTACTGTTGAACCGATGAATGGTGTTAATATGCAAGTCATCCCGTTGGTGCCAGCTGAAACGTACTATCCAGGAGGCACTCGTGCAGTTTTGTCTGGATGGGGTCTGACAGTAAGCGGAACGTCATATTTTTCTCAATAGGAATTAATTGTATGTTTGATTTTTTCTAAACAGAGCGTACCTGGATCACTGCCAACGATTCTTCAGAGTGTTGATATTCCAGTTATAGATCAGGCTACTTGCATGGCTGGTTGGCCAGCTGGATGGATTACCGAAGAGTAAGCAGAAATGTTGATTAGAAATTCTTTTGTGACTTAATATATTTTTGAATCTTTCAGTATGTTGTGCGCCAGCGAGTCTGGTCGTGATGCGTGTAACGGCGACAGTGGTGGTCCTTTGGTTACTGGAGGCAGACAAATCGGTATCGTGTCCTGGGGTTCAACCAACTGTTTGGGCAATGAACCAGGAGTATATGCTCGCGTTGCTCATCCACGCATTCGTGGCTTCATTACTGATGTCACTGGAGTGTAGAACATTGTTAAGTAGTGGATGTTAATGTAGAAAAATAATGAATTACACCAGTGGAATAAAGAACATCATTTGAAAGTTATCACTAAGCCTCCGATTTTTTAGAGAATTTATCAAAGAGAACAACCATAGTTGAATACTTGTTATAATTCAGTGGCGAAATGTCTACGTGACACATTCTAGTTACAATTAAGTAGCTGCAACCATTCGTGATGCCATTCGAGCAGCCATTTCGTTTGAATTAATATTTTTTTTTAGGAAGCTATCTTTGAAGTATTTGTGTGCCAGTCATTAAACAAATCTTGAAATGTTGGATAAATAGGATAGCGATCTGGTTGGTAAGTGCTGCTCGTGGACAAATGTGTTTTCGAGAGCTGTCGGAATGAATTTCCATACCTGCATTTTGGAATTGATTTTCATAATAAGTTGTCAACACGATTTTTTTCAGCACAAGACAAGCTTTGTGTACGCTTTGTGCAAAAAAACTTCTTTTGCAACACATTGCTTAAACTAATATTTCTGCATTCGAGTATTAGTACACGACACTGAAGAAGTCTGCACATTAGGCTTAGTGACGTTTAACGCACGCACACTATAGCGCCATTTAGATCAAAGGAGTGCAAGTAAGAAGTAAAATCATTTGGAGGAAAACAAACCATCATTCCTCCGCATGTGCCAGAGAGGGAAAGGTGATTAAACGTCAAAAAGCCTAATTTTAGACGAAAACGCTTATATGTCAAGATGAGCAATAAAGGTAGTGGTAATTAAATGGAACTTACTAATCTTTCTTCTCATTTTCTAGGTAATATTTCGGCACTTTCACGGGGCTGTGATGGACGATGGACAACTAAATACTGAAATTGTATAATAAAATGAATATCATCCTGCTGTATAGTATTTGCAAACTGTGTAACTTCTGAACTCGAAATAAGTATAAGGCCAAATGATTCCGCGTGTACTATTGCAGCTCACTTGGTTCCACTGTTTAGGTACAAGAAACTACTTGATACAGGAGAATTATCTGACTAAACTCTTGACTAAGGGGGTGGGACCGATTATTCGCGGCCGTCTCGAGGTTAATAGGAATTACAATTTTATGGATGGGAAAATTGCGGTGGAAATTTTGAACAAAGCATAAGGGACAATGGTTTTCTTATATCTAGAATTTCAAATCACAATTTTTTACTTGAACGTTTTCAATTTAAAAAAAAAATCACTCACTCACACACACAACAACACTCACACACACAACCACAATCACACACCGATGCACACAACAAAAACCAAAAAAATAAACCAACCAACAACCCCCAACAACACAAAAACATAATCTCTCCCCCCCCCCCCCAACCAACCCCCCCCCCCCCCCCCAACCCAAAAAAACACCCCCCCCACCCCCACCACAAAACTAAAAAAAAAATTACAAGACCCCCCCAAAAAACCCTCCCCCCCCCACCCTTTAACAATTTTTTCCCCTTAAAAAAGAATGTACCACCCCCCCAAATCCCCTTTCCCCCATTTATACTGCCAGCTATCGGTTTAGGGTATTATCCCAGTAAAGAATAAAGGGTGTACGGAATCAAATTGCGATACACACAAATATTCGGCAAAATTCGCCCGTTGAACCAATCATCTTCAAACTTTCAGGGAGTAAAATAAAACATGTTATAAATATTTTCCCATGTTTGTTTTATTCAATTTCAATTCCATATCCAAATGCACGAATCTTCTTCTTTACACTACTCATAAGGTCCTGTACAACATTTGGACCAACTTTTTTTGCGTGGCAATCCATTTTTTCTTCATATCTTCCTCCGATTTCACTTCCTTAGGATGCTTCCGAACTGCTTGCTGCATGATGGCCCAGTACTTTTCAATTGGCTGCAGTTCCGGTGCGTTCGGGGGGTTGAGATGCTTCGGAAATTGACCTCCTTAGCTTTGTACCACTCCAAAACCTCTTTCGAGTAATGGCACGAGGCTAAATCCGGCCAGAAAACCGTAAGACCATCGTTTGACCTCAGAAGAGGAAGTAGACGCTTTTGGAGGCATTCCTTTAGGTACAACTGGCCATTGACCGTTCCAGTTGTCACGAATGGGGTGCTGCGCTTTCCACACGAGCAAATTGCTTGCCAAATCATATATTTTTTGGCAAACTTTGTAATCTTCTGCTTTCTAACGTCCTCAGGGACATCGATTTTATGATGAGCAGTTAAAAACTGGAGCCCCGAAAGCTGCCGGAAGTCTGCTTTTACATACGTCTCATCATCCATAACGAGGCAATGGGGTTTCGTCAACAGCTGGGTGTAGAGCTTTCGTGCACATGTTTTACCTACCGTATTCTGCCTTTCATCGCGATTAGGCGTCTTTTGGACTTTGTACGTGTGTAGTCCTTCACGTTTTTTCGCATCTTGCACGAAAGTTTTGGTTAGATTCAGTTTCTTTGCCACATCTCGAACTGAACTGTTGGGATTCCTCTTGAAAGCTTGAACTATCCGCTTGTGATCCTTAACACTATACGGAGATCCATTTTTGCCACTTTTTTCTTTCCGATCGATGGTTCGTGGTACCGATTTAAAACATGAGACACCGTAGAATGTACCATTCCCAGCTTCCTGCTGATGACACGATAAGAAAGATCCGGATTTTCGAGGAACGTGCGCAAATTTTTTTTGCGCCGCTGCTGTTCTTCCGACTCCATCTTCGCAACGATTGCACATCTGTTAACACATCTGAAACTTACACAGCGTTAACAAATACACTTTGAACTAATTCCACCCAAAATTTCAATAGAAAATACCCAACGGGTAAAAAGTTACAGCCATTTAAAAGTGGTGCAATTCGATTCCGCACAACCTTTAATAAGTCGTATAAAACGCACTACCTTACGTGGGCATAGAGACCATATTTCAAAAAGCTTGAAGAGCCTCTTATCGATTTTTTTTTCTCTTGTGCTAAAAAGTGCAGCACAGTTTTACAATAAATTTTCAGAGGTTTCGCAGGTTTCTTCATTGATAATACACCAATAGTTGCAAGACTACAGAGAACTCTTGCAAAGGATCATAGGATGTACGGTTGAACTTGGAAACATTAAACTCCAAAACGGGGCTTATACTAAAACCTCACATGATACGTTAAGTTTTATGATGAAAACTCATTTTCCGGGCTCGGAATTGTGTGAGGATTCTGATCATATTGGTGTAGAAGGATGTTCCTTGCAGACTTTACGAGAGTCTAACAGACAGGAATGCACAGGGGCACTAGATATAGAGGATGAAATCATCCAGGGTAGAACATGCAGTTAGATCATTGCAGCCATTTAAAACTGCAGGTGTAGACGGCATATTTCCAGAATTGCTCCAAAAGGGTGAGGCCATGCTGGTTCCGTTTCTGATGAAGATTTTTAGGGTAAGCTTAAGGCTGAACTACATCCCATCAAAATGGAGGTTAGTAAGAGTAATTTTTATACCAAAAACTGGTAAGCGTAATAGGACGAATCCAAAATCCTTCAGACCTATTAGTCTTTCATCAGGGTTGCTGAAGACAATGGAAAAGGTTTTGAAGGATTCAACTGACGTCGATTCAACTTATATGCAAAAGCATTGTTTGTTAAAATTTCAGTTTGCTTATCAATCTGGTAAATCAACAGCACGCTAGTAGAAAAAGTCGAAAAATCTGTGTCAGTAAAAGAAATAGCACTTTGTTCTTTCTTGGATATTGAAGGAGCGTTTGACAATACATATTATTCCTCAATGGCTCGACTATGAAGAAGAGGAATTTTAACACTAGCATTGTCAACTGGATTCATACTATGCTTGCAGAAAGAGAAATCACTTCTGAGCTAGGAGGAGCTTCTATTAAGGTAAGGGCAACCAAAGGTTGCCCCCAAGGAGGAGTATTCTTCCCATAAAAGCGAAAAGTTTCGAGGTTTTTTTGTTTTTTTTATTTTCCGTCGGCCTAATTCCTCACATGGTGACAATCACCTGAACCCTACCTATCGACTCATGAATATGAGCCGGGACCAACGGCTTTACTTCCCTTCCGAAGGAAGAAGTGACAAAAAGTTTTCGCCTCAGAAAAATCACCGACGTCGACAGGGATTAAACCCAGACCCACTGGGGTGCCAAGTAGCAGTCACGCTTACCACTACACCACCGACGCCGGCGAGGTTGTAGGCTTTGCGGATGACATAATCATCTTAGTAAGAGGGAAGTTTGACAATATAGTATCGGGTAGAATGCAATAGGCTTTGAAGGTTAGATAATCTTGGTGTATGAAGAAGGGTCTGAGCATTAATCCATCAAAAGTTGTAATTGTACCTTTCACAAGAAAGCGAAAGTTTAACCTTAAATCACTCGAGCCTGGAGGAGAACCCATCCAATTTAGCAAACAGGTTAAAAACCTAGGCGAAATTCTGGATTCTAAGCTGAACTGGAATGCACACCTTGATTATGCGATAGGCAAAGCTATTAGTGCTTTATGGTTATACTCCAAAACCATTGGCAGAAAATGGGTCTTAAGACCAAAAATGATTATGTGGGTCTACACATCTGTTATTCGTCCAAAACTAACGTACGCTTCGTTAGTGTGGTGATGTGATGTGATGTGATGTGTGATAAGAACCCACCATCAGTGCAAGGATTACCTATGGCTGCAGGACTATTCTCCGCAGGTTGTTCTGAGAGAATAGCCTACGTGATGGCTTCTTGTAGCAGGGTCAGCCGATCTCAGTGAGGCCCTTCGGAAGACTACGGCCAGAAAGCCGCGTGTCTTCGCATGACAAGGGACTGGCGACTCCACGAACCCTTGTCCAGTCAACAAATCCTTCGACTGCCTTAGGCTACCCCCCTTGGGCAATCCCCGTTATATAGTTGTTAAAGGAACAGTGGAAATTTTTAGCATAAATGACTTATAAAATAAAAAAAAAAAAAAAAAAAAAAAAAAAAAAAAAAAACAACACACCTAACCTTAAATATAATTAAAATATTTTTATTTTTTTTTTTTTCTTTTATTTATAAATAGAGATATTACAAAATTATTACTATTCTTAATATTTATTTTTTGAAAATTTAATGCGGGAAGGACGTACGCATTGTTAATTTGGTGGGGGGGAGCCCGAGAACCTACTGTAGAAGCGAAAAATTCAAAAATTTAAAACCTTTCCCGGCTTGGCATTAATGGGGCTATGGGGAGCCCCCCCTCGCCAGCACTAGATGCAATTCTCAATCTTCTTCCGTTGCCTGAATATGTGCAGTTAGAGGCGGAAAAAAGCGCTCGAATGCTGAAAAGGTCTGAAAAAATATAATGCTATAGACTGCTCCAGAAAGTATAAGCACACTTTCAAAATAACAAAAAAGTCATGTTTTTTTAGTTTTAATTATTTGGCAAATCATATTTGTATTTGTGTTTTATAAGATATTTTACTCTCGTTTAATCAAAATATTTAATCATAGCCAAGACTCCTAACTTTTGCTCGAACATGACCTATTAGCTTCTGCACAGTTGTACTTCCCACCATTTTGACCACTTTTGGCCAATCTTTTTTAAGTTTTTGGATGTCGTCCGATGGTTTTATGAATCATGCTTTGGTTAAAGCCCAAAAAGTCTCAGTTGGCCGTGCCTCCGGGCAGTTCGGCGGATTCATGTCTTTCGGCACGAAACATACATTTGGACTTTTGTACCATTCTAAAGTGTCCTTTGAGTAATGACATGACGCCAAATCAGGCCAAAACACTACTTGACCTTCGTGCTGCCTGATCATCGGCAATAATCGCTTCTGGAGACATTCCTTAACGTATTTCTGAGTGTTCATCGTCTCCGTTGTGATGTACGGACTAGATGTTTTACCACACTCGCATATTGCCTGCCAAACCATAACCTTCTTACCGAATTTTTCGGTAAAAACTGCCTTCTCCGTTTTGGGGATGTCTTTGTCTTCGCTTACAGTATAGAATTGTGGTTTAGGAAGCGTTTTGTAATCTAGTTTCACATACGTTTCATCGTCCATTATTATACACCAAGAATTTCTACACAATAACGAATCGTAGAGTTTGCGGGTCCATGGTTTCACGGACGCGGCCTGTTATGGGTTCCTTTTGGGTTTTTTCTGCTTCCGGTATGTTTTTAGCCCAAGTCTTTCTTTGGCACGCATGAAGTTACTCGACGAGGTCTCTCGTTTTTTCGCAACATCCCGAACGGAAGTCGCTGGTTTTTGCTTGTAGGCATCCCTGATCTTTTTATCTATATCCGGACTAACAGGACCGGATTTCCGACCACTCTTCGGCGCATCTTCAAACGTACACTGTTCTCTATATTTTCGAATCGCAGATCGTACCGCTCCGACGCTTACACCCTCTTCCTTGGCCGATTTTCTCAAGGAGAGTCCGCTCACAGAGCACCATTTGTGCACGATACTTTTTCGTTGTTCCGGAGTAAGACCGCGGATTTTGATAGGTAACACAAAACTGAGCACTGTTTTGATGCTATGTCATTCAGAAATGTGCAAAAAAAAAGGACGCAGCCAAAACGTGTTGAAATATTTCATTATGTTCAAAGTGACCGTTAAAATAAGGTGTGCTTATACTTTCTGGAACAGTCGTTAGGTGATCTTACCGGTCATCTGAGTATATTACAACATTATGTATGCGAAACATCGCGTACAGATTGGGAAGCAAGGTTTGCCAGGTGCAATCATATTTTTCACAGATGGCTCAAACATTGGAACGAAAACTGGGGCAGCAATCTATGGTCCTTGTATCAAAATGCCAGTGGCTATGGGACAGTGGGCAACACTTTTTCAAGCAGAAATCTTTGCAATACTAGAATGCGTGAATGTTTGCCTGAAAATAAAATACAGATATGCAAATATTTGTATTTTCTCGGACAGTCAGGCAGCTTTAAAATCATTATGCGCTTATAAATGCACAACGAAAATTGTCTGGGAATGTATTTTGTCATTGAAACTACTGTGTCAAACGAACTCAGTAAACATGTATTGGGTTCCGGGACACAGCGGCATTGAAGGGAATGAAATAGCAGACGATCTCGTTAAAATAGGATCTAGTTCACAGTTGTTTGGCCCACAGCCATTCTGCTTTATATCAAACTGTACTGTAAAAATGAATATTAAATGCTGGGAAAACAAAAGGTGATAATCAATTGGTTGACTGTCAGAAAGTGTAACCAGTCAAAAAGATTTGTAAGTCCAAACGCAAATAAAACCAAAAAGCTCTTAGAGCTCAATAAGAGAGCTATCTGTACACTGGCCTAGTAACAGGGCACTGTACGAGCAGATATCATTTGAAGAACATTGGCTGGGTTCAGAATGATATATGTCGCTTCTATAACCTAGAAAGCGAAACATCGGAGCATCTGCTTTGCACCTGTAGTGCATTGTATAGGCGCAGTTAAAAATTTCTTGGTAGTGGTTGTTTACAGCCCAATGAGATTTGGTCTGCCAATCCTATTTTTTCCCCCGGGGGGGGGGGGTGCGTGACAATCCATACAAAAACATTTGAAGGTCCATACAAAAAACGTGACAGGGGGGTTATAAAAAGTCTCTTCTTGCGTGAAATAATCAATGGACGTTCCCTAATGTGTTTGGTTTAGTAGTATTGAATATAAAAGATGTTTCGTGTGCTACTTGGGCAATTCATGTATCTGACCTTAATGCTGACCGCCAGCAACGACACCATCAAAGAGTTACAAAGACGTATTATGACTGAAACCGTGCCGTTTTTGGACACCGAAGGACGCTTCAATCAAACAGAGTTCTCCCCACTACAAAGTTGACCATCTACAAGAAATTGATTCCACAGGTAGTCCTCTACGACACGAAACATGGACTATGCTCGCGGAGAACCAACGCGTCCGTGGTACCTTTGAACGAAAAATGCAGCGTAGGATCTACGATGGAGTGTAGATTGAATACGGAACGCGGCGAAGCTGGATGAACCACTAATTGCATGAGTTGTTGGGAGAATGTATTTTCGAAAAAAAAAACATCAATAATATTACTTACTCTTCATAATGTTTCTTTATTTCTATAAAGCTTCTTAAGGAAGGCATTTAGACTCCAGTGACTTCCGTAACCCAGTTACGCAGAAGTGGATATGCAACGCGAGCGTAGATACCTGGTTCGTTTCCAAGACAGTTGGGACTACCCCAAGAGACAACTCCGATCTGGCGCCCTCCAGTAACCAATGGACCACCGCTGTCTGCATTGCAGGCATCGCGACCTGGCTCGCTAGCGCAGAGCATGCTGCAGAGAGAGATATACTCAAATAATTTTCAATCTGGCGGTCAGCCCATCAATACTTACTCGTCGGTGACCCATCCTGCAGGCCATCCTCCACGACATGTTTCTTGATCAATCACTGGGATGTCAACCGTTTGTAATGTAACTGGCAGCGATCCGGGTACACTCTGCGATGTGAGAATATGCAATCAATTAATAAAGATACTAAGCTAAATTTGGTCTGAATTTTCAATTTACAGTCAGACCCCATCCTGATACTACAGCGCGAGTTCCACCTGGGTAGTAGGTTTCAGCAGGCACCAGAGTGATTGGTGCAATGTTGGGTCCTTGCAAATCCTGCACAGTACGAAGCACGCAAAGATCGTTTTCCAAGTTCCAATCATTATACTGTGGATGGTTCTCGATGAATTCTACATCGAAAATAACACCTCCTTCCAAGCGATTTGCAGTACCTCCACGTAGAGTAATCTGTAAACATCGGTAAACATAATTAATATTAAACATTTAAAGATTTTCAAATGCGTGCATAACTTACAGTAGCTAAATTTGGCAGTGGGAATGTACAATGAGCGGCAGATAGGGCCCAGCGATCGGAGATAACCGAAGCTCCACAGCTGTGAGAGCCACCGCGGCGCAAAGACAATTGGTATGGATAGTTTTCAATGTCAGCATCAAGTCCTCCCACAATTCTTCCTGTTACTGGTGACCTCTGGATTGGTTCCTTCAAACCATAGTATGCTCCAGGCATACGTCTGTTGAACTGCAACCAAATGTCCTCTTCGGGACCTGCAGCGACTGCTGCCAAACACAGCGCTATTACTACGATTACCTTCATCTTAGTACGACTCTTTCTACAAGCTGGTTCAGAAAGCCGCTACGAATGCACCTATATAATATGGAAATCAAAAATCTCGGAAGCCTACACATAATACGTTACCAAATACAGCCGAACGGTAGTAAATTTGAATGTTTCGAGTTATCTCAGCCTTATCGCCGTTAATAAGTATGCGGTCGATTGGTTTTGATTAGATACGCACATAAGAAATTGATTTCACATCGGACATAATGATTCAACCTTATCACCTTTTCCGCTGGAATTGCCGAATTTGCTACCGGTTATTTGGGTTTTCTAGTAAAATGGAAATCCCTGCGTTTAAGGATTCAAGTTGAACTGAATAACCCATGTTGAAAATTATCGGCAACAGTCAAGTAAAACAAGATAATGCACAGTGGTTTCAGAGACGATTTTCTGGCTCATAATTAATGGCACCGTGAATAGTGGATGAATGTCAATGTTTAATGCATATTTTGAAGAAACTAAATAGGAATACAAGCGATTTTGAAACATTCTTCCTCAGTTCAGTCGGTAAAGGCGTAACTCCAAAGCTACACCATGCTGGAGGTGGCTTGGTTCGATTCCTGGTCTGGTCTAGGAATTAAACATATAGGAAAATTTCTCGACTCCCTGAGTGCAGGACTGACAATGGTCAATCGGATGAAATTGATCAACTTAAATATGAACATAATTTGGCTAGAAAATCCACGAACAATGATATCCGCCTTTTAAGCACTGCAAAGTAATATATGTGTCCCATAATTCAACTTACTTTGCTACGGTCGATTCCATTTTTCAGTGTAACTCATTAAATAATTGAACAGTAAATGTCATTCAACTGGTTATACTCTTGCTAATATAATTTTAATAAGCTGTTTGTTATTATGCACTTCCAAAGTATTGAAAAACTTACTTTTAAGAAAACTCGAAAACTTTTGAGGGATATGGATAGAATCTCAGTCAATAAGATCCATGCTGGATCTATGTATGGATTAAATTTCGCCTCATCCTCTAAATTTGACATCAAAAACAAGTTTCGTAAGGTTTTCTTCTGTTATTTCTTAGATATTTCATTGTTAGCAATATAATATAATATAATTTGATTCGATTGAGCCTGAAAAAATAAATATACTTGTTAAAATATATCAATTTGCTTTTTATGTTCGGGTTTTGCTGTCGGTCATCAGTTTGGGAGCGAGAAATGAAAAGCTTTGGACAGCTGTTATCCTTGCAGCTGGTATGAATTTGCTTATGTTTGCCACTCAAGAATTTCCAGAGTGTCAAATAAATTATTTGCTAGTATCGTTCACCCATATTTGACAAACCAAAATGAAGGGCATCACACTATTTTACAAATAGCCAAATAATAGGAACGACAAACACAAACCAAATATTTGCCATAGCAATATTTGGTCAAATATATTTGACGATCACACGTTGGTCAAATATATTTGTCAAAATTTGTCATATATTTGGCGTTTCGTCAAACAGTGTGATCTCAGCTTTAGGCTTTTGACTCGGTCTTCTTGGGCAGAAGGACAGCCTGAAAAGACCATTCTGGTCAACTTGTTGTCGCGGGCGGCGTTTTCTGCCAACTCGATAACTTCAGCCGCCAGGTATTTCATCATCACATCGAGGTAGACGGGGGCACCGGCACCAACGCGCTCGGTGTAGTGCACTTCCGGAGCAGATGGTGAATGCGACCGACTGGTAACTGCAATCCGACTGCAAATTTTTCACGGCCAGACATGTTGCTAGGCAGTAGAATGTGCCGACTTGACGACTTGACGACTTGACGGTGCACAGCCGAACGCTGATACAACATCTTCAAGATTGCCCGAAAGACTGAAGCAAAATGCTAAGGTGTCCCACTTAAATATCTTTTACTGATGCATAGGAGACGATCCTTCCTTAAATTTGAAGTCTGTGATTGGAGAATACTGTGTATGTAGTGAATTTACTCTGAAATATCGGCATTATAAGACATTACCTTATATATGCGGTATTTTAAATAGTTTAGTGTTGAAAACCAATATTTTTCTTTATTGGAATCGACGCGTAGAAATATTTCCGATCGATTGAGGCAATCATTTAGTAAGTGTTTGGAGAAACGGCTGAGATATTAGCGCTCAAAACCTGACCGCATTTCGTGACGGTATTTTTTCCAATTGTACCCCAGTATAGAAAAATAAGTATAGAAAACAATTCGTAGTCTTACGTCTAAAGCAAAACCTGTAAAAATGCCTTTTGGCACTTCTGAAGTAGCATTTTCAAAACACCCTGTTTTGGTTCGGATTTGGCATCTTTCCACTGCTCAACAGTGACGAAGAATGGTTGCTCTCATCGAAAATAACGTCATTGTGGTACCTCGTGATATTAATCCTCCAAATTGTAGTGGTAAAGCGTGACTGCTACTTGGCACCCCAGTGGGTCTGGGTTCAATCCCAGTCGACGTCGGTGGTTTTTCTGAGGCGAAAAATCTGGTCACGTCTTCCTTCGGAAGGAAGTAAAGCCGTTGGTCCCGGTTCATATTCATGAGTCGTTAGGTAGGGTCCAGGTGGTGGAGTCGTCTTCCTGGCGTCGGTGATTGTCACCATGTGAGGAAATAAAAATAAAAAAAAAAAAAAAAAAATCCTCCAAACTGTCAAAGCTCCGGCCGATCGAAAAAATTTGAGCAATAATGAAGGCTGATTGTCGAAAAATGGAAGGAGAGTCAAAATCAGCTCAAAACTATAAGCAGAAGTGGACACAAGCTTACAAAATCAGAGGAGAGAAGTTTGTCCAAACTTTGATGGAAGGAGTCAAGTTAAAGGTACGAAAGTTTGGGCGTGAGGGTAAAATTTAAATCTATTATTGCAAAAGTGTAGAGGAACATACTTGAGGAGAAAAAATGTTGAGAAAAAGATTTGTTTGGATTTCTTGTAAAACCTATAATGTTCGTAAGCTGTAACCAAAATTTATTTCCGGACATGCTTTACTAGATAGTTTAATGTTGGAATTGCTAAATATACAATGTGGGCTTATGGGTATGTGGTAGTATATTTTCCGAACAGGATATAGCAAATAGCAATTGCTTTGAATATTGTTTGATCGATAGAATGTAAGCAAAAATCAAATAAGTGTTTTAAAGATTTTTTAAAATTTGTTTTGTGAAATTGTATGTTGCTTGAAGGTAATATCTAAGAAATAACAGAAAAACACCTTACGAAAATTGTTTTTGATGTCAAATTTAGAGGATGATCCAACATGAATCCTATTGACTGAGATTATATCCATATCCCTCAAAAGTTTTTGAGTTAACTAAAAAGTAAGTTTTTCAATACTTGGGAAGTGCATAATAACAAACAGCTTATTAAAATTATGTTAGCAAGAGTATAACCAGTTGAATGACATTAACTGTTCAATTATTTAATGACTTACACTGAAAAATGGAATCGACCGTATCAAAGTAAGTTGAATTATGGGACACATATAATACTTTTCAGTGCATAAAAAGTCGGAAATCTTTGTTCGTGGATTTTCTAGCCAAATTATGTTCATATTTAAGTTGATCAATTTCATCCGATTGACCATTGTCAGTCCTGCACTCAGGGAGTCGAGAAATTTTCCTATATGTTTAATTCCTAGACCAGACCAGGAATCGAACCAAGCCACCTCCAGCATGGTGTAGCTTTGGAGTTACGCCTTTACCGACTGAACTGAGGAAGAATGTTTCAAAATCGCTTGTATTCCTATTTAGTGTCTTCAAAATATGCATTAAACATTGACATTCATCCACTATTCACGGTGCCATTAACTATGAGCCAGAAAATCGCCTCTTAAACCACTGTGCATTATCTTGTTTTACTTGACTGTTGCCGATAATTTTCAACATGGGTTATTCAGTTCAACATGAATCCTTAAACGCAGGGATTTCCATTTTACTAGAAAACCCAAATAACCGGTAGCAAATTCGGCAATTCCCGCGGAAAAGGTGATAAGGATGAATCAATATGTCCGATGTGAAATCAATTTCTTATGTGCGTATCTAATCAAAACCAAACGACCGCATACTTATTAACGGCGATAAGGCTAAGATAACTCGAAACATTCAAATTGACTACCGTTCAGCTGTATTTGGTAACGTATTATGTGTAGGCTTCCGAGATTTTTGATTTCCATATTATATAGGTGCATTCGCAGTGGCTTTCTGAACCAGCTTGTAGAAAGAGTCGTACTAAGATGAAGGTAATCGTAGTAATAGCGCTGTGTTTGGCAGCAGTCGCTGCAGGTCCCGAAGAGGACATTTGGTTGCAGTTCAACAGACGTATGCCTGGAGCATACTATGGTTTGAAGGAACCAATCCAGAGGTCACCAGTAACAGGAAGAATTGTGGGAGGACTTGATGCTGACATTGAAAACTACCCATACCAATTGTCTATGCGCCGCGGTGGCTCTCACCACTGTGGAGCTTCGGTTATCTCCGATCGCTGGGCCCTATCGGCTGCTCATTGTACATTCCCATTGCCAAATGTAGCTACTGTAAGTTATGCACGCATTTGAAAATCATTAAGTGTTTAATATTAATGGAGTTTACCGATGTTTACAGATTACTCTACGTGGAGGTACTGCAAATCGCTTGGAAGGAGGTGTTATTTTCGATGTAGAATTGATCGAGAACCATCCACAGTATAATGATTGGAACTTGGAAAACGATCTTTGCGTGCTTCGTACTGTGCAAGATTTGCAAGGACCCAACATTACACCAATCACTCTGGTGCCTGCTGAAACCTACTACCCAGGTGGAACTCGCGCTGTAGTATCAGGATGGGGTCTGACTGTAAATTGAAAATTCAGGCCAATGTGGCTTAGTATCTTTATTAATTGATTGCATATTCTCACATCGCAGAGTGTACCCGGATCGCTGCCAGTTACATTACAAACGGTTGACATCCCAGTGATTGATCAAGAAACATGTCGTGGAGGATGGCCTGCAGGATGGGTCACCGACGAGTAAGTATTGATGGGCTGACCGCCAGATTGAAAATTAATTGAGTATATCTCTCTGCAGCATGCTCTGCGCTAGCGAGCCAGGTCGCGATGCCTGCAATGCAGACAGCGGTGGTCCATTGGTTACTGGAGGGCGCCAGATCGGAGTTGTCTCTTGGGGTAGTCCCAACTGTCTTGGAAACGAACCAGGTATCTACGCTCGCGTTGCATATCCACTTCTGCGTAACTGGGTTACGGAAGTCACTGGAGTCTAAATGCCTTCCTTAAGAAGCTTTATAGAAATAAAGAAACATTATGAAGAGTAAGTAATATTATTGATGTTTTTTTTTTTTCGAAAATACATTCTCCCAGCAACTCATGCTATTCGTGGTTCATTCGGCTTCGCCGCGTTCCGTATTCAATCTACACTCCATCGTAGATCCTACGCAGCATTTTTCGTTCAAAGGTACCACGGACGCGTTGGTTCTCCGCGAGCATAGTCCATGTCTCGTAGAGGACTACCTGTGGAATCAATTTCTTGTAGATGGTCAACTTTGTAGTGTGGAAGAACTCTGTTTGATTGAAGCGTCCTTCGGTGTCCAAAAAAGGCACGGTTTCAGTCATAATGCGTCTTTGTAACTCTCTGATGGTGTCGTTGTTGGCGGTCAGCATTAGGGCCAGATACACGAATTGGTGTACCGCTTCGTTTTCATCACCGTTGATCTGAACTCGATTTGTCGGCCTAGCCATGAACATTAAGTTCGACAAACTTCCTGAGAATAGTACTACTCGTGTTTATTTTCGTTCTCAGAATCACACTTCTCTAAGTAATGCTAAACAGCAAACAAAAAGGCCGACCCCCTGCTTTAACGTTCTCCGAGATTCGAACGGTCTCAATACTGTCCAGGAGCCTCGAACGAATAATCGCGTCAGTTTATTCACACATATTCGTGCATAATCTGCGTGATAGTACGTGTACTCATGAATCCTGCTTCGTCTTACCTTACGAACTCCTTTGCAATTGATGATAGACGGTAACATTGAATCAGGGAAAGTAACTTTGGGTGCCCCCAACATAGGACAGTATACCACAAAAGTTCAAATCAGTGGTTCTACGCCCCAACAAAAGAAAAAATATGGGACACACTCCTCCGGTGAATGCTCTTCCATCCATTCCTCTGGTAATCATTCTTACTCCTCCTTTTGGTAATAACCCAGTGCAGCGCTTTAGCCACTGATTACCTCCGTATTTCAGTAGCTCGCATGAAAGTTGATCAACTCCAGCAGGTTACTTGTTTTTTAACCAACCAATTCTCAATTTCGTCAAAGTAATGCTTCCTCCTTTCGATCACTTCACACTCATTTGTGAGAAGATTGCCATCCACGTCTCTCGTCATTGTCGTACATCAGGTCGTCAATGGTCGTACATTGTCTCCCGTCTTACTTGTGTGATGTGCATCCCTACATCTGCAACCCATAAATAATGACAAGTCAAAAACCTCCATGTAAACACAGCAAGTCATTCCACTTGAACCAAACCCGCAGGTCAAATTACACATTGCCACACGGACAGCCATGTCGACTCAATTTTGAGTCGTTTTTGACTCTTTTTCGTCATTAGTGGAGTCACTCAAATTTGAGTAAATGTAACTGGTATTGCCAAGTCGACAAATCAAAAACATCGACTCAAATCAGATGGATGTTTTTGATTTTTCGGCTTGTCAATCCCAGTTACATTTACTCAAATTTGAGTGACTCCACTAATGACGAAAGTGAGTCAAAAACGACTCAAAATTGAGTCGACATGGCTGGCCGTGCAAGTTGCGCCACGGCTTTAGAACGCAATTATTCTCTCTCTCTCTCTCTCTCTCTCTTCTCGTGTTCGACCGTTCGACCCATGCCAATGCAGTCCCGATACAGATAGGTGTCATATTGCATAACTGGGTAGGATCGCCGGGGCACCGAAATTGCCGACCTAGAGAAGATGCACATTTCGGGCATGTAGTACTCCAGTTGTCTCACTCCGACTAATAGGTTAATTACACTAAGCCAAGAATTGTAAAGAATTGTAAACCATATATAAACCCAACAGAAACTAAAAAAATAGATGCAATCATAACCAATCACATGAAGACTCTTGACTGTAGTCCTTACTGGTGATAGCTTTTTAGCTCACCATAGTTCGAATATTACAAGGTAAAGAAAGTCCTTCTCCATTGGAATGATAGAACCTGTCTCACTTGAGCGTTTATGTCAGCCGTCGTACAGCTGCTCTAACTACACATAGAACTGTTCTTTTTCGGCACCGGTTCTCCTTTCGTATGGGCAGTGCCAGTTGCCCCTCGATGCCCACTTTTGTACACCTTCTGTACTGTCCAGCATAGTCCCTGTTGTGCTACGACTTCAAATTTTCGTGGTTGAAACTCGTTGTAGATTATCCTATCGCAAGCCGGGAAGCAGAGCTACTTGCAGTTCCATGTACGAGTTTACAAGCGTTGTCATCATTTCATCGCACAGTGGTACAGAATCATAAAAACCTGGACAATAATCATGATCTCCTGAATACTTCATTTTAGACAAATGGTATCTTAAGGAATATATCTGAACAGGGGTGACCCCGGTTTAGTGGTTTACATCTTGACTTCTTGCACCAAAGTCACGAGTTCAAATCTTACCTCCGAACAAAAACCATAAAAACCCCAAAAGGTGTTTAAGCGACTGGGATGGAAGTTGAAAAAGCTCGAGGCTGAAAATCTCGATAGTAAGAAAACAATGCAAAATATCGATAATAACGAAACCATGAAGTTTTCGAGCACAAAGCAAACATTGACTTCAACCTTTGCGCTGAACTGGCCGGCTTGACGTGCCGCAAGGGCTCAGTAAGGATGCTTTGTCAAGACCCGAAAGCTAAGAGTCAGTTCCATTGTGGTTATATCACATTAATAAGTTTTTCCGCAGTATTTATCTTCACATTTTGGCATGAAGCAACATGACAAACAATAAAGGCTAAATTTGTTTTTCAGCATTTCAGCATAGAGACGCTGGTTGGCGTAGCCTGGGCAATGTTGTCGATTTGATAATGGCGCGGTGAGTGACTGCGACTGAAGATCGTGTACAAGCAGGGTATTTTTTTAATCACATTAATACAATCAATAACAAAGGGTAAGAGGGGAATACAGGGTGACATACAAAGTGTAGGCTGGATGAGGGATTCGTGGTTGTCTGGCTCAAATCATGGATGACAATTATGCCTTCCTTGATGACCGTTTTTGGCCCTTTATGCAACGGAATAGTGAGGATTACAGGTATGTACAGTTTGATCCTGCCATTAGGATGAACTGTACGCCATGGCAAGTCCTGCACTGGTGGTGGCTTCCTATCCCATCACATCACAAAGCAAACATTGACTTCAACAGATTACTTATCAATCCCCGTATTAGAGTGGTCCGAATTTTTTTGTGAAATTTGTCTCCAATTAGAGTGATTTTAATTTCGTCGATCTCATATTTCGCTTCTGATTTCGTTCTTGACGCTCCCACCTTGAAATATGTATCAATAGCTTGTATCAATGACACTTCATCTGATGTTTGATTGACTCCTTTGATCTTGTGCTTATGTTATGATTATGTTTACACAACAAAAAACCGGCTGATGAATCTTCTTTCCAAATAATAGTCTATCGGATTCAAATCCGGTGAGTAGAAGGTCATTCATCTTTCGTTAAAAAGCTAGGGAAAAATGCGTTCACAAAGACTAATAATATTTTTGGTTGCAAGAACGTAACATTGTTTATTGACTGTATGTTGCGTTCTAATTACGTTGCGCCAGTATCAGAACGCTCCATTGGAACAAGAGTGTACCTTATTTGTTATGTTGCACTGGTGTGTGGCACCCCCCCCCCCCCCAAAAAATCACAACAACACACAACCACCACTACCCGCCAAAAAAAAACCCCCCCCCCCCCCACCACCCCCAAAACCGGGCCCCCCCCCCCCAGTCCTCACATACACCCCGCAAACATACCACATGATAAGGGCACTGTAACACACTTCCAGATTTGGAAATTTTGAATTTCCAAACCAGGCACGCATTTAGTATTATTTGAAAACAAGATTATTGTTATATAGTTACAGTCAGATACATCTCACCCATTTCCGCCTCCTGAATCACACTATCTTGTTCATTCCAAAAATGTCGACGTTGATTCGTAATTAATTTTTTGCACTCGCGATTAAATATGCGCAAAAATTAACGTTGCGAAACCGCCCGCTAGATATGCAACCTGCATAACAAAATTCTGTACACCCCGTGGTGAATGCACCTAAAATTATGTGCAAGCTTTTCACCCGTCCATGCGCGTTGTTTTCGTTTGCTGTTTCTGACCAGCAAATGGCTGTTCTCTACATTGCACTCGTCTTCTTTTTTTTCACTCCACACACTGCCAATAATGCAAATCCCCGCAATGAGGCGACTCTATTTCGAGCTTCAAAACTGCTAATAATCATCGATTCACTCGCGACAAAGCGGAAAAACACTCTAAACTAATAAATTATACCCGAGTCCTTCCAACAACTCCAGATGTCTTTTTTCTTTGCCCCGGGGCGCGGCCACAAAAAAAAAAGGGGAACCCCCCCGCCCACCTTTCACAAGGGGAGCGATTTTATTTTTTACGGCGTGCACCCTACTCCCGGGGGGTTTTTGTTTTTTCATTTTCCTCCCAGTTAAATTCCGATTACTGGTTTGTTTTTTCGCGAAAACGACGCAGCAAAAGCAAAACACGTCAGTTTCCAAGCACGGCTTGCTGCGATCGCCCTTATTTGTTATGTTGCACTGGGGGTCAAAATTACTCCATAATAAACATCACATACACTGGAAAATATGAAGTAAAGATTGGAAAAATGCGACACTTTGTTTTGGGTGTAACTTTTTTATCGCGTGGGTAAAAATTAAGGAAATTTTGGGTAATACTAGTAATACTTAGAGTGTTATGTTTATTTGTGCAAAATTATATCGCGATCTGTCAAGTGGTTTTCAAGATGCATTCGAAACAAGAAGAGCTACGCCAGCAAATCTTGTCGCACAGATGGATCGGCAAAAGGCTTGGAATCCACCATTCCACCGTGTCCCGCGTTGTGAAGATGTTCCAGGAGACGAAGACCATCGAGCGGCGCGCTGGAAGCGGCCGAAAACCGAAAACGGAATACCCAGAGCAGGCGCGGAAGATAAGGCAGTACTTTAAGAATAACCCGAACCTTTCCACCCGAGACGTGGCCAAAAAGGTCAATTCGCCGAAGTGGTTCTTCCAGCAGGTGTTTTTATGGTCAGGAAGGCGCCAAGCTGGACTGACAAGCAAAACACGGTGGCCAAATTGCGTGCGCGGAAGCTGTACCGTGAGTGGCTGACATATATCAAGGTGGACACCAAACAAATCCCCGGCCTCGAGTTTTTTGTCGGTACGTCCCGCATGAAGGTTCTGGAAAAGTTCCGGAAGAGAAACAGGGACAAATTCGCGAAGAAGTACCTGTTGTGGCAGGCGATCTGCGAGTGCGGACGGTACAGCAAGCCGTTCGTTACAACCGGCACCATAAACGGGCAGATTTCGAGAGGAATGCTTGCAGAAGCGCTTGCTGCCCTTCCTCTGCTCTCACCGTGGTCCCACGCTGTTCTGGCCGGATCTCGCTTCTTGCCATTACGCCAAGCCTGTAATGGATTGGTACGAAGCGAAGGGTGTTAATGTGGTCCCGAAGGAGGCGAACCCGTCAAATACACCAGAACTTCGTCCGATCGAAAAGTTTTGGGCAATAATGAAGAAAAAGTTGTAGAATAGCGGAAAAATATTCAAAACCGATGGATCTTTAAAGAAAAACTGGGAGAAATTGTGTAAGGAAGATGGACAAAGCTTCGCCCAAGATCTCATGAGCAGTGTCAAGAGAAATGTACGAGCATTCAGCTTGGGGGAGGAAATTCAATAAATAAATTATGCCAAAACATAGCTAATATATAGTTATTTAATTCCTGAAAATTTGAGAAGAATCCGATTTAAAATGAATTTTTGGTGATCATTTTTGTGTGTCTCATTTTTTCCGAGTCCAGTTTTTATGCAACGTCATGATTAAATTTACTTCGCTGTAAGTTTACAAAGACAAAAAGGTCTCGACTAACTCCAATGTTTATTTTAATATTCTTGGCAAACCATTTGAGCAACATCAATGAAATATCCAGTATTTCGTATACGTGAAATAAACTCAGTTGTAACAAAATATGCTTTTTGTTACTACAGAATTACTATAATGAAACATGAAAACTAAGTATTGAATATAAAAGATGTTTCGTGTGCTACTTGGGCAATTCATGTACCTGACCTTACTGCTGACCACCAACAACGACACCATCAGAGAGTTACAAAGACGCATTATGACTGAATCCGTGCCTTTTTTGGACAACGAAGGACGCTTTAATCAAACAGAATTCGCCACACTACAAAGTTGACCATCTACAAGACATTGATTCGACAGGTAGTCCTCTACAAGACATGGACTATGCTCGCGGAGAACCAACGCGTCCGTGGTACCTTTGAACGAAAAATACAGCGTAGGATCTTCGATGGAGTGTAGATTGAATACGGAACGCGGCGAAGCTGGATGAACCACTAATTGCATGAGTTGTTGCGAGAATGTATTTTCGAAAAAAAAACATCAATAATATTACTTACTCTTCATAATGTTTCTTTATTTCTATAAAGCTTCTTAAGGAAGGCATTTAGACTCCAGTGACTTCCCTAACCCAGTTACGCAGAAGTGGATATGCAACGCGAGCGTAGATACCTGGTTCGTTTCCAAGACAGTTGGGACTACCCCAAGAGACAACTCCGATCTGGCGCCCTCCAGTAACCAATGCACCACCGCTGTCTGCATTGCAGGCATCGCGACCTGGCTCGCTAGCGCAGAGCATGCTGCAGAGAGATTTACTCAATTAATTTTCAATCTGGCGGTCAGCCCATCAATACTTACTCGTCGGTGACCCATCCTGCAGGCCATCCTCCACGACATGTTTCTTGATCAATCACTGGGATGTCAACCGTTTGTAATGTAACTGGCAGCGATCCGGGTACACTCTGCGATGTGAGAATATGCAATCAATTAATAAAGATACTAAGCTAAATTTGGTCTGAATTTTCAATTTACAGTCAGACCCCATCCTGATACTACAGCGCGAGTTCCACCTGGGTAGTAGGTTTCAGCAGGCACTAGAGTGATTGGTGTAATGTTGGGTCCTTGCAAATCTTGCACAGTACGAAGCACGCAAAGATCGTTTTCCAAGTTCCAATCATTATACTGTGGATGGTTCTCGATCAATTCTACATCGAAAATAATACCTCCTTCCAAGCGATTTGCAGTACCTCCACGTAGAGTAATCTGTAAACATCGGTAAACTCAAAGAATATTAAACACTTAAAGATTTTCAAATGCGTGCGTAACTTACAGTAGCTACATTTGGCAATGGGAATGTACAATGAGCTGCCGATAGGGCCCAGCGATCGGAGATAACCGAAGCTCCACAGTGGTGAGAGCCACCGCGGCGCATAGACAATTGGTATGGGTAGTTTTCAATGTCAGCATCAAGTCCTCCCACAATTCTTCCTGTTACTGGTGACCTCTGGATTGGTTCCTTCAAACCATAGTATGCTCCAGGCATACGTCTGTTGAACTGCAACCAAATGTCCTCTTCGGGACCTGCAGCGACTGCTGCCAAACACAGCGCTATTACTACGATTACCTTCATCTTAGTACGACTCTTTCTACAAGCTGGTTCAGAAAGCCGCTACGAATGCACCTATATAATATGGAAATCAAAATTCTCGGAAGGCTACACATAATACGTTACCAAATACAGCCGAACGGTAGTAAATTTGAATGTTTCGAGTTATCTTAGCCTTATCGCCGTTAATAAGTATGCGGTCGATTGGTTTTGATTAGATACGCACATAAGAAATTGATTTCACATCGGACATAATGATTCAACCTTATCACCTTTTCCGCTGGAATTGCCGAATTTGCTACCAGTTATTTGGGTTTTCTAGTAAAATGGAAATCCCTGCGTTTAAGGATTCAAGTTGAGCTGAATAACCCATGTTGAAAATTATCGGCAACAGTCAAGTAAAACAAGATAATGCACAGTGGTTTCAGAGACGATTTTCTGGCTCATAATCAATGGCACCGTGAATAGTGGATGAATGTCAATGTTTAATGCATATTTTGAAGAAACTAAATAGGAATACAAGCAATTTTGAAACATTCTTCCTCAGTTCAGTCGGTAAAGGCGTAACTCCAAAGCTACACCATGCTGGAGGTGGCTTGGTTCGATTCCTGGTCTGGTCTAGGAATTAAACATATAGGAAAATTTTCGACTCCCTGAGTGCAGGACTGAAAATGGTCAATCGGATGAAATTGATCAACTGAAATATGAACATAATTTGGCTAGAATATCCATGAACAAAGATTTCCGACATTTTATGTACTGAAAAGTAATGTATGTGTCCCATAATTCAACTTACTTTGCTACGGTCGATTTCATTTTTCAGTGTAACTCATTAAATAATTGAACAGTTAATGTCATTCAACTGTTTATGCTCTTGCTTACATAATTTTAATAAGCTGTTTGTTATTATGCACTTCAAAAGTATTGATAAACTTACTTTTTAGTAAACTCGAATACTTTTGAGGGATATGGATATAATCTCAGTCAATAGGTCCTCTTCTTTTCATTTCATATTTTAACGATATTTCATAAATTTTAAAAAATCTCAAAGTTCTTATATTTGCCGATGACATGAAGCTTTTTTTAGAAGTCAGTAATGAAGATAATATGTACGTTTTTCGGAATGAAATACAAGTTTTTCATAAGTGGTCATAACTCACATCACATAACTTACAGCAGAAAACAAAGTACACCACGTGTTGCAATTGTATTAGGTAATCAACATGTTGAAAAATGTAATGAAATAAGAGATTTAGGAATTATTTTAGACTCTAAATTAACATTTGTGGATCATTATAACACAATAGTTCATAAAGCAAGCAATATGTTAAATTTTATAAAACGTTTCAGCTATCATCTTCAAGATCGTTATACAATTAAAACACTTTATATTGCATATGTTAGAATAATATATTAGTTATTATGTTAGAATGATGCATATGTTAGAATAATAATGCCTATGTTAGAATAATATAATATATTAGCTGAACCCGGTGCGTGCGCTGCTACGCTTGCAACTAAATGAAGGAAAACTTAATATAACTGGCACGTTTATGGTTTTGTTTTCGAAATGAGTTTTTTTTTCTTGAATTAGCAGGGGTTCAAAACATGCTTCTTACCCGAGAAATACGCGTTTTGTGTTTAAGTAACCTGGATAATTCTCATTTTTGGTAGAAATTTGTGTTTCATTTGTATGGGAGCCCTCCCTTCCAGAGGGTGGTGGTTTCTCAAACCACCATACAATCATTGCCTTCAAAACCCCCCACTTCCACTTAACGCAGATATTGTCTGGCCACGGCTGTTTTAGACAATACCTGCACAAATATGGGCATGCACAGTCCTCCGCATGCAGTGAGTGCGCGGGAGTCGAAGAAACTGCAGAACATGTGTTTTTCGCATGTCCTCGCTTCGATGGCGCGAGATCCGGCATGATGGCCGTATGCGGTCGCGACACGACTCCGGATAACTTGGTCCAGAGGATGTGTCAAGACTGGGACGTCTGGGACGCGGTATGCGTAGCAGCCTCCCAGATCGTCCTTGATCTCCAACAAAAATGGCGAAACGACCAAAGGCAGGTCGCAGGGACCACCTAACTACTAAAGCCCTAAGTAGTTAGACATAGTGGGTGCTTAACAAGCCACAATAGCCCCCTCCCCGAAGTAATACCGAAAGGTGGTTCCGGGGAGGGACCAGGGCTAAAGGCACGGGTGGGTTTTTAGTGGGTCGAGTAGTTGACACCCTCATCCCCACACCCTGAGTTCTTCAGGTGTCTGGTTGCAGATTTTCCATCCCGTCTAAAAAAAAAAGAAAAAAAAAGTCAAATTTGGTTCCATTTGCTTGATTAGTTCTCGAACCATCACATTGGGCTCATCGATTATAATATAAATTTGAGTTTCATTTGTTTGCAGCCCCTCCCTCCTTCTTCAGAGAGGGGAGGGATCTTGAACTACCATAGACACATTCTTGCCTTCAAAACCCCCCACATGCCAAATTTGATTCAATTTGCTTGATTAGTTCTCGGGTTATGATTAAATTTGTGTCTCATTTGTACGAGAGCGCCCCTTCCTGAGAGAGAAGGTGTCTCAAACAATCATAAGAACCTTTCCCAGCCCCAAAAACCCCTTCATATATGTTTTCACGTTGGTCGGTTCAGAACTTTCCGAGTCTATAAGGGTCTGACAGACAGACAGACAGAAAATCTTTTTTATGTATATAGAAATCTAGCCTCCAAAAACCCCCATATGCTAAAAGTGGTTTCATTTACTTGATTAGTTCTAGAATTATGCAGAAATTTGCTTCTTATTTGTATGGGAGCCCCCCCCCTTCAAAATGCGGAGGGGTATTGAACTGCCATAGAAACATTTCTTGCCTCCAAAAACCTTAATATGCCAAATGCCAAATTTGGTTTCATTTGCTTCATTGGCTCTCAAGTTATGCAAAAAATTATGTTTCATTTTTATGGGAGCCTCCCCTTCCAGAAGGCGGGGGGGTCTCCAACCACATTAGAAACATTTCTTTCTCTCAAAAATCTTCACATGCCAAATTTGGTTCCATTTGCTTTAATTTTTATCGAGTTATGCAGAAATTCGTGTTTCATTTGTATGAGAGACCCCTTTTTCAGTGAGCGGAGGATTCTCAAACCACAATAGAATCATTTTTTTGCCTTCGAAAACCTCCACATGCCAAATTGGGTTCCATTAACTTGATAAGTTTTCTAGTTATTCAGAAATTTGTGTTTCATTTGTATATGAGCCCTCTTTTCAGAGAAGGGAGGGGCTCGAGTCAACTTAGAAACATTTCTTGCCTTCAAAAACCTCCACTTGCCAAATGTGGTTCCATTTGCTTGATTAGTTTCGAGTTATGCAGAAATTTGTGTTGGATTTGTTTGGAAACTCCCCTCCCTCCCCCTTCCAGATGGCGGAGGAGTCTCAAACTTCCATAGAAACATTTCTCTCCTCCAAAAACCTCCACATGCTAAATTTGGTCCCATATTTGCTTGATTAGTTCTCGAGTTATGCACAAATTTGTGTTTCATTAGTATGGGAGCCCCCCTCTTACAGAGGGCGGAGGGGTCTCAAACTACCTTAGAAACATTTCTTGCCTTCAAAAACTTCCGCTGCCAAATTTGGGTTCATTTACTTGATTAGTTCTCGAGTTATGCAGAAACTTGTGTTTCATTTGTATGGGAGCCCCCCTTTTCAGAGGAGAGAGGGGTCTCTTACTGTCTTAAGAACCTTCCCCGGCCCCAAAAACCCCTGCATACAAATTTTCACGCCGATCGGTTCAGTAGTCTCCGAGCCAATTAGGGTCAGACAGACAGACAGACAGACAGAAATCCATTTTTATATATATAGATAGATTATAATATTAGAATATTGTAGTGTTGTTTGGTCACCTTATATGAAAAAAACATCAAGAACGAATAGAATCAATCTAAAAGCAGTTTTTATTATATGCACTACGTAAGTTAGGATGGACGGTGTTCCCTCTTCCATCATATGAAGCACGTTGCATGCTTATCAACATTCAAACCTTGAAAGAGCGTCGGGAGTATACTATGGTTTCATTCGTAAATGACATCATTTCGTAACGTATTGACTCAAGTGATGTATTATTAAAATTATATTTTTATGCTCCTACTCGACAATTACGCAATAGAAATTTATTCCTGTTGGATCGCCATCGCAAACTACGCCAAATTTGGACCGCTAAATCAGATGAAAGCCGCGTACAATCAGCATTGTGAAATAATTGATCTAAATATGCCTAAGACAAAATTAAAAAAATATTTCAAAAATCTGCGAAATCATAGAATGTAAGCTAAAATGTAAATGATATTATGTAGTGTACATATGATTGACGAATGAATGAATAAATAAATAGACGTATCAAAATTTATTTCCGGACATGCTTTTTTAGATAGTTTAATGTTGGAATTGGTAAATATACAATGTGGGCTTATGAGTATGTGGCAGTATATTTTCCGAACAGCATATAGCAAATAGCAAACCTTATGTAAATTACATGTACATGTCAATAGCTTTGAATATTGTTTGATCGATAGAATATAAGCAAAAATCAAAAAAGTGTTTTAAATATTTTTTAAAATTTGTTTTGTGAAATTGTATATCGCTTGAAGGGAATATTGCTTACAATGAAATATCTAAGAAATAACAGGAAAACACCGTACGAAAATTGTTTTTGATGTCAAATTTAGAGAATGAGGCAAAATTTAATCCATGCATAGACCCAACATGGATCTTATTGACTGTCATCATATCCCTCAAAAGTTTTCGAGTTTACTAAAAAGTAAGTTTTTCAATACTTTGGAAGTGCATAATAACAAACAGCTTATTAAAATTATATTAGCAAGAGTATAACCAGTTGAATGACATTAACTGTTCAATTATTTAATGAGTTACACTGAAAAATGGAATCGACCGTAGCAAAGTAAGTTGAATTATGGGACACATACATTACTTTTCAGTACATAAAAAGTCGGAAATCTTTGTTCATGGATATTCTAGCCAAATTATGTTCATATTTAAGTTGATCAATTTCATCCGATTGACCATTGTCAGTCCTGCACTAGATCTGTGCGCCGCCATGCCGCGCCGCCGCCGCCAATTTGAAGCGCGCCGATGAAAATTTTCACCGCGTATGCATCCCTTCAGTTATGTTCATTAACCCTTTAGAAATCTGCTTTTATTACAAATGATGACATCTCGATGCGATATGCCATCCAAAGGGGTGCGGTGATCAGCTTTGTCGTTTCGTTCTAGCAACTGCAGTGTGCATTTTTGTGTTTCGACTTTCAGCAATTTCGCGAGTGAGTTTGAATTTAAAAATAATAAAATGTTCGCCTTAAATTTCGAGAAAATTTCCATCGCGAGTGTACGTATTGATGATAATCGAACCAGCAATGTGTGGACAAAATTTGGTGCACTAAAATATGTCAAATATGGTTTTACTCATCATCTGCTTCCTGACAAAGTGTCTTAATTTGCAGGAAGCCAGGGATCGAGATATTGAGAACTATCCTGTAATTGATAGGTCGTTAACATTGGGCAAGTAAGTTTTATTAATAATGAAATTGATGAATTTTTCTTAGAATTTCTAAAAGAGAAATACGTTTTTCTCATTCAAAACTCCGATTGTCCTGAAATTAAAAATGGTTTAGGTAGTCTACCCCCTCAGGAATCTTGTCCTAGGATTTTGTTCTCATGTAATTTTAAAGGGTTGAGATTGATGGAATTTCAACACGGAAAATAAAAAATCCGGCCACATTCAACATGCACTGGGATTAAAATCCAGCAAAAAACATTCCGAGGTATGAGACTACCATTAATTGAGAAATAAACTAAAATTGTGGTGAATACTGGCGAATAAAACACAACTATCTATCTATGCTTAAGTAATGTATTAAATATGGTAGGGCAAAGGTTACCTTCAAACTTTCATATTTTTTTCATGTTTAACGATGCGGTAAATTTGCAGAATGGTATTTTATGGTATTTTGTCAAAAATAATAGGAAATATAATGTTCCGTCCAGACTACGAGCTATATCACTAGATATAAAGTAACTTGATATCAATGTTCGTACATCTAGTTTTCACTGGAAATAATTCATCTGACGTATCTTATCAAGATTCGTTATATCAAGTAATATAGCTCGTAGTCTGAACGGGGTCTAATACAAATAGAGTTTATTTCCACAACTTGATAGCATTTTGTCAGGCGTGAGAAAGTTCAAAAACCATACATAACGATCAGTGTAAATCAACAGTGATTGGACATACCATATTTTTGCATTGAATAGTCATGACTGTATAAATAAGGGTTGTTTATAAAAGTTAATATATATCGACACTAATATCACCGAAAGACTTTATTGGCAAACATTTGTCGAATAAAGTCATCGTCGGGAAAACATACTTTTTATTTGTACGTGACAGATCTTGAATGAAATAACTACTGAATTAACCGTTAAATCTAATTAACCGAAACCACTGAACTAACCGTTAAAACAGTGCACGGTGGATTAATTTTCATACGTGATTGCAGTAATGTTGTAAAAATATAGATAATTCGGTCTTTTTCACTGATCCTAATTTGAACTTTTTTATGATTGATTTAATTTTTTATCTTTAAGCACCAAAATATATGCATTTTAAGGCAATTTGGATTTTTTTAATACAAATTTTTTTAGGTTTTGATACTCTTAGATTCTTAAATTTTTTTAATCTCCAAATTTTTAGATATTTGAATTTCTTTTAATTTCAGATTTTAAGATAGAGGAAATGCGGCATTGGTGGGTTTTCTTTATTATTGTCAGGGAGGTTTTCTTAAACTGATTGAGCTCAAGAATTTTTAAATTTTTAGATAAAGATATAAATTTTTTGGATCTTTAGATTTTTAGAGCCAGATTTGAAATTAAAAAATTTTGAAATTTTTATATAATAAAATTTTTACATATTGAGATTTTGAAATTTAAGATTAATAGGCTTTTAGATTTTTAGATTTTTAATTTATTAGATTTTTAGATTATAAGATTTTTAAATATTTAAATTTTTAGATTTTTAGATTTTTAGTTTAGATTTTTAGATTTTTAGATTTTCAGATTTTCAGATTTTCAGCATTTTAGATTTTTAGCTTTTTAGATTTTTAGATTTTAAGATATTTAGATTTTTAGATTTTTGGATTTTTAGATTTTTAGATTTTTAGATTATTAGATTTTTATAGTTTTAGAATAGATATTGAATTTTGATTTTTTTTACTGTATGAGATTTTTTGATTATTCAATTTTCAGATATTAAGAATAATTGAATTATTGCAATTTTATTGCAATTGAAAGATGTTTCGTTATGTTTCGTCCTTCCATTGCCATTTTTATATTACAAGAGTATTCTATTCTACGGAACAATAAAAATCAGGGATACAAAATTAATAATAGTAATATTTCCTTAGTAATATATTATTTATTGAATATATCATGCTTCAATTCATTATACATAGATTCCCCGTGAAATCGTCTTCTACTTCTGCCAGCGCTGAAAACTTGACTCGCCATCTTCGTGAAGATCTATACAAAACTATTTTCCTACACGACAATTACGAAATGTGCAGAGCGTCTCTTGGCAATTGAACTTTGAGCGCTGAAAAAACAGTATTGGTTAAGTTTAGCAATAAAGGCATAAGCCGAATTTCCCGTCGACTTGTTATGAACAAATTCTATAATGTTATGTGTCATTTCTTTGTACACACACACAGTGATGTCCATATCCTCAGTGTGGTAAAGAGAGATTTAAATGTTTCCACACACTCTTCCTACCTCAACGAGAGCTCTTCTCTCTTGTGTTTATTCACCCCCGTGTTTGCTTGCGGCTAACGCATGTGAGTGTAAAAACATGGTTTTTCTTCACACAACACTCGATCGCCCTAGAGTGAGAAGAAGAGCTCTCAAATTCACAGAAGTGAATGCAGATAAATTCCCTGACGCGTGCGCCCCAGTGAGCTCACTGGCGTGGGCTCTTCTGCTAATATACAGCAGTGATTGCGAATTCGCTTTGGCGCTACATAACAAAGGAAGAAAGAAGAATGTTTCTTCCCGCTTCCTTTTTTCGGACATTTTTTACAAATCCGACGAAGTTTTCACTATCAATCACAGCAGCGAATCGCAGAGAAAGCACTGACGCGTTCTCACCCAAGTGTACGCGGCAGCGATCGCAGGCGAGAGCACGTGGGCGAAGACAGATGAGAGCACGTGAGAGCGGTCGTTTTAAAGATAGAGTGATTCACTCACTCTAAGCCATCCCCTCACTGGCGCACACTTTCACTCTGTCTATTTACCACCGAATAAAAAAACCCTTTGCATTATCTGCGGTGAGTTATCGTTGTATCCTCTGTGACGGTAATAATCTCACGCGCAGGCGTAACATTAGTGCGAAATGCCATCTCTGCACCCCCCCACCCCACCCCCCCCCCTAAACAACCAATACACCCCTTTTAAAAAAAAAAAAAGAATAGTCCTCCCAAAAAGAAAAAAAAAAAAAAAACACACGGGGAGGTTTATCACCCCCCCCAAAAAAACCCCAAACCTCAAAACAATAAATTTTATTAAAAAAAAAATTTTTTAAATAAAAAATAAAAAAAAAAAAAAAAAAAATTTTTATTACAAAAAAACACAAAAAAACCAAAAAAAAAAAAAAAAAAAAAAAAATATCTTGCCTTTACCCCCCAAGAAAAAAAAAAAATATTAAAAAAAAGCTTTTACCAACTGTTAAACTTAAAGATAGTATCAAAACTCCACAACAAGTCCATGTATTTACAGAATATTTAGACAGAGCAATCCAAAACTAAAACTAGGGCAAAACGCACCGTGGCGTTGTATTTGTCTAGACGCTTAAAAAAGAACCCAGTGGAGCAGTTAAATGTGGGAAGCCAACGTTGGGTATAATCATGTTAACCTACCGTTAGGTATAAATAACTTACTTCTGGTAAAATTCTACCCAAAAGTTAGTAATTTGAACCCAATGGTAGGTAAACATAACTATACCCAACGTTGGCTTTCCACACGCTCCGTTGGGTACTTTTTTCTAAGCGTGTATACAATGAGGAGTTCGCAACATATCGCAACGTTTTACTATCTTTATTCTATACTTGGCTGCTTCACTGCTAAACAGAGCTAAAAGGATGTGGCGATATGTTGCAACCTACTCACTTTACAACTCTACGGAGTAATTTTTTAAAACCGTGTTTTTACCTTACCACCCGCCATCCTCTCCCAATATTTTATTATATTTTTTTCTCTTTTTTGGGGTGTGCTTCCCCCCATTTTGGGAGAATATAGAGCAAAAACACAGCGGTTTTTCCCCGGTGTCGTCTTGGGACCAAATAAAAAAAAGTTTAAAAAATCATCTTTTTAAATTTAATCACATTTGATCTACAACGAAAACATCGTAATGCTTCATACAAAATAACTTCTTCTTAACTTTCAGCTTCCATTCCCTACCCGGATAAAAATAACGATACAATTACAATAAAATAATATACAATAAAAACAGAATGTATTGCCCACCATGAATCTTACTGTTCATGTAACAGAATTATAAAAAAATCTCATTGTAATTAAAGTAGATCTACTATACACCCCATATGCTAGAATTTTCAACAATAGTGAAACAATACAATAAATAGTTATTAACCCAAATTTGTTCAGAAAAAAGTGATATTTTTTATTGTTAAGATACATAACAACCCCCTTATTCTATTGTTGATGTCTCAATTTACAATAGATTCTATTGTAGAAACAGTAAGTCCTAATGTTATCTTATTGTGGCGAACAATACGATCAATTGTACATACTATTGATTCTATTGTATGGTTACAATCCATTTTATTGTCAATCTATTATACTTTTTTATTCGGGATAAATGGTTTTTTGTACATTGTCCCCTCTTCCCCCTTCCCCCTCCACAACCCCCAAACCAAAAAAAGAAAAAAGAAAAAAAGAAAAAAAATATAAAAATTATAACCGACCCCCTCCCCCCCCCCCCCCCCCCCCCCCCCCCCCCAATTTAATTTTTTATATTTTTTTTTTTATTTTGTTTTTTTTTTTAAGGAAAGAACAAAAAAAAAAAAAAACAAAAAAAAACAAAAAAAATTTTGTTTTTTATTTTAAAAAATGAAGAAAATAAAACAACATTAATCCTGATTACTAACATTACCCCCACACACATTAAAATTTAACTTAAAAAAAAAGTAATTTTTTCATTGGGAAGTGCATAATAACAAACAGCTTATTAAAATTATGTTAGCAAGAGTATAACCAGTTGAATGACATTTACTGTTCAATTATTTAATGACTTACACTGAAAAATGGAATCGACCGTAGCAAAGTAAGTTGAATTATGGGACACATATAATACTTTCCAGTGCATAAAAAGTCGGAAATCTTTGTTCGTGGATTTTCTAGCCAAATTATGTTCATATTTAAGTTGATCAATTTCATCCGATTGACCATTGTCAGTCCTGCACTCAGGGAGTCGAGAAATTTTCCTTTATGTTTAATTCCTAGACCAGACCAGGAATCGAACCAAGCCACCTCCAGCATGGTGTAGCTTTGGAGTTACGCCTTTACCGACTGAACTGAGGAAGAATGTTTCAAAATCGCTTGTATTCCAATTAAGTGTCTTCAAAATATGCATTAAACATTGACATTCATCCACTATTCACGGTGCCATTAATTATGAGCCAGAAAATCATCTCTGAAACCACTGTGCATTATCTTGTTTTACTTGACTGTTGCCGATAATTTTCAACATGGGTTATTCAGTTCAACTTGAATTCTTAAACGCAGGGATTTCCATTTTACTAGAAAACCCAAATAACCGGTAGCAAATTCGGCAATTCCAGCGGAAAAGGTGATAAGGTTGAATCATTATGTCCGATGTGAAATCAATTTCTTATGTGCGTATCTAATCAAAACCAATCGACCGCATACTTATTAACGGCGATAAGGCTAAGATAACTCGAAACATTCAAATTTACTACCGTTCGGCTGTATTTGGTAACGTATTATGTGTAGGCTTCCGAGATTTTTGATTTCCATATTATATAGGTGCATTCGTAGCGGCTTTCTGAACCAGCTTGTAGAAAGAGTCGTACTAAGATGAAGGTAATCGTAGTAATAGCGCTGTGTTTGGCAGCAGTCGCTGCAGGTCCCGAAGAGGACATTTGGTTGCAGTTCAACAGACGTATGCCTGGAGCATACTATGGTTTGAAGGAACCAATCCAGAGGTCACCAGTAACAGGAAGAATTGTGGGAGGACTTGATGCTGACATTGAAAACTACCCATACCAATTGTCTATGCGCCGCGGTGGCTCTCACCACTGTGGAGCTTCGGTTATCTCCGATCGCTGGGCCCTATCGGCAGCTCATTGTACATTCCCATTGCCAAATGTAGCTACTGTAAGTTATGCACGCATTTGAAAATCATTAAGTGTTTAATAATAATTAAGTTTACCGATGTTTACAGATTACTCTACGTGGAGGTACTGCAAATCGCTTGGAAGGAGGTGTTATTTTCGATGTAGAATTGATCGAGAACCATCCACAGTATAATGATTGGAACTTGGAAAATGATCTCTGCGTGCTTCGTACTGTGCAAGATTTGCAAGGACCCAACATTACACCAATCACTCTGGTGCCTGCTGAAACCTACTACCCAGGTGGAACTCGCGCTGTAGTATCAGGATGGGGTCTGACTGTAAATTGAAAATTCAGGCCAATTTAGCTTAGTATCTTTATTAATTGATTGCATATTCTCACATCGCAGAGTGTACCCGGATCGCTGCCAGTTACATTACAAACGGTTGACATCCCAGTGATTGATCAAGAAACATGTCGTGGAGGATGGCCTGCAGGATGGGTCACCGACGAGTAAGTATTGATGGGCTGACCGCCAGATTGAAAATTAATTGAGTATATCTCTCTGCAGCATGCTCTGCGCTAGCGAGCCAGGTCGCGATGCCTGCAATGCAGACAGCGGTGGTCCATTGGTTACTGGAGGGCGCCAGATCGGAGTTGTCTCTTGGGGTAGTCCCAACTGTCTTGGAAACGAGCCAGGTATCTACGCTCGCGTTGCATATCCACTTCTGCGTAACTGGGTTACGGAAGTCACTGGAGTCTAAATGAAATAAAGAAACACTATGAAGAGTAAGTAATATTAGTGAGGTTTTTTTTTTTTTTTGAAAACACATTCTCCCAGCAACTCATGCTATTCGTTGTTCATCCGGCTTCACCGCGTTCCGTATTCCATCTACACTCCACCGTAGATCGTACGCAGCATTTTTCGTTCAAAGGTACCACGGACGCGTTGGTTCTCCGCGAGCATAGTCCATGTTTCGTGTCCGTAGAGGACTACCTGTGGAATCAATTTCTTGTAGATGATCAACTTTGTAGTGCGACGAACTTTGTTTGATCGAAGCGTCCAAAAAGGGCACGATTTCAGTAATAATGCGTCTTTGTAACTCTCTGATGGTGTCGTTGTTGGCGGTCAGCATTGAACATTAAGTTCGACAAACTTCCTGAAAATTGTACTACTCGTGTTTATGTTCGTTCTAAGAATCACACTTCTCTATGTATTGCTTAACTGCGAACAAAAAGGCCGACCCCTTGCCTTAACCATCTCCGAGATTCGAACGGTCTCAAGACTGTCCAGGAGCCTCGAACGAATAATCGCGTCAGTTTATTCACACATATTGTGCATAATCTGCGTGATAGCACGTGTACTCATGAATCCTGCTTCATCTTACCTTACGAACTCCTTTGCAATTGATGATAGACGGTAACATTGAATCAGGGAAAGTAACTTTGGGTGCCCCCAACATAGGACAGTATACCACAAAAGTTCAAATCAGTGGTTCTACGCCCCAACAAAAGAAAAAAATATGGGACACACTCCTCCGGTGAATGCTCTTCCATCCATTCTTCTGGTAATCATTCTTACTCCTCCTTTTGGTAATAACCCAATGCAGCGCTTTAGCCACTGATTACCTCCGTATTTAAGTAGCTCGCATGAAGGTTGATCAACTCCAGCAGCTTACTTGTTTTTGAACCAACCAATTCAAAATTTCGTCAAAGTAATGCTTGCACCTTTCGATCACTTCACACTCATTTGTGAGAAGATTGCCATCCACGTCTCCGCACATAACGACTTGTGGTTCGTAGCCTTTGCGTGAGTTGATCAATTGCTAATAGAACTTCCGTGTACCGTTAGCACGATACTGTTCCTCCTTCAATTCGCGTTCTAGTTTTTCCATTCGGCGCTTCTTCCTTCGGAGTTCGTACACCGTTAATAAGCGTTCTAAGCACACGTATACTTCAATTGAGTAGTGGTGGTCTAAAATCGCTCTGCAGTAGGTGCCTGATGTCTCATGATCTCCTGCTTCATGAACGTCTTTGCGGGGAAAAAAGGTACTTCAGACTACTAAACCGCGGGAGCCCGCAAAATTCACGCATCTTTGGTCGTTGCCGTTCGAGGTTCGACCCGATCACCGGTCTGTACATTATCTCCCGTCTTACTTGAGTGTTTATGTCATCGGTTCTCCCTTCGTTTGGGCAGTGCCAGTTGCCGCTCGATGCCCACTTTTGTACACCTTCTGTACTGTCCAGCATAGTCCCTGTTGTGCTACTACTTCAAATTTTCGTGGTTGAAATTCGTCGTAGATTATCCTATCGCAAGCCGGGAAGCAGAGCTACTTGCAGTTCCATGTGCGAATTTACAAGCGTTGTCATCATTTCATCGCACAGTGGTACAGAATCATAAAAACCTGGACAATAATCATGATCTCCTGAATACTTCATTTTAGACCAATGGTATCTTGAGGAATATATCTGAACAGGGGTGATCCCGGTTTAGTGGTCAACATCTTGACTTCTTGCGCCAAAGTCACGGGTTCAAATCTTACCTCCGAACAAAAAATCATAAAAACCCCAAAAGGTATTTAAGCGACTGGGATGGAAGTTGAAAAAGCTCGAGGCTGAAAATCTCGATAGTAAGAAAACAATGCAAAATACCGAAATACCATGAAGTTTTCGAGCACAAAGCAAACATTGACTTCAACCTTTGCGCTGAACTGGCCGGCTTGACGTGCCGCAAGGGCTCAGTAAGGATGCTTTGTCAAGACCCGAAGCTAAGAGTCAGTTCCATTGTGGTTATATCACATTAATAAGTTTTTCCACAGTATTTATCTACACATTTTAGCATGAAGCAACATGACAAACAATAAAGGCTAAATTTGTTTTTCAGCATTTCAGCATAGAGACGCTGGTTGGCGTAGCCTGGGCAATGTTGTCGATTTGATAATGGCGCGGTGAGTGACTGCGACTGAAGATCGTGTACAAGCAGGGTACATATTCCATTCTCATTTAATTGATATTTCAGCACGCCTTGGGATCATTCTTGCATTTCAAATTACTTTTGCATTTAAGAGCATGGAGCAGCACGAGAATTGAATGCTCGTAATGCTGAAATTGTTTCTCTGCATTTCAGCTTAACACAGGAACAGTTTTAAAATTCTAGTTCATCACATCACAAAGCAAACATTGACTTCAATAGATTACGCATCAATCCCCGTATTAGAGCGGTCCGTTTTTTTTTTGTGAAATTTGTCTCCAACTAGACTCGAGTGATTTTAATTTCGTCGATCTCATATTTCGCTTCTGATTTCGTTCTTGACGCTCCCATCTTGAAATATGTATCAATCGCTTGATATCAATGACACTTCTTCTGATGTTTGATTGACTCCTTTGTTCTTGTTCTTATGTTGTGATTATGTTTACACAACAAAAAACCGGCTGATGAATCTTCTTTCCAAATGTTTACTTTTGAACCCCTTTGTTCTCAAGCTTTCAGCTGGCCATGATGACAAATCAAAGACTGGTGGGTTCGTTACCGCTGAATTGGTAAGAGTTCCAAAAGCTACTGATGTTTTTTTCAGCTACCATGTTGCGTCGAGAAAGTATGAATATTTCTAACGCAATGTGTTATTCAGAACTTAATATACGTAACCATTCATGCAAAGTCTTAGAAAATATCATTCCAAGACATTTTGCCGAAAATACCAAGGTTATTATGCTTCATGTATTCTAATGAATGAACTTATCAAAACCTTATAAAAACAAATTTCGTTACTATAGTTTTTTTTTCCAAATTAAAAAATATGGTAACGTGCGATGCTCTACAAATAAATTTTCTAAATTTCATCGAAAGATAGGGTTGGAATTGAGCGATTGATTATTAATTTATCTTTATTTGACGTCAATCTTGATAATGCCAAATCAATTAATCTATATATATGTACAAATATATGTATAATGATGTGTTGGGAGGGAGCATCAGAGTATCATTCAAGCTGAAACTGGACGATGGCTTGATTGCCTGTCTGTGTCTAGGAGGGAATGAACAGTATCATTTTCTTTATCCTACCGATTCGATTGTGGTGCTGTGAATTCTACTTCAACAGTTTCAGTGCGAATGAGGCACCCTTCTTAACAAGCCATCCGGTAGAAAGCTTAATAAGTATTGCGCATGGGTTATTCGATTTGTTGGATCGTATTGTTGGAAAAAGATTCTTAATTTTCCGTGGATTCCGCGTGAGAGTCTCTGTTGACGGGTCCACACCTCCGTTTTTGGCCCTTCATACAGCGACATTGTGAATTTAGATCGGTGGCTCAATTTCATCTTTCTATCAAGGCGAAATTGGAACGATTTATAATGTTTCCCTTGCTCGAATTATTGATTTTTTTGGAAAACTGGCTTCATTTTAAGTTAGTGAACTAAATTTGCAATCTTGTGGTGTGAAAGAAGTTTAAATTATCTTCTCTTGTGTATCTCAAAACCATTTTAATAATTCAAACTAGTTGCGAAAATGTCCGAGTTTGACCACTTTGCTCGCCAATATTTCAATTAATTAGTATGAAAACGATATTTTTTGGAGCTGCATCTAAGCCAAGCGTTTGAAGGGATGGTGACTACCATACATACTGTATACATACATACATACATACAATGAAAAATGGACCGTAGCATATTAGGCTGAGTTATCGCATATCTTTGGTCATACATTTCCCATGTTCATATTTTGTAACCATTTCATAATTTGAAAGATTATTATAATTAATTGTTATTGTGTGGTAAGTTGATGAATTTCATCCGACTGATCATAGTCATCCGAATTTACGCATTAATATGATTGTGTGGCAAGTACCCTACACTCAGGTATTTGAGAAATTTTCTTATACGTAAAATTCCTAAACTAGACCAGGAATTGAACCAGCATGCCTACGCCTGTAGTCGACAGAACTGAGGGAGGATGCTCCAAAATCACTTGTCTTCCAATTTAATGTCTTTTAAATATGCATTAAACATCAGCAACATACGCATCAATGCATCAGCATTAAACGTCATTTGTCTACGTTATTAGTCCACCATTAATTAATGCCATTAATTATGAGCCAGAAAATCATCTTTGAAACCACTGTGCGCTATCTTGTTTTACTCGACTGATGCCGATAATTTTCAACACGGGTTATTCAGTTCAACTTGAATCCGTAAACGCGGGGATTTCCAATTTATTAGAAAACCCAAATAACTGGTAGCAAATTCGGCAATTCCAGCCGAAAAGGTGATAAGGTTGAATCATGATGTCGGCCGATGTGAGATCAATTTCTTATGTGCGTATCTAATCAAAACCAAACGACCACATACTTATTAACAACGATAAGGCTAAGATAACTTGAAACAATCAAATTTACTACCCTTCTGCTGTATTTGGTAACGTATTACGTGCAGGCTTCCGAGATTTGATTTCCATATTATATAGGTGCATTCGTAGCGGCGTTTCGAACCAGTTTGTAGAAAGAGTCGTACTAAGATGAAGGTAATCGTAGTAATAGCGCTGTGTTTGGCAGCAGTCGCTGCAGGTCCTGAAGAGGACATTTGGTTGCAGTTCAACAGACGTATGCCTGGAGCATACTATGGTTTGAAGGAACCAATCCAGAGGTCACCAGTAACAGGAAGAATTGTGGGAGGACTTGATGCTGAAATTGAAAACTATCCATACCAATTGTCTTTGCGCCGCGGTGGCTCTCACAGCTGTGGAGCTTCGGTTATCTCCGATCGCTGGGCCATATCGGCAGCTCATTGTACATTCCCATTGCCAAATTTAGCTACTGTAAGTTTTGCACGCATTTGAAAATCTTTAAGAGTTTAAATTGATTGAGTTTAACGATGTTTACAGATTACTCTACGTGGAGGTACTGCAAATCGCTTGGAAGGAGGTATTATTTTCGATGTAGAATTGATCGAGAACCATCCACAGTATGATGATTGGAACTTGGAAAACGATCTTTGCGTGCTTCGTACTGTGCAAGATTTGCAAGGACCCAACATTGCACCAATCACTCTGGTGCCTGCTGAAACCTACTACCCAGGTGGAACTCGCGCTGTAGTATCAGGATGGGGTCTGACTGTAAATTGAAAATTCAGTCAAATTTAGCTTAGTATCTTTATTAATTGATTGAATATTCTCACATCGCAGAGTGTACCCGGATCGCTGCCAGTTACATTACAAATGGTTGACATCCCAGTGATCGATCAAGAAACATGTCGTGGAGGATGGCCTGCAGGATGGGTCACCGACGAGTAAGTATTGACGGGCGGTCAATCCAGATTGAAAATTAATTGAACACTTTTCTCTACAGCATGCTCTGCGCTAGCGAGCCAGGTCGCGATGCCTGCAATGGAGACAGCGGTGGTCCATTGGTTACTGGAGGACGCCAGATCGGAGTTGTCTCTTGGGGCAGTTCCAACTGTCTTGGAAACGAACCAGGTATCTACGCTCGTGTTGCCTATCCACTTCTGCGTAACTGGGTTACGGAAGTCACTGGAGTCTAAATGCCTTCTTCAAGAAGCTTTATAGAAATAAAGAAACATTATGAAGAACACGTAATATTGTTGAAGTTTATTTTTGTTTTCGAAAACACATTATCTCAGCAACTCATATAATTCGTGGTTCATTTGCCTTCTCCAATTATCGTCTTCTATCTAGCGTAGATAGTACGCGGCATGTTCCGTTCAAAGATACCAAGGGTACGTTGGTGCTTCGCGACCATGTTTCGTGCCCATAGAGGACTTCCTGTCGAATCAATGTCTTGTAGCTGGTCAACTTTGTAGTGCGGTGAACTATTGAAGTGTCCTTCGGTGTCTAAAAAAGGCACGGTTTTCAGTCATAATGCGTCTTTGTAACTCTCTGATGGTGTCGTTTTTGACGGTCAGCAATGCTACACGAATTGGTCTGCTGCCTCGTTTTCATCACCGTTGATCTGAACTCGCTCTGTGAGGCTAGCATTTGTTTCTCGTGAACCTATTCCTTTCGCGTATTTTGTTATCGACGTATAGTTCAATTCTGCTAGCTTCGGCTTTTCGTCTGATGTACGTTTTCGGTATCGTCTCATAGTTGCTTGTTACGGCCAACTGTTGAACGAACTTTCTAGAAATTGTACCACTCGTGTCTTTATGCGCTCTTCGAGTCACAACTCCTAAAGGAATGTTAAACAGCAAACAAATAGGCCTCTTCGAGATTCGAGCGTCGAACAACCAATTGCCTCGGTTTATCTGGAAATCCATATTCGTGCATAATCTGCCATAGCTGGTCTCGATCGATTGTGTCGTAAGGTGATTCGAAATCGATGCACAGGTAATGTGTAGTCACTTTATATATGCGGCATTACTGCAAAACTCCAAATCACGAAAATCTGGTCCAAGTACTCACGAATCCTGCTTCGTCTTGCCTTACGAACTCCTTTGCAATTGATGATAGACGGTTACATTGAATCTGAGAAAGTAACTTTAGGTGCCCCAAATAGCGTTATTGCGCGATAATTGCAGTTATCAAGCTTGTCACATTTTTTTTAGATGGGACACACTCCAATGGTAAATGCTCATCCATCCACTCCATCGGTAAACACTCTTCATCCCAAATTTTGGTAGTAGTCTAGTGAAGCACTTTACTTACTGCAGTAGCTTATTTGTTTTTTTTTCAACCAACCAATTTCCAATTTCGCCACCTTTCTGCTTCCACCTTTCGATCACTCCACACTCGTTCGTGAGAAAATTGCCTTCCAAGTCTCGTCACGAAACGATTTATGGCACGTAGCCTTTGCGCATTTATATTAGGTGGTAGTCCTAATCTACATTCGCTCTACGGTAGGTGCGAACGTTGGCAATATCGAAGAAGAATTTACCGTCGATTTAAATGTGGCGGACTTGATTTGCTGTTCGTTGGTCAGGTGATCTCCTGATCTCCATTTTCCCCAACTTGCCTTACCTTAGATATAGCTTCTAGTGTCTCAATCAACAGCAGCTATATGTTTAAAATAGAAAATTTTAACGAAATAAAATCTTTATCAGACATAAGATAAACCAAATAAAATCATTTTCGTCATTTTAAGCCGGTCCCAAATTATGTCGTTTTTCTAGATTATGAATTTACTGATAAAAATAATAAATCTCAAGCGAAAGAGCAGTCAGGTTGGCATCTTCTAGATTCAAGAAAACTATGCAAAGCTGACTGGACAAATTTTGACAAATATAAAATGAATCGATTGAAACAACAAAATCGATACTCAGCAAGCGATGGATCCGCGGTGATCTTCTTTCGGCAAATACAGTTCCAGAGGCGAGAAATTTTAAATCCTATCATCTATCCTTACGAACATTTCGATAGATTCGAATCCGTCTAACGCCGATTCGTTTGCCAACCTGATTTCCCCCGTTGTTGTGCGTGCGTCATCAAACCAGGCAAACCGACTTACCTTTGTGGTCTGTCAAAGCTTCGAGTACGTCAATATACTCGAAAGGCGCATGGGACAGGTTGAGGTTCACCGAAGCTACATTTCAACCTTAGCGGAGTCAAGTGGAGTGCCGAGAACCCTGGCCCGAGGAATGAAAGCAGGGACAGCGGAAGGACAGGAGCAACATTTGGTGACAGGTGAAGGGGCCCCGAAGAAAGTGAAAAGACAAGAGCTGAGGTAGGAGTAGAAATTAAGAAAGTGGGAGCTCGTGAAAGGAGAAGGGAACATAGAGACAGAATAAAAGTGCACACAAATCAGCAATAGAGTGGGAGTCCGTACAAAATGTAGCCAACGCGAAGTGATTCCTTGGTTCATGGTTTGTAACAAGCATGTGCCGGCCCTGAGGCTTGAAGACGGGGGGTCTTATCAGTGCTGGGAGTAACACAGCACTGGCACGTTACAGTGCTTCTAAAATACTGTTCAGAGCAGGCGAAAGCTCGTTGAAAAGAGCGTCAAAGCCATTTCCACGACATCCCTAAAGCAAATTAATGTACAAACGATAACGGAAGGTTTCTCAATTTAGCTTTTGTGAACAGTGTTTGTTTTTGCGATATTTTTGAACCTCCTCTGCCATTGATGCATTTACACCATCATCATCAACCATCATAAGGTTGCTTCTTTTTAAAATAGAAAAAAACTTTTCCTCATATTGTGGCGCCCCCGGGGGACGGATTTAAAAGTTTTTGGCCCCCCCGTGTCGGGAATTTTGTCAGCTTCACGTATGTGTTTTTGCCATTCCGCAAATCGACTGTACTTTGTAAACAATCAACATGGAAGCCGAAAGAAGGGAAAAAATTGTGCACAGTTTTTTGAAAAACCCATTGTGGTCTGCATCTAGGCTAGCTAAACAGCTGAAATTGCCCAGAAATACCGTATGGCGCGTTATCAAACGGTATAAGGAAACATTGACGACGATTCGGAAGCCTCAAGCCAATCGTCGGAGTGGAACTGTCGACCGGAAACTGCGTGGTAAGATTTTGAAGACGATTAAGAGGAATCCCAATCTGTCGGACCGTGATTTGGCCAGAAAATTCGGTGCAGCCCATAGTACCGTGAGGAGAACTCGACTCCGGGAAGGAATCAAGTCGTATCGAGCTAGCAAACAGCCAAATCGGACCATAAAACAGAATAGTGTGACCAAAATCCGTGCTCGGAAGCTATACGACCAGGTGCTGACCAAGTTCGACGGGTGTCGTCTGATGGACGATGAAACCTATGTCAAGGCTGACTTCGGGCGAAACCCAGGTCAAAAATTTTACTTGGCAACGGCTTGGGGGGATGTTCCAGCCAACTTTAAATTTGTTTTTGCCGACAAATTTGCACGAAAATTCATGATTTGGCAGGGCATTTGCAGCTGTGGCAAAAAAACGAAAGTTTTCGTTACAAATAAGACAATGACGTCGGAACTATACCAAAAAGAGTGTCTCCAAAAACGAATTTTGCCGTTCATTCGATCCCACGACCATCCCGTATTGTTTTGGCCAGATTTGGCAAGCTGTCATTACAGCAAAGTCGTTCAAGAATGGTATGCAGAGAAAGGGGTCCAGGTTGTTCCGAAAAACCTTAACCCACCCAACTGCCCCCAGTTCCGCCCTATTGAGAAATACTGGGCAATCATGAAGAGGAGACTCAAGGCAAAGGGAATGGTTGTCAAAGACATCAATCAGATGAAGACCTGGTGGAATAAGATAGCTAAAACGATGGACGAAGAAGGTGTGCGCCGCCTAATGAGCCGTGTTACAGGAAAAATTCGAGAATTCCTTCGAAACCGTGACGAATAATTTTATCCGTATTTTTTCTTAAAAGTATGAAGAAAACGCTACATTTGTATAAAAAAAAGATCTTGAATTCAATAATAAATAACTGAAATACAGGCAATTGTTTTTGTTCCAATTCTATCTGAAGCAAGCTTTAGCAACGAATCAACAGCCGTTTGTGGTGACGATTGAAACTCTACTCGCTACACAAGGCAGCGGCTACTCGATGAATTTTTCTTTTGACTTTGCTCAATGCAACTTACATGAATTGAAGCATGAACATGAGTATAATTGACCGCTCGAGGTTGCTATTCCAACAGATGCAACAATTCAACTTCCCAAACTAATCAACACCGCGTCGGCCCCCACCCGAACGTAGGTCAAATAAGAAAAGGGAAGGAATATGTTGACGTAACACTCCCTTTATTGGAAGCCGGGAACACCTCTTTGGTTTTGGTAAACGATAAACTGAATTCACGCGGCGTCTAGTCAAAAAATTTAAATATAAGAACCGATTTCTGATTTGAACCGATTTATACCAACAGTAAGGTTGCTATTGGGGCCACTTACAAGTGTGATTCTGGTTTTTTGCTAGGAAAACAATTTGATTTATGACAACGCTTGAAGAAAATTTGGATCGATTTATACCAACAGTAAGGATGTAGTTAGAGCCATTCATAAAATTGTACAGTGGTTCTTCTCCACATGCGAGAATTGTATGTCGTCCTTTAGCGCGATCGCCGTTCCCCTCCTTGACTGGTCCGCATTGCAGACAACGTTGAAACCCGGAAGGGAGAGCTGCTCATTCTCCACCTCAAAACAGCATCTAGTTCCAGCGATCGAATAAAGGTCCAGAGAGCGTCAATTTTCGTTGCGTTCGTTATATTGTTAATGTTTATAGAAGCTATGTTGTAACTGGAGAACTCAGCCATTAGGACATTCCGTTACTCCCGTCTCGCTTGTCGTTAGGATCGTTCTCTACGCGAGCCTTCTTGACTGGTGGTCGGTTGCGGAGCTGCCTTCTGGAGCTGGTTGAGCCGACAGACGAGCCTGTTTCGTTACCATCGGACTTTCCACTAGCAGTTTTGCGATCCACTCCGCCGCTAGCAGGGGGCTGATGACCTGTAAGGGGGTCAACAACCCGCTGTCCGATGGTTGAGTCGAAGCCGAGATAGAGGCTAACGGGCGAAAATTTGGTTCGGTCAGGACTGTTGGTGGCATCAGCTTCTGTTGTTGGCGGTGTGGAATTTGTTTCGGTGGTGGCATGGTTCGGGTGGCTTGATTCTGAGTTGGCTTCGTTTGGTTCGCACTGGGAGCGATTTGGTTGGAGTTTGTATTGGTTTGGTCGGGAGTATGGTCGATTTGGCTCGTTTTTTTTCGAAGGCGTCTACTTTGCGGCATCGGCGTAATTGAACAATGAGTTTTTATTTATTCATTCTGCAGGCAGCAACCACGGAGGCCACAGTCCACACTGCGGCCACAGGACGGTTGCATGCCGGAAGTAGGTGCACTACGCAATTTTCCCTTCATCATCGACCATGGCCCACTACTTCATTTTTTCTTTGATTTTGCATTTCGGAAAACCCGAGATGATCGTGGAGATCTGTATCGGCTCCGCTCCGTTGCTCTCGAATTGCGTTGACATCGCCGTACTTTCCCATAAAGTCGGCAATTTTTCGATCCGATACGTCCTCGGACAAATCGTGCAGCCTCACCTCCACTGTGTTGGTTGTCGTGTTCTTCGCAAATTCGTTGTGCTAACGCCGGGTCAACGACTTTCACGACGGAAACACCGAAGGCTCTGCTGTTCTGGATCCGTAACACTTCACCTTGTTTCAGACCCAACATGGTCGCACAGAGCTTTTGCACTTTGGCATTGTCCGGCTTCTTCGGCACGTTCGCAAAATCAATTCGAAAAGTATTTTCTCGACGGCCCATCGCGAAGTCGTTTGGACGCACTGCGACACGGAACGGCTCAGCGATGAACAGGGAGAAAAAATCACACAGTTGGAACTGGTACTAGCTTGTATTCGACTTCACGGCAGAAAAAAAAAACGCGTGTGTTCTACTCGGAAGTTGAGCACTAACTGGAACCTTCTAAGGAGAGCAATCTATGCTAATCTACTTAAAGTTACGATTGAAGGATTTGGTGAAATTAGAAGCATTTCGTGCCTTCCGGCAACTTTAAGTTTCTATTGATTTCCAAGCTCATCGTTTAAGTACCAACCGGGATAGACCAGGTCTTATACCCAATGATTTCATCATCTCCAATCTTCACAACTTATCGCAATGTTTTGTGATATAGTGGCTGGAATACTATAACTTGAGATAATTCAATGCAGACGTCTTTCAAATTTAGCAGATCGACAGGCAATCGCTGGATAAACACCTGGTACCTCATAGCAATATGCTTAGAGGCCGACTGGAATATTTGATGAGCTAAGGTTTGCGCACAGCAAAATCTAGCCAAGGAAAAACTCGCAGTATAACATTAATTCTATTTATTTCTAAATCCGAAAAAAAAATCATCGTAACAAAGAGTTAATTTAGAACTCATTTACATATCCGTATGCTCTAACTTTACGTTTGATACCATCCATTAAGTTCTGCACAGTGTCCTCAGTCACCTTTCTGGAAGCATTTTCGCACTTTTTAGCAAATTTTTGACGTAGAACTACGTCTGTGTTTTCAATACTGGGGTACACGTTCGAGTTGTGAAAATTTGGAGCGTCACGAAAAATATATAGGTTTTGAACGTTCATTACTAGGTCATGTCACGATCGATTTACAAAATGTTTGCACTAATCGATCGGGATGTTTTCTACGCTTCGAGTCCAATATTTAAAATCTATTGATTTATAACATTCAACTATTGAAATTAACGCAAACATAAGGGTATGTCTTATAACGTCGATTTTTCAGAGTAAATTTACCAAATACACAGTACTTTTCTAGCACAGACTTCATATTTAAGTAACGCAAGTTAAGCTATGAATGTTATATAAGGGGTACACCTTCGCATTTTGAATTAGTTTTTCGGTGGTCGTGGAGCTGTGCAGAGTAGAATCTGCAGTTTGATCGTAGCCGGCAGCAGCACTGGCGAGCAATCGTTGCCAAGAGAGGCGTTGGTGTTGGCTATTGTTGCCGATGCTCCCGTCAACCTCGCTGCGAGAAACATGGCTGCTGAAGCCTACGAGTTGGCGGGAAATGCCGCCCGTGACATCAACGCGACAGGAATTATCCCACGTCATCTGCAGATGGCCACCCGCAACTACGAGGAACTGAACCAAGAAGAAAGCCCAAGTTCAATCGCGAACCATGTTTCTCCCAGTCAACTAAATCCGTCCTTTTCAGGTCGACCAAATCAATTTGTCAATTAAAGAATTTATTTGAATTTTTCTCTGGTGCTGTTTAAAATTTCCATTACCCGACTGAACATGGCATTGCTTTAAACGCCGCGTCCCGGAGTAAATGGCAAAGCGCGTTGAGCAACCAACGAACCAACAGATCCATAAGTTTCTTCTACGCATTAAAGATAGTGGCCCTCTCAACCATCGTAGAAAATACAACCGTGCCGTATCATCATTAGGGGGCACCAAATGCTTTCTAAAGAGTGTACAATAGAATTATCTTTCATATTTACTTCCTAAAGCTGGTCAAATGTTCCATTAGCACTTTTTCGACCTAGACGTCTATCGGCAATAATAGACTTTGAATTCCCAAACAGATCACAACCATCTACAACGCAATAAGGATAATGATCTCCAGGTGGTCGATCATATCAACAGGATGTGCTCTTATGGTGCATTCTCGCTCCACCATCTTGGAAGTCAAACAGTTCTAGTAGCAAAGTTCGGAAGAAGAAAACGTTTCAGTATTATCTACCGGGTGCTGAAGCATTTTAACCCAATACTGTCGTTTCCTCCAAAGCGATAAGCATTATGAACAGCTTCGTCTATGATATTTCCGAGCGGGTTGAAAGCGTAGCTTCCCAGCTGACTTAAATCAATTGGGAATTGGATTGCTGCGTAGTCCTACGTCACCTTTGCGCACAACCCCATTGGGCTGTACCTTGTAGTTTTTCTTATTATTTGCCTCCTTTCGATTTTCAAAGGTTTTGCTAAGGGCATCTTCAATGGCGGTCTATTTTTAGATCAACTTTATACTTGATTTGCATCAGCGAAACTTGAATAGAACCAGCTAAAATAGACCAACTTTGCGTTCCCCGCACCGGTGTTGTATTTTTTGTTGTTAAACCCGCCAACACCTGTCATCCTGTCAATCATTCAACATCAGAGATCAGTAGTTTTTTTTTTTCAGAGATCACAGATTTTTCGTAAACTTTTTGCCATGGATTGGTTTGACCAAATAATTTTTACTGCCAGTAGTGCGTCGTTGGCAGACGACGAGGAATACTTGTTCTTTCGTTTGGCTGAAGGTGAGTGTGTGTGCATTTAATTTAAACAATATTTGATAATGTTGATTTGTATTTTAGCATCGGAAAAACAAGAGTCGAATCGGAGAGGGTCACGTCCTGGAAGACGTCCCAACGTCAACCGTGATTTCCGTTTCGGTCACCAGAAGCTGTTCCAGGACTACTTTTGTGACACGCCAACCTACGACGAGAAGCACTTTCTGCGTCGTTACCGTATGCCAAGGGAGATGTTCCTGGACATTATGCGACAACTAGAGTCATCTGATGACTTTTTTCAGCTAAGTTGCGATGCAGCTGGAAAAGTCGGCCTGAGCCCGTTACAAAAAGGCACTGCAGCCTTACGGATGTTGGCGTACGGTTCCTCAGCTAGTTCTCTAGACGAAAACGTGAGGATTGGGGAGTCAACCAGCCTGTTGACCCTGAGGAATTTTTGCAGAGCTGTCCTGAAGACTTACGGCCCGCAGTATCTGCGTCCCCCAACACCGGAAGAGGTGAAGAAACTGATGGACGAAAATGCAACGCGTGGCTTCCCTGGTATGGTGGGGTCCCTTGATTGCATGCACTGGGTTTGGAAAAACTGCCCAGTGGCACTCAAAGGGCAATACCAGGGAAAGGAAGGGAAGCCCACGATTGTTCTTGAAGCTTTTGCGTCACATGATACATATATCTGGCACGAATTTTTTGGATGTCCAGGAAGCTGCAACGACATCAACATTTTGGACCGGTCTCCGCTTTTAAGTGATGTGTTGCAGGTAAAGTTAATTTCCCTATGTTGAAATTTTGACACGGTTCTCCATCCGATTTTTTTTTGCGCTATGAGGGCATCTCCAATCCTGATGCGAAACTCGAGGTGAAACTAGCATAGATCTGAATATTTAGATCTGCCGTGATCTAAATGCCTGCACCGCGGCAGTCTATATTCGGTTTTAAATTATCGTTTCAGTTGACATCTCAATTTATCGACTAGCGACAATCGATTTTACTGTCGATCCATACGTTGTACCTAATGTCGGAAGTAGAGCGTTGTACAGCGCATCAGATGTGCCATACAGTGTATTACTTCCGTCATTAGGTATAACGTACAAAAACGATTGTTGATAGTCGATAAATTCGGTTGTCAACTGAAACCATAATACCATATTCTGATGAAAGTTTTTGCATCTTCCAATAAAACTGATCCATTAAATTTGATGCAGGTTTTGGATCACTTTTTGCCTTGATCTATTCCTGATATTTTTTCTGGCAACAGTGCTATAGAGAAAAGGGAATCGGGTTTATATAAATTGGATGACTGTAATTGATATTTTACGAAATAATAGAGTTAATTTATACTATGAAATTATAAATTGTTGTTTTTTTTTAAACTTTTCAAGCAAACATATAAAACAGCCACGATGATATTAATTTAATTCAAATATGCCCAATGTATTCAAATGATACATTTTTCAGAATACAGTTGGCCAAAAAATGATTCGTGATTCCTTTAAAAAAAAAAGTTAACTGTTAAAGCGATACATGATAAAATCGGCTAGTATTATAACCAATGTCGGTGATGCCTTTATTGCATGTAATATCATTGGTTTATCAGTTCACTAATAACTGCACTGAAATGCCTGGCTGCAGTCACAAGAATGTGCGATGTGAAGCATTATACTGCATAAAATTAGCACTGTATGTTATTGTTAACACCATGATCAAAGTTTTTGTTTCGTATGTGCATTGATTTTTGGTGCTACCATTTATTTATTTATTTATTTTTTCGGATAACTTCTTGTTAACTTATTTATTTTAAGATTAACTTTTTGTTGATGTTTTAACTCAATTTACAGTTTAGTTTTTTGTTTTACTTTCAGGATAATATTCTTGGCGGAACATGGCATGTCGAGGATAAAACGTTCAACCAGGGATATCTTCTTGTAGACGGAATATACCCAGATTGGCCATTGTTTTTAAAAACAATAACTAATCCCCAGACTTCCAAGGAGAAGCATTTTGCCAAATGTCAGGAATCAGCTCGCAAGGATGTCGAGAGATGTTTTGGCATTCTTCAAAGCTGTTGGCAAATTCTGGTACATCCTTGTAGAATCTGGGATGAAGACACGATTCGCAATATTATGTTGACCTGCATAATATTGCATAATATGCGAATCAAATACAAAACTTCAAATACGATGGACGATTTCTATGAGGCAGAATCGGTGGGCAATCATAATGGAGATGAACCTGACGCTGAGTTTATTCGTGTTGGCGGTCTACCTCGATCATTTGATCAAGTATGCGAAGAAAGATCAAATTTGCGTGACTCCAGCAAATACTACGAGCAAAGGAACATTATTATGGAACATTTGTGGTCTGTTAAGGGAGAATCAATCTAATTTTCTTTCTTTTTCCGTTAAATATAACCAGTTTCCAGTTACATATACACGAGTACTTATTTATTATAAAAAGAACATGAGTTTCACAACAACCTATCGCAAACAAAAACCAACATCACAAATACGAATGAAATTAATCAAAGGCTTGCACTTCAGGAATATCATCATCTGACTGAATGTCGGAATAGGTAATCATCTCTGCTTCAAAAAGATCTGGATCAGATAGAGCCTCCTCATCGAGAAATTCTTCGGTAGCACCAGAATTAAATTTCACAACCAGCTCTGCCTTCAATCGAATGAGAAGACTTTTCGACATTTCATCAAGTCCCTCGGTTGGAGTAGTTATTATTTTTATGTCTGAAGCACGCTGAATTTCCTTTGTTTGCCGCTCGAGGATTTGATTCTTTTTTTTTATTTCTCGAAGCACCTCGTTCCATGAAACCTCGGACTTGGCATCCTTAGTTTGATAAATCCTTTTGGCTCTTTTTTGTCCAACCGGTCGCGGTGTCGAGGTAGCATTCGAGGTTGAGGGCTGAGGCTCTTCAAGATTGGGCTCGTCCTCTGTAACTGAAAAAAATAGATGTTAAAAAAAATCTTTTTTATTCTCCAGATTTCTCCAGAACAAAAACAATCTTAGTAGAATGTGATTTCGTAACTTCTGTGTTATTGACGTTCCGTATGTTTTCGTTTCAACACTAAAGTAATTTATTCACTAACTACAACTTGATTCACAATTATTTATTAAACTTACCACAAATCGCCGAAACATTTTCCTTGCGTTTTCTTTCCATGAGGTTTTTTGCATCCTGCAAATCGCTAAACTTCGGTTCATCCTTTAAAATCTCGAAGCAGGACTGAATCCGGAAGGATTTAAGCCCTGTTTCTTTTAAAAACAGCTTCCTGGCTTCCTGGTAACTGTCCTCCTTCGTGGTGCCGCTTTTATTCACTCGGTTCACGAAAGCCAGACATCCAACATATTTCGCCACTTGGTGGCTCAACGTTCCGAACCGTTGACGAATTCCATCAGCTGGCCGGCCGGTGAACGATGGGACAGATGTCTGGGCGTGATTTTTAATGGCTTTCCAAAACTCGCCCCTCTGTTGGTCAGTTCCTCTAATTGAGTCCTTGGACACTGTCAGCCAAGACCGACATAGCTGCTCGTCCTCCTCCTCGGACCAGTTTTTTCCACGCTTCGTATCGGACTGCGACATACTATACAGAAAAAATATTTGTTTTTCAGTCTCACAGGTCACAGGTTGCTAAACTTTGAATAGACTTACCTTTTTACTAAAATGTAATAATAAAAACGAAATAAAATGAATAACTGAAAAACAAAACAGAAACAAGCAGCGAAAAAATTGGTTTGCGTTAGTAAACAACACTGTAGATTGAATATACTCAAAAAAATTGAGTTTTTGTTAAGTAAAAGCCGTATTTTACTCATTAATTGGTATTATAAAGTAGCGTGTAGTGTTTTGGAACAGTATTTTTCTTGTTCCAAATTGCTGCAAGAATAGATCAAAACATATACCAGATTTAAAAAGATGCAAAATAGATCCGGTATAAAACAAAATTTACAACACCGGTGCAGCGATGTTTTTGCATTTGGTCTAAAAAAATAAATCCAATCCACGATTTGGATCGCCGTTGAAGATGCCCTATAAAGGAAAGATTTTTTCATATCACAAACTTTTACGAAGCCACCATCTGTCTAAAATGCAGTATTCTTACTTTTGATCGGGTTTTCTCAAATCTGGACTACTCTGCATGACTTAGACCTTTGTCAATTGTACTGGCCCGCATTTAATACTTATTATTTACACAATTTATTTAATGAACCGTTTTCAACCCCCTGTCTTGTTAAAATTCTCACGCTAGCACAATGACCTGTTATTAACATGTTTACAAACATAATCGAAACATACACAAGATATACAATCTACAAATATTTGAACATACTCTTACTTTCACAAGGACACGAAGACTAAATCATAACAGATCCGGATCATAATAAAATTAATGTTTGTGTTCAGTCAATGGCGATAAATCATTTGGCTTAGCCACGGGAACTTGATGATCCTAGTCCACCCCAGGGGCACCAAATAACGGATGGTTCTTTTCAGGACCCCAATAGAGTTGAACTTGAAGAGTTAATTAATTATACAACACAACTGTCAGCAAAACATCTTCATATCAATGAACTTGATTTATTTACCCTTACAAATACGTTAAGTCTGCACAAATTAAATAATATTGATGCTGTATTTCTTGCAGGGGCCTCTGAAATATGTACCTCTGAAATCGTAAATTGCATTTAACGGCCCTCCATACTTTCAGATTACTTACACTTGTTTTTTTTTCTACTCAACATCTCCAAATATTTCTTTAAAGATTTAGCTTTTTTTAAACCAATACTGCCGTGAGAATAATTTTTGTTTTGAGTGTCATAGATCTGAAAAAATGGAGTTTTAACTTGCAGCTGTAATTAGAAAATGGAAGGCCTCTCTCTGGTTTACTAAATAATTTTGATTAGTTAAATGTCCTAAGGAAAAAATATAGCAATCTTTGTAAACAATGTGACTGCGTATGCCTCAGCTGTTCTGTTAATCTTAATGACGTTGGAGCTAATTTCAGTTGCTAGCAATCTGCTTAGAAAATAAGCCATAATTGATAAGAGCTCTAAGACGCATTAAGTAATTTCAACGCGCGTAGGTCGATTTTATAGGTATGTGTTTATTGTTCATATCCTCTATTTCAATCAATGATTTCAAATTATTTTTTTTTTAAATCAATTTACTTTTCGTTTTCAAAAATATTGAGAACATATTGAGATAAACTTCCAGTTGACTGAATCCGATTTACCGTGCCTTTCGTTCAATTTCTGTAATCCAGTTTGCATTAAACTGCTTCTTGCTTCCAAACGTTTTTAAATTTTCTTGAGGTTCCGCTTGTCGATAGTCCAATATTTATCGATTGGGTGAAGCTCATGCTGACATGTTGGGAGGGTCCTTGGCCTTGAGCCTCACATGCACGTTTTTGGCGGCCTACTACTCCATGGCGTTATCCGTTATGGTGGGATTCAAATTAGACCAAAACAACCCGGAACAATAATGTTGCCTCAGGAAAAGCTGTAGATATTTTTTCAGACGATTGTTCCTGATTTTCCTGATTGACGGTCCCGGTTGCAATGAAAATATCGCTTTCCAACGAACAGGTGCGGATAGCGTGCCTAATCAGATATATCAGTAAACATCTGTCACCTTCCCCTTCGGGGAACTCGTGTCCAGCAAGCAGTTTGAAGTTTGCCTTGAAGTAAGTTTCGTCGTTCATTGCCTTTGTGAGCATTGTCGTGTAAAGCTTCAGGAATCGTGTATTAGTCGTCTTGTTTTGTTAATCGATGAACTCCCAGCTTTTTTGCGGCTTCTGGCTGCCAAAAAACGATCCCGAACACTTTTATAACGTTGGTGCTTGTTGATTTGTAGCGATATCTCTAATTCGGATAAAAAAGCGGCATCCTTCTGCACGCACACGCGTACAAAATGAGGAGGGTTCAGGTTTTATGAATGTACGATTATAAGAAATGCGTCAAGATTAAGTGGATAATCTTTTAGGCTTACCACCCTTTAGTAGGGATTTTTAGCTAGAACACCTCGCAATAAGTTCTACGGTGCCAAAATCACCTTGATTAAACAATTGGCACAACCCTTATACGATATTTGATGAAACGATCAATATATACCCTGAGAACTGCACAGAATGTGTTAGACTTATAAGAGAAAGAAAAAGTCAATAATGAGAAACGACGAAACTAAACAGCATCGAATTAATAAACCACCAACAGTCATGTCGAACAGAATTTTAAACATAAGTAATGGGTAAAGTTCCAGGTGAAACAATGAAGTATTTGTTGGGAATGACATGAGTATGAGGCGTTTAAAGAGAACATTAGTTGAAAGAAAAAGAAAACATTACAATATTCATTTATAGTAGAGCATGTATTGTCTCTTCATTACACACCAGTGTTGGAGCTGATGAAGTTGCGCACACTAGCCGCACCAATGTTAGCGTAAACTCCAGCCATGCTTCCACCGCACTGAGTTGCACCCCACGAAACAATACCGAACTGGCGTCCTCCAGTCACGAGTGGGCCACCACTGTCTCCATTGCACGAGTCACGTCCTGGCTCTCCGGCACAAACCATGCTGTAAATTAAAGCAACATGATTAGGAACATAATTCATAGGATTTCTTAGCTAAAAATCACTCACTTGTCAGTGACAGCGGCGGTTCCCCATTGGCCGCGGCAAGTGCCGATAGCAACAACTGGAATATCAACAGCTTGCAAGGTGACTGGTAGCGATCCTCCAGGGGAGGTCAGACCCCATCCAGAAACAACCGAGCGGGTTCCGGCAGCAAAGTTTGTTCCACTTGGGACAATGGTGATTGGAGAGATGTTAGCTCCAGCGAAATTGGTGGTTGATCGCAAAACCGATACATCGTTATTGAGAGTGTTGGCATTGTATTGAGGATGGTTCACGATTTGAGCCACGGCAAAGATCACTCCTCCAGAGAGGCGGTTGGCACTTCCTCCACGAAGACTAGCCTATATGGTCAAAAAAAAAACGTGTTAAAAAGAACTATCATTGTTCAATAAATGCAATACATACACTTCCAGCGCTAACTGGAGCAACGGTACAGTGAGCAGCGGACAAGGCCCAGTTTCCGGAAATGACCGATGCACCGCAAATGTGGTTGCCGTTGTGACGGAGAGACAATTGGTATGGGAAGTTAGCAATGCTGACATCACTTCCTCCTACGATTCTTCCTTCAAAAGATGGTTCCTCGTATCCTTCCAAACCGGCCGGGCGAAGCTTGTTGAATTTCTGCCAGAGATCCTCTTCAGGGCCGGCAAATGCGGACACCACGCACAGTGCTAAGACGATAAAGGCTTTCATTGTCACTCCGTACTCTACTGAATGTTGTGGTTGATATTGGTAGCTTATATACCTCGTAAATTCTTTATCTTGGGATGAAGATTATCGCTCGCCTAGCATGAAACACGCGGAATACATTGAAACAACCACGATAACTGATAAAACGATCGAAAATTACCCACTTCAACAGTCGTGAGATTTTGCTTAATCTGGTTAAATGATAATGATGATTATCCATTGATCATAATCAATCTAAATGATTTGGGAATTCAGCAGTTGCGGTACCTTTAAGCTTTCAAATAATGCTATGGATAATCTCCCGATTTTCGTTTTTATTCGGTTCAAATAATATTTTTATGCTTTTTTTTAATTCGGTCATTTATTCCCGAAAACGAGCTGGAACATGTACATAAGAATTATACAAATTGTGGAATTTACGCCTGTGCCGTTGGGTTTATTGTTTTTGCAATTGACTTAGCACAATGATTTAAAATTTGCTTGGGAATTCCTGGTATGGTTATACAAAGCGTACCATTGGTACCTCGCGTATCTGTATTAGGTATAAAGTATACCACACTATGATGCTTGACCTATTATTAGCTATTTTTACCTTGGTCGTATGCTGATTGATAAGGGGGGAGGATGCTTATTTGCACGGGTGCATCCTATCTGAGCATCTGTTCTCTATGTCAGTGGCGGCTCAAAACTTTGTCTATTCTCATGCCAGCGTGGGTCTCTAACCAGTACTGTGCGCGATGGTCCTTCGATGAGACAGTAGGTTGATGCAGGGCACAACAACCACAATTTACGGAAGCAAGCCTATTTAATAAGAGCACACAGTTGAAAGGAAATATTGAATTTTCTGCGTTATCTAAAGCACAGAAAGGGAATGCTAGATTTGGCATACATCAATGAGATCTTTCATTTACATTTTTTTTAACGTTTGCTTTGACTTGCAATTAAACGAGGGCACATTTTTCACGTCTGTAAACATAAAAACCGTCATGGGAGAAACTGTCATAACATTCTTGTACTGTATTCTACAGGTGACGAAACATTTCTTGATGCTTTGCTAAGCGGCTTGAAGAAGGAACGTTAATTAAATCGTTTGTTTACATCAATATGATTTTGGAAACTCAAATTAACGCACAATTAAATTCTTATCTTTCAAACTTCCACCAAGAATTTCCTTAGCTTAAGATGTTCCACAAATCTGAAGTAATGCTCGACTAATTCTTCTTTTCTTGGATAAATTAATTGAAAAACGCGAGAAAATTATTTGCTTCCTATGCATTACTGCACAAATTTCAGCTCTCAACACATTTTTTGCTAGTTTTTTTCCACCCACAAAATACTCTGTTTTTCATCGAAAATAACCGTTCAAGTTTTAACAGAAATCCAAACAAATCTTTTTCTCAACATATATTTTCCTCAATTATATTCTTTTACACTTTTGCAATAATAGATTAAAATTTCAATCTCACGCGAAAACTTTCGGACTTTTGACTTGACTCCTGCCATCAAGGATTGGACAAACTTCTCTCCTCTGGTTTTGTTAGCCTTTGTCCACTTGTGCTTGATGTTTTGAACCGATTTTGACTCTCTTCCCATTTACCGACCATCCGCATTCATTATTGCCCAAAATTTATCGATCCGTCGGAGCTCTGGACAGTTTGGAGTTTTAATGTCACGATGTATCACAATGACATTATTTTCCTCGTACCACTGGCAAGATGCCAAATTGGGCCAAAAGAGGGGGTAACTACACCTGACAAACGTCGAACAGTAGCACGGATTCAAAACACCGATGGCCAACAGGAACTGCAACGAATTAAACAGCAGCAGTAGCAATATTAGGCGAGGGGAACCACAACGAAAATCAAACATTTCTGTCAAAGGACTTCGATTTTGATACTAAACTTTGTTCAATCACTATCGATTCGAGACTGCCTGATCGAGCCAACTGATCCACAAAACCTAACATTGTACACCTAGGAGTTGTTCTTAAAGCACGATCGGTACTCATCCGATCGGAGACATTTTGTTTAGCATTACGGTTCGGTACAGTTTTCACCTTGAACGACTTGCCGGTGCTTGGAAGTATGCACGAAAGTTGGGGAAATTTTTATTTTTCTAGCCACAGTACGTACCGAAAGATCTGGTATCTTCTGTAATCTTTGCTTCACCTTCACGTCCTTCTGGTGGTTCCTGAGATCCGTTTTTGTTCCGCTCCCTGCCTTCCTGGTTGTTTTCAAACATGTAGCGAAAGATTTAAGAACGTTATGGACAGTGCTTGCAGGAAAACCAAGCTTTTATGCAAGTTTTCTTTTTGACAGATCCGGATTTTCATTGCGACCGCACACAATTGCTTTTCGCACTTGCTCTTCTTTCGACGCCATCTTCGATCTAAAAGTTTGTAGTATGTAGTTTGATTGCGTGGTACAGGACGATGAAACTTACGTCAAGGCAGACTTTAAACAGCTTTCTGGACAGGAATTTGACACAACAACCGGACGGGAAAAGGTGGCAGATATTTTCAAGAACATTAAGCTGTCAAAGTTCGCGAAGAAATTTGTGGTGTGGCAGGCCATCTGTACCTGTGGCTTGAAGAACAACGTTTACATTGCGACCGGAACCGTCGACCAGGAAATTTATCTAAGCGAGATCCTACAAAAACGTCTACTGCCTTTCCTGAAGCGACACAATTGTTCCGTTCTATTTTGTCCGGATTTGGCATCTTGCCATTACGGAAAAAGCCCCCCCCACCAAAATACAAATATTTTACTACAAAAAATACCACTCCATGACTTTTTTTTCTCATTCAATCATTTTTTCCTTCCCACTCTACACAAAATAAATTTTATCTTCAAACCATTCCAAAAAAACCCAAAACCCAATATTAATTCATACCTAAACGTTAAAATTATAAGGGCATCTTCAACGGCGATCCAAATCGTGGATTGGATTTATTTTTTTAGACCAAACGCAAAAACATCGCTGCACCGGTGTTGTAAATTTTGTTTTATACTGGATCTATTTTGCATAATTTTAAAACTGGTATATGTTTTGATCTATTCTTGCAGCAATTTGGAACAAGAAAAATACCGTTCCAAAACACTACACGCTACTTGATAATACCAATTATTGTGTAAAATTTCAGCTTTTACTAAACAATAACTCAATTTTATTGAGTATATTCTGAGGTATATTTGTGAGCCGAAAAGTAACCGTGTTTGCTGCGTGTGATGCTGGTGGCGGACAAAAAGTTGTGTTGCTCGCCTCGGATGCTGATAATTACCTCAAGTTGCTCCCGGTGCTAGTGAATTACCTTTTCGTTCCATTCCTAAATAATGAATGCTTGTCTTAGTTTTTTTTACAGCCACTGCATTTTCCGAAAAATGCTGACTAGATCAAAATGCGGAGGTTCCGAGATTGCGAATAGTATTTCGATTGCTCTGAAATTAAAAGTAATGAAGTCTTCAAAGTAAACAATCGGTTTATTGATATATTGGTCATGATAAGCACTTGCAAATAGCTCATACAGGTACATTTTGGAGAAGCCTCTAGTTGACTAGCGGGTGCATAATGTCCAGAAACACCTCTCTATGCACGCGGAAACGCAGAAAGTGCTTCTCGTTGTAGGTTTGCGTGTCGCTAAAGTAGTCCTGGAACAGCTTCTGATGACCGGAACGAAAATCACTGTCGACGTTGGGGCGTCATCCAGGACGTGACCCTCTCCGTCTCGACTCTTGTTTATCCGCTGCCTAACTACAAATCAGCATGATCTAATATTGTTTTAATGAAATGCATGCATTCACACACTCACCCTCGCACTCACCTTCAGCCAAACGAAAGAACAAGTATTCCTTGTCGTCAGCTAACGACGCACTACTGGCATTAAAAAATTATTTGGTCAAACCAATCAATGGCAAAATGTGTGTGAAAAATCTGCGATCTCTGAATAAAAAACTTCTGATCTCTGATGTTGAATGATCGACAGGATGACAGGTGTTGGCGGGTTCAACAACAAGAAATACAACACCGGTGCGGGGAACGCAAAGTTGGTCTATTTTAGCTAGTTCTATACAAGTTTCGCTGATGCAAATCAGGTATAAAGTTGATCTAAAAATAGACCGCCGCTGAAGATGCCCTCCCCCCCACGCCTTCCCCCATAAGAACCCAAAAAAATAAAAACCCCCCCTCCCCACCAACCCAAAGACACCACAAAAAACTCCCCCCAAAAAAATTTTTTTTTCCCATAATTTCTTTCCACTTTTTTGGTATTTTATCTCTTATGCTGTGCTCTTAAATACCAACCCCCTACCAATACCAAAATTAGGTATTCGTATGTTATTTTTTCCTGCTCGGGTATAGACTTAATAATGGGATTCGAAAGCCTTAAATTTACACGATCGTTGTATTTGGTGTTATAATAACATACGATATAGTTTTAACGCAGTCGGTTCCACGCTTCACGACTGCTCACAAGTGTAAATTCGCTCTCTTTCGTGATAGAATACAAAACGAATACTTTATGCTACATGAAATGCATAACAAATCAAATTTCATAACGTAAAATGTTATGCTCGGTAATTAAAGGCGCAGTTTGAAAGGAAAATTTGGGGTATAAGGAAAAGAAAAGGGATGTTTTCCAATTCATTTTTTTCAATGATTCGTAACCGTACGCAGTGTAACACACATACACACTTAAAAAAATATTAATTTTACACGAGACGTAATTCATGTTTGTAAAAAGTCGGGGAGCGTAAACAATGATTTCGTGTAAAATTAGGTCTCTTGAAACTGACACATAAGCAAGTCGACAAAAGGTCTGTTTGATTGAATTTATTTTCTCATCTCTTTCAACTCATTCTTATGTGCTTAACGACGCTTGCATGTGTCGGTCTCAGGGCGCCGAAATTTACATGACATTTTGGTAGTGTGTAGTAAATGATTATAATATTCATTAATCCGAATAACTACACACTTAGAAATTATGAATTTTACACGAGACGTAATTCATGTTTGTAAAAGGTCGGGGAACGTAAAAAAAGATTTCGTGTAAAATTATGTCTCCTGAAACTGACACATACGCAATTCGACGAAAGATGTGTTTGATTGAATTTATTTTCTCATCTCTTTCAACTCATTCTTATGTGCTAAAGGACGCTTGCATGTGTCGGTCTCCAGAGACAGAAATTTACATGACATTTTGGTAGTGTGTAGTAAATGATTATAATATTCATTACTCCGAATAACTACTAGCATCCTCAAATATTTTTCTACGCAGGTCAACGACCGGGCTTTGAATTATTTTATTTCATATGTTCACAAACATTTGGAGATGAAGGAACAAAATGAATCCTACACACTACCAAAATGTCATGTAAATTTGTGTTCCCTGAGACCGACACATGCAAGCGTCCTCTAGCACATAAGAATGAGTTCAAAGAGATGAGAAAATAAATTCAATCAAACACATCTTTCGTCGATTTGCGTATATGTCAGTTTCAGGAGACATAATTTTACACGAAATCTCTCTTTACGTTCCCCGGCTTTTTACAAACATGAATTACGTCTCGTGTAAAATTCATAATTTCTAAGTGTGTACAGGATAAGATGGAGTTTGTTTTTACCACGACAATCCATGACATTGAGTTTCTCTTTTATTTATCAAATTTTATTACCGCATCTTGAATTTTTCTGACGGCAATTGAACTAGATCCTTGCGATCAAAACTGGCATCAAGAAGCATTTTAATTTGCATTTACAGTAGCAGCATTTGACAAATGTCATTTTGTGTTCCTTTACTTATTCTTACGTCATGTCATGTAAGCTATCATTTCGATGTTTTATGGTCTTGTAAATTTAAGAACTGACGCAAATTTCTGTATAACGGACCGCTCCGTTTATGTGCATCCAAATTTACAAATTTTTTTTCTAAGAGTGCAGCAGATTAGACCTCACACGTTGTACGAATTCATTATCGTTGGATTGCACATGGGATTCATGCGATTCATGATCCCAATAGTAGTGATCACTTGCCCATAAAAAATTCGGTAGCCACCGGGCTCAATCCGCCAGAATCCATCAACGTCGCATATGATCTAACCCGTTACATCGATTGGACAAATTTCAGGGTAGCAATATACCCAGGTAACCAATAAGCATTTGCATATGCAGTAAATCAACCCTTAATCTACATTTTAGATGCTATAAGCAATCTATTAACATTATATCAGCATCTTGAATGCTATCTGTTGTAAAGTTGGATTTCAAATGTTATTTAAATGCTTGTTGCCTGTAATAAGCATTTCGAAAGCGAAATAGCATTGATGTAGCATTATCATAGCATTGCAGTAAAGTAACCGTATATTGGGCTAAAAGCGGCATTTATGTTGCATTTAAGGTGACTTAAATGCTTGATAGGCTGCCACAAAGACGCTTTGGAACTGCTTATTGGTTACCTGGGTATGAAGCCGTAATGGCGGTAGAAGGGTTTCCACCGCTGGAGGAATATAATTTCCTCTCCAACCTGATCTTGGGGAGCCCGCTTCAAGCTCAAACTCGACCAGTTCAAGGAATTTGATTTCGTTGGAAACCTCCTTCTTCATGGTGGGATCATCACCGAGTGTTTATTGCAAAAAAATCCGACGGTTTTGAACTTTTCCGTACGCGTGGAACACCTGATGTTGATACTGGCAACACTTCTGGTCACGATGGAGTGACGATCGAACCGATCGTTGACAGGAGTGTCAAATTGACATAACAGAATACCATGCGTCATGCTCCATTAATTCATTCTCAAAACAATATCTCTTCGAAGTGGATGCTAGTTAAAATATTACTAAATTTTCATTGAATAGCTTAAAATTATTTCCCTATACAGTGTTAGTAAGCTCATGCAAATTGTAAGTTTCCTATTTCTATTATTATAAACCGCAAATTGTATGTTTCCTAGTTCTATTATTATAATATAACCTAACCTAAAAACACTCATGCAGGAACATACGAACACAAGCAGTACGGCAGAATTGTCCTTAAAAATCCCTACCTGCAAATCGATTTATGTGAGTAGATACAGCACACTAATTTAATACTTTGAAATTATAATTAAAATAAAATTGCAGCTTAAGCTACGTTACGACCAACTCATACACGTTGTTGTAATTTGCTAAAGAGAATCGACCTTGCGAAGGACAATTCTAACCTTTAAAGTTTTGGGAACAAACTTAAGATAAATCGACCGCAGTTTTCGTAGCTCGTCGATATGGACTCGATTCCCGAGGAGACAATCCCGGAGATGCACTCAGATTTCAACCCGCACCACGCACGTACGCTCGACGAAGACCGGTTAGACTGCGAAAAGTGCGAACGCCGGAACGGCGATGAAAATATGGTGCAGTGCGACAATTGCACTACGTGGTGGCATTTTTCATGTGCCGGCGTCTCCGAGTCGATCAATGACCGATCGTGGTTGTGCTCGAAATGTCGAGTAAATGACCTGGGTAGTAGCGCAGACACATCTCGCGATTCCCGAGTTTCAAGTTAGTCAGGAAGATCTGCGAGGTTACATTTGCAGCTTGAGAAGCTGGAGGAGCTCCAAGCTTTACAAAAGAAGTTCGTAGAGGAAAAATACAAATTACTCGAATCCCAGCTCGAGCTAGAGGAGGAGAACGAAAGTATTCGGAGCAAACGCAGTCGAGTTAGTAAGCAAGCCAGCTTCGCCAAGGTCGTGAAATGGGTTTAAGAATGCGCAGAGCAAACGGAGGACACCAACGTTCCCACATCAATGGACGCAGGTCTTTCATCAAAGCCGCCAGCACCATCTAGCCAGACGAAGCAGAACGCTACTACCGCTAGCGGTCATGATCCATCTCTAGAACAGCTGCCAGACGGAAGGAATCAGCAGAGCCCCCTAAAACATCCATCACTGCCCTCACAGCGCTACCCAAACAGCGACGTTTCGGAAATGGATCCGAAACAGGATAGAGATCTAGCCCGGAAAGCCATTTTCAACAGAATCGTCGGAAATGTACCCCTGGCACAATCAACCCCGTTGCATGTGCCGCCCATACAGCGAGCACCCCCACCAACCGTTGGATCATCCGCTCCAGCAACAGTAAATGTGCCTTACAACACCCCGTAGCTTCGACAGGTTTGTTTCCCGCACCGGCACTTCCATCTACGTTGATGCCACCAGACGTCGTCGGATTCAAGCCTTCATCAACATCAGCACGATTGTCATGGGGGCCTCCGCAGAATTCAGCATCGTTTTTCGCCCCGATGTGTTCAACGACGAGTGTACAACAGCGACCGACGACAGGTTTTCTGCCGCCTCTTGCTGCCGCCCCGGCCACTCGTCAGTATCAGTAGCACAGTCTATATCAGTGGGTCGACATGCTTTCGTATCGCATCATCAATCAGAGAATCAGGTTGAACCGGTGCCATCCTACGTCGGCGCGTCTATAGCAGGCGCAGGGCCTGGGTCAACATTTCACCCTGCAGCGGTGCTTACATCAGCTTCGGTACCAACCCGTGTACCCACGAATCCTGCATATCCGCCGGTATGCCAACCGACATCTACTTGTGTACCCGTGTCAGCAAGTACATCTGTGCCAGCATACCTGCCTACGCCGGTACCTACTGCGCCTCCCAAATCTTACGACAGAGAAGTATCATCCCCTGAGCCACCAGGTAAGCCAGACAATTATCCTCTGCAAGCAAATAAGCCACCATTCAATAACGACGGGAACCTCCGCCATTTGATGATGCAATTTGGTAGCATTGCTTTATCGCCTTCGCAATCAAGATTGATAAATGCAAATATAGCCACCTTCGCCCCCTCGCCCTCGCAATTAGCTGCCAGACAAGTCATGCCACGCGACTTACCTCTTTTCTCTGGAAATCCTTCCGATTGGTCAGTATTGATAAGCAGTTTTATAAACACTACTCTCGCTTGTGGATACTCTAGTGCCGAAAATTTGTGCCGCATTCAGCCAAGTCTAAAGGGTGCAGCATACGAGGCTGTTCAAAGCCGACTACTTCTGCCCGAATCAGTGCCTCATATCATGGAAACTCTTCATTTGCTCTATGGTCGGCCTGAGTTGCTGATTTCAGCCCTCCTTGACAAGGTTCGATCCACGCCTTCACCCAGGGTAGAAAAGTTCCAATCTATAATCGATTTTGGGATGTCTATACAGAGTCGCTGTGATCACCTAGAAGTGGCGGGACAAACCGCACACCTGTCAAACCCTTCTCTCCTCGCCGAACTCGTTGCCAAACTGCCACCGCATCTTCAAATGGAATGGGGCGCATATCTCCAAGGATTTTCGGAAGTGAATCTAAAAACGTTCGGTAGCTTCATGAACGGTGTAGTGAAAGCAGTGACCGTGTACTCCACTAGCAGTGCAAGATCCAGTACCTCCCTAAAGAACAACTCGAAGCCGAGAGGAAGTGTCAATACTCATCATAGTGAGCCGAAACTCATCGAAGGTAACAACTCATCGACGAATCGTGAAGAAGCAAAAGCGTGTCCCGCGTGCAAGAGAACCGGCCATCGTATCCAGGATCGAACTTTCAAGTCTTTCTCGGTTGACGGACGCTGGAAGTGTGTACAGTCTGGCGGACTCTGCCGTAATTGTCTGAATGCACACGATAGAAGAAGCTGCAGGAAATCCGGCAACTGTGGGACAAATGGTTGCGAGTTCCGTCATCATCCGCTTCTACATTCGTCGCGCAGCAGTAAGGATACAGAGGTGCAATCCTTGGTGAATACAGCTGAAAATCACTTCCACCATCAGATTCAACGGTCGCTGCTCTTCAGAATACTACCAGTGACTTTACACGGGCCCAAAGGAAAGGTGAACACCTTCGCGTTCCTTGACGACGGATCATCTCTTACGTTAATTGAGGACAGCCTGATCGAGGAGCTTGGCGTCAACGGTGTTACGAAGCCGCTGTGTCTGCTGTGGACCGCAAACGTGACGAGGATGTAGAAAGAGTCAAAACAGATGTCTCTGACAATTTCATCGTCTGAAGGAAGGAAGTATCCGCTGGAAGAAGTTCAATCCGTAAAGCATCTATCGCTGCCGATCCAAACACTGTCTTACAAGCATCTTTCTGAACAGTTCGTGCATCTGAAAGGCCTTCCAATTATGAGCTACACCAAGGCGATCCCAAAACTGCTGATTGGAGTTAACAACTTAGATTTAATGCTTCCGTTGAAAATACGAGAAGGCCATTGGCGCGAACCCGTTGCTACAAAAACTCGGCTGGGTTGGTGTGTATACGGCGGTTAAGCGAACAACGGGCAAAAGTCGTCAGTAAATTGCCATGCCTGGTGGTGTGCGACAGAATTAGATCAGACGCTGCACGAGCTGGTCAAGGACTTCTTCACCACAGACGAAGTTGGAGTGCAACCTGCCACACCACTTATATCCGAAGCAGAGAAGCGCGCTCAACGGATCTTGGAGAACACAGTTAGAGTCGGTACGCACTTTGAAACCGATCTTCTATGGAAATTTGACGATGTTGAGCTTCCTGACAGTTATGGCATGGCCCTTCGACGCCTTCAATGTCTAGAGAGATGGATGAATCGGAATCCTGAACTCAAGCAAGCGCTGCAGCATCAATTCGAGGATTACCAGCTCAAAGGCTACTCTCATCCAGCAACCGAAGAGGAACTATCTAGCGCCGATATGTGGCGTGTATGGTACTTGCCGCTAGGGGCAGTAATGAACCCTCGAAAGCCAGGAAAGGTCCGTATGATTTGGGACGCTAAGGCGGCCGTAAACGGGATCTCCCTCAACTCTGTACTTCTAAAGGGACCCGAACAACTGATATCGCTTCCAGGTGACCTGTTACGCTTTCGCCAGTTCAAGGTGGGTGTCTCTTCTGACATAAAGGAAATGTTCCACCAAATTTATATACGCAAAGAAGATCGTCACTCCAAGCGCTTCATTTGGCGCAACGACCCCTCCCTTTCTCAAGTGGTGTATGTGATGGACGTTGCGACATTCGGCTCTACATGCTCCCCGGCGTCAGCTCAATACATTAAGAACAAAAACGCAAATGAGTTCAAAGATATGTATCCCCGAGCTGTTGCAGGTATTGTGGAGAACCATTACGTCGACGACTCGTTGGAGAGCTACGAATCCGTAGAGGAAGAAATCAAGGTGTCCCAAGAAATGCGTTTTATCCACAAACAAGGTGGTTTCGAGTTGAGGAACTGGCTCTCAAATAGCAGCGACGTCTTGAGAGCATTAGGTGAAACCAAGCCTGGCGAAGATAAGGCATTGGCAAACAAACAGCACAACTTTGAGAGGGTACTCGGACTTTTGTGGATGACACAAGAAGATGCTTTCAGTTTCTCAACCGCGATGAAGCAGGACCTCGCTGAATTGATCAACAGCGACGAACATCCCACGAAAAGGCAAATGCTGAAATGCTTGATGTCACTCTTTGATCCGCTGGGCCTACTAAGTCTGTTCATAGTGCATGGGAAGGTTCTTCTACAAAAAGTATGGAGAGAGGGAATACTCTGGGACGAGAAGATAAACGAAGATCTGCATAGAAAGTGGAAAAACTGGACGGGATTATTTGAAGATGTTAAAAGCCTGCAAGTTCCACGATGCTATTTCCCCGGTGCTACCAAGGAGCGGTATCGAAATCTACAGCTTCACATTTTCGTAGACGCCAGTGAATCAGCGTACTGTGCAGCAGCATATTTTCGGACTTGGAGCACTGATGGATCCCCAGAGTGTGTTCTTGTAACTGCAAAGACGAATGTGACCCCACTGAAGACACAATCGATTCCTCGCTTAGAGTTAATGGCAGCCGTGCTTGGAGCTCGACTATCGCAGTTCGTCGAAGAAAATCACACACTGCGCATCGCAAGAAAGGTGTTCTGGAGCGATTCAGCGACCGTTCTTTCCTAGCTACGGTGTGATCATCGACGATACAAACAATTCGTCGCATGCAGGGTTGGAGAACTGTTGACGATAACCGACGTGCAAAATTGGCGGTGGGTCCCCTCCAAGCAAAATCCGGCGGACATTGCGACCAAATGGGGAAACGGTCCAGATCTAACTGCAAACAGTGTCTGGTTTGGCGGTCCACTATTTCTGTGGCTGTCAGAATCAGAATGGCCAACGCAGAGAATATCTACGCCACCCACAGAAGAAGAACTACGTCCTTGCTATGTGGTGCAGGCGATACAGACTTCGGAGCGTATAGTGGAATTGGAACATTTTTCTCGGTTATCTAAAGTTGTGCGTTCGGTCGCTTACGTATTTCGATTTATTAAAAACCTCAAGAAGAAGATTTCCATACAAGAACGATCAGCGGGACCGCTAACTTCAGAAGATCTCAAGAGGGCGGAAAATTTTCTTATCCGAGAGGCGCAACTACGATGCATTCCGGACGAGATAGTGGTCCTTAAACGGAATAAATTGGCGTCAACGAACGAGCAGATGCCTTTGGAGAAAACCAGTGCTCTCTATCAGCTGTGTCCAATCCTGGACGAAGAAGACATTCTTCGAGTGGATAGCAGAATTGGAGCGGCACCAAACATCGAGGAGGAAATGAAGTTTCCAGTGATACTTCCTAGGAAGGACACGTACACCGCTCTGCTACTAGACAGCTACCATCGTAGATATCTACACGGCAACTCGGAAACTATTGTGAACGAGGTTCGCCAGCGATACTACATCCCAAGGCTAAGGACAGCGGTAACCAGTGCAGCGAAGGCATGTCAATGGTGCCGGATCTACAAGTGCTTGCCCAAGATTCCCCGCATGGCACCGTTACCACTAGCAAGGATGGCATCATTTGTTCGTCCGTTTAGATATACCGACCTAGATTTCTTTGGGCCCCTAACAGTGAAAATTGGTAGAAGCAATGCGAAACGCTGGATCGCCCTGTTTACTTGTTTAACGATAAGGGCGGTGCACGTTGAAGAAACTCACAATCTATCAACGGAATCCTGCGTGAAGTGCATCAGGCGATTCATCTGCCGACGAGGATCACCTGCGGAAATCTATTCCGATAATGGTACCAATTTCCAAGGAGCAAGCAGACTTTTGAAAGAGCAAGTTGAGCAGATGGCCGTTACCTTTACGGGTGCTACTACGAAGTGGGTATTCAACTCTCCCGGAACTCCACATATGGGTGGAGCTTGGGAGAGGATGGTGCGCTCCATCAAAACTGACGTCGAAACTCCCTACAACAACAACCGCAAGTTAGACGACGAGGCTTTGGATACATTTATGGTTGAGGTCGAAGCAGTTGTCAACAGCCGTCCATTGACATATCGGCCACTGGCGTCGGGAGAATCTGAGGCGCTTACACCGAACCATTTACTGTTGGGCAACTCAAGTGGAGTGCGGCAACCAGCAGTCGAAGCAACAGATCCAGCAGAGGCTCTACGCTCATCGTGGAACCAAGTGCAGCATCAGCTCGACGTGTTTTGGAAGAGGTGGATTAGAGAGTATCTCCCAACGCTGACGAAGCGACCGAAGTGGTGTGGCGAGGTGAAGCCTATAACCGAGGGACAGTTAGTGGTCATAGTAGGCGAAGGCAAGAGGAACGAGTGGACGAGAGGCCGTATTGTCCAAGTAATCAAAGGGGTGGATGGGAGGATTCGGCAAGCTATCGTCCAAACTGCGAGGAGGCTTATGCGCAGGCAAGTGGCTAGGCTGGCTGTTCTAGAGGTTGATGGTGATCGTAAAACTGGACCTGGTGGCCAGTGTTACGGGGGAGAGGATGTTGATACTGGCAACACTTCTGGTCACGATGGAGTGACGATCGAACCGATCGTTGACAGGAGTGTCAAACTGACATAACAAAATACCATGCGTCATGCTCCATTGATTCATTCTCAAAACAATATCTCTTAGAAGTGGATGCTAGTTAAAATATTGCTAAGTTTTCATTGAATAGCTTAAAATTAATTCGCTATACAGTGTTAGTATGCTCATGCAAATTGTAAGTTTCCTATTTCTATTATTATAAACCGCAAATTGTATGTTTCCTAGTGCTATTATTATAATATAACTTAACCTAAAAACACTCATGCAGGAACATACAAACACAAGCAGTACGGCAGAATTGTCCTTAAAAATCCCTACCTGCAAACCGATTTATGTGAGTAGATACAGCACACTAATTTATTACTTTGAAATTATAATTAAAATAAAATTGCAGCTTAAGCTACGATACGACCAACTCATACACGTTGTTGTAATTTGCTAAAGAGAATCGACCTTGCGAAGGATAATTCTAACCTTTAAAGTTTTGGGAACACCTGAGTTTTCGAAAAATACCCGTTTTAAGAAAAGCGAACTTAAGAGCCTTATCAAGGCCATGAAACGGGGATTCTGGCGACAATTCGTGGACGGACTATCGCGTTAAATATCGATAAACAATCTATGGAATAGAGCACCACTAAAGTTCAATTCCTCAATTCCTTCCTTCCTGGATCCTCAAGTTCTGCGCAAAAAGTTTGTCCAGATTCTGTGCCGACATGGATGATTCCTCGCGAAACCACGAATTTGATAAATGAGATCAGCCAACCCTTTTCAATGGTAGACATTTTTTTCGCACTCTTTTCGTGTGGCAATATGGCTCCAGGGTCTGACCGGATCAAGTTTAACTTGCTTAAAAACCTCCCACCGTTGCTAAGAGGCGCATGATGAACTTGTTTAATCAGTATTTGGAACTCAACATTGTACCGGATGATTGGAGACGGAAGTGAGTTATTGCCATTCACAAACTTGGTAAACCCGCGTCCTACCATCGACCATCTAAGTCTAAGTGACAACTGTACGTTGAAACAACTTACAGGAAACGGTGTTAAGTAACTAGAAAATAAGAAGAATGATTAGTAATTTCCATTTAATTCCAACTACCTTTATTGCTTATCTTGACAGATACGCGTATTTCGTCTACAATGTGCAGACTTCTTCAGTGTCGTGTACTAATACTCGACTAATAGTCGAGTATTAGTACACGACACTGAAGAAGTCTGCACATTGTAGACGAAATACGCGTATCTGTCAAGATAAGCAATAAAGGTAGTTGGAATTAGCACATGAGCATGAGTTGAAAGAGATGAGAAAATATGTTCAATCCAACACATCTTTTGTCGAATTTCGTTTGTGTCAGTTTCAAGAGACATAATTTTACACGAAGTTTTTCTCTACGTTCCCCGACTTTTTACAAACATGAATTTTGTGTTTACGTCACATTGGGTAGCAGAGTCAATGGGAAGTGTAACATAATTTAGAACTTTTCGAATTCTCACGTCATTTGGGTTTGTCCCGTTCAGGGAACTTCCAATATCGAATAACCCAACAGACCTGCACGAAAGGAATAAAAAAGAATCAAAGATCAATCGGACTAGGGCAAAGGCAAAGCAGGATAAATTAGCGGTAGCTTTAATTTCAAAAACAAATTTCCAACATTAAATTGAACGATTATAATCACTTGGTTTTCACCATTTAAGTAAAATTTCCTGGCTGTTGGAGTGGGTAATTTTCAATCGTTTCACTAGTTGTCGATTCATGCTGAGCGATTATATGCATCCCAAGATAACGATTCCCTAGGTATATAAGCTAACAATATCCACTCAACATCAACATTCAGTAGAGTAGGGAGTGACAATGAAAGCCTTTATCGTCTTAGCACTGTGCGTGGTGTCCGCATTTGCCGGTTCTGAAGAGGATCTCTGGCAGAAAATCAACAAGCTTCGCCCGGCTGGTTTGGAAGGATACGAGGAACCATCTTTTGAAGGAAGAATCGTAGGAGGAAGTGATGTCAGCATTGAAAACTTCCCATACCAATTGTCACTCCGTCACAATGGCAACCACATTTGCGGTGCATCGGTCATTTCCGGCAACTGGGCATTGTGCGCTGCTCACTGTACCGGTTTTCCAGTTAGCACTGGAAGTGTATGTATTGCATTAATTGAACAATGATAGTCATTTTTTAACACTTTTTACCGACCATCTAGGCTAGTCTTCGTGGAGGAAGTGCCAACCGCCTCTCTGGAGGAGTGATCTTCGCTGTGGCTGAAATCGTGAACCATCCTCAATACAGCCCAAACACCATCGATAACGATGTATCGGTTTTGCGATCAACCACCTCTTTCGCTGGAGCTAACATCTCTCCAATCACCATTGTCCCGAGTGGAACGAACTTTGCTGCCGGTACCCGCTCCGTTGTGTCGGGATGGGGTCTGACCTCTCCTGGAGGATCGTCACCAGTCATCTTGCAAGCTGTTGATATTCCAGTTGTTGCTATCGCCACTTGCCGGAGCCAGTGGGGAACCGCCGCTATCACTGACAAGTGAGTGATCATCGGATTAGAAATGCGAATTATATGTCTAATCTTATTGCATTAATTCACAGCATGCTTTGTGCCGGAGAGCCAGGACGTGACGCGTGCAATCAAGACAGTGGTGGCCCACTCGTGACTGGAGGACGCCAGTTCGGTATTGTTTCGTGGGGTGCAACTCAGTGCGGTGGAAGCTTGGCTGGAGTTTACGCTAACATTGGTGCGGCTAGTGTGCGCAACTTCATCAGCTCCACCACTGGTGTGTAATCTCGAAACACGGACAATAAAGGTTTTACTATAAATGAATATTTATATGTATTTTATTTCTTATAACTAATGCTCTCTTAAAACGTCTCGTACTCAATCCCAATCAAGAATTTATTGGTTCACTAGGTGTAATAGGTCGAATTTTGAAAAGTAGAAGATGAAGCCCAAGGTTGAAAATCTCGATAATCCATTATTGAGTTCATCCGAAACTTATTGAGAAATTCTCCTATTAGACTCGATTGATTTGAATTTCGATGAACTCGTTTTCGACTTCGTCGCTGCCTGCTTGGAATATGTAAGTTATATCACTTGATATCAGTGGCATATCTTCTGATGTTTACTTTTGACTCCTTTGTTCTTATGCCTCCAGATGAGTATGTTTACAAACCAAAACCAGCTGATGAATCCACTTCCCCAATGTTTACTTATGACCCCTTTTGTTCTCAAGCTTCCTGCTGGCCTTTTAACATAACAAAGCTAACGGGGGAAGTTCGTTTGCGTACAAAAATGTCACAGAAAAGCTAAATTGGTAAGAGTTTCAAAAGCTACCGACGATTTTAACAGTTATCAAATTTCGGCGAGATGGTCTAAATATTAATTGAAAACGCAATATTACTTTCATTATTTCATTTTCATAATCCATTCATGCAAAGTCTTAGAAAATACAATTATAAGAGATTTGGTTGAAGATACCAAGCGTAAATTTCTTCATCTTACTGAAAAATTGATTGATTTTGGTGGAAATCTAATTCGTTTCAATAGGAGATTTTCTCGACTTCACTGCGCATAGCGTATAATTTTATACGCATGCATTGGTTCTGGTATAGAAAGCCCGCAACTAATAATTGTGGATGTTCTTGTAGAATTCTAAGTTTCGAGTAAGCCAAAGCTCGTTCAAATCCAAAAAGAAAATCAATGTCTGTGGCTTTGTTGCAGAGTGTTATAAATGTTATAAAAATCAATCTACTTTCATACGGAAACTTGCAGAAACAAAAATTAGTCACCCAAATAAAAAACAAAAAAAAAAAAACATCTCATAAATATGGATTTTTTTAATAACATATGTTTTGAGTGACCCTAATAATCAAATTGATATAAAGATTTTTTAGTTTTCAAAAACATCGAATAACGGATGGTTTTTTTCTCGACTTTAATATAGTTCAAAAGAGTTGAACTGCTGGAGTTATTCAATTATAAAATTTGAATTTTACAGCCTCCATACTTTAAGATTATTATCGCTGAATTTTTTTTCTACTCAGCATAAACAAATATACCTTTAAAATGTTACCATTACGATACAATATCCCTTGTTTGACAGTATTAAAATGTTTGATTAGTCACACAGATCATTGTTGGAAAAAAATAATTAAGAAATGCATAGTAGTCTAGCTAGCATCAAAATATATGCATACATACTTATAAATACTATTGAGATAGTAGACCTAAACGCTGACTAAAATTTAATCGGTACGCACAAAAAGACCTGTAATTCGTGATTCAATAAGTTTAAAAAGTTGCTTAATGGTTGCTTTACAGTACTTTTATTAATACTTTAAAGTTACAGCATTAGATGGTTACATTTCTCCAGTTCGAACGAGATCTCGAACCTTTCTCTTGATGGAGCCCATCAGCGCCCGCACAGTGAAAACGGACACGGAATCAGCGCATTTCTTTCATTTGGCCCGCATTTGCTGGATCTCCTTGACTACCCCGCCGCTGCGTCGAAGTCTCTGCTTTAAAATTGCCCAGTATTTTCCGAATGGTCGAGATTCCGGGCATTTATTAGCTTGAGGACAAAATTTATCTGGTTGGCAGCATATCACTCCAGAACCACCTTGGAGTAGTGGCAGCTGGTCAAATCGGGCCAGAACATGACTATGCCCTTATGCTTGCGGATGAACGGCAATACACGCTTTTTCAGGCATACTTCGATGTTATCCTGGGATGCCATCGTCGAGGATGAATGATTCCGAATGTTTCCGTTTTCAGGCCACAACTGGAAATCGTTTGCTAAATCATGGCCTTCTTCGCAAACACGAACTTGAATCTTCCCGGCACATCCCCACGTCCAGTCGCGATGTAAAATTTTTGACCGGGAAGCTGCTTAAAATCGAGTTGGACGTATGTTTCGTCATCGATAGCCCTTGTGCAGCCCTTGAGTTTCGTCAAAACATGGTCGTACAAGAGCCTTGCACGCTTTTTGGCCACGGAATTCTGCTTCATGTGCCGGTTTGGGTGTTTACTGGGTCTGTACGACTTGTTTCCTTCCCTGGCAAGGATGTTCCGCACCATTTAAAAGTTCTATAGAGTGTGTCGGGACGAAAAAGCGTGAAATGCGATTAACGGAGCCATTACGCAAATGATGTCGGCTCTGCAGTGAATATGGCGGGAGAATCAAGAAGCGAATGGTTGAGCGGAGTAACGGGTTTTTGGTCCCGGGGTCGGGGAACTCTCCGTCGTTGTATGGTACATGCACAGTCGGGGATTACTCGAGTCGATTGCGTCAGTGGGAGGTAATTGGCTAACCGTGGTTTCTGGGTTCCTACGTCCACTGCCGGGGAATCCAGAAAAAAATCGCAGTGTGCGGGGCGCGAAGCGAGACGTGAAAAAAAAATTTCTTTGCTCCGTTTAGATTTTAATTTTATTTGTATTTTTTTTAATTTCGGTCGTGGAGCTCTCCGGAGTGCGCTTTCATTGATGGTTACGGGAGTGCCAACCGACCACCATAATACTTTGTGCGTTGCCCCAACGGTGTCCTTCGTACGATTGTGTGTGCCTTACTCAATGCCCTGCGATGTGGATCAATCGTTTCTATGAAATCTAGCATTTGAAGTTTTTCGACAATGTTTCGACGTAATTATCAACTGGACTTAATGTTGTGCTTCTAGTCGGATTATGAAGAAAATGTGCGATTAAACGATACCCGTGTCTTCAGTCTTCAGCTGGAGATTATGGGCATTGCTCGATGCTAGTTGCCTGATCGGGCTTTTTGGATCGGACACGTAATTAAATGGAATTCAGCTAAGTACTTTTTACTTTTTATATTTTTTGATATCACTAGAGTTTTAGCTCCCGTAACGTTTGTAGTTCAGCGGGGGAAATTCCTTGAATCGTTCATAAATTTTTTGACCGTTTGGTTCAATCTAAAGATATTTACAAACCATGAATATGTGAATGTGTGAGTGTAAGTGTGTGTGCGTGTGAGAGAGTTTGTGCCTGTATGTGTGTATGTGTATGAGCGTATGACTCTGTGTCGCCGCATTCTTCTTCTCTTTTCAGAAAGCGAGTAATGACGCTATAACCATAAGCCATGAAAGGCTAGGACAAGAGTTAGTGCTCATGTTCCAACCGATAGACAAGCTCCCACGCAAGAAAAGGCATTACACCCTTGTATTTGGAGCTTGAATACAAGTAGGAAACGCCTGTGTGGACAACGAAGGAGTGCATTAACTTTCTTAGCTTCGTCACTCCCAACGACCAATATACATATGCTTTCTCGCCAAGGAAAGCCTCCCGCACAATCCCATCCAACTTCCAACTTCAGATGTCTATGAAGGTAGCATGAGTTCTCAGCGTCTTCTAAAGTAGACATTTAGTCAACACTTCCCTCCCTTCCCTTGCTGATCATAAGGACCTGGCCAGGTGTTGTGCAAAGAGATCGATGGATGAAGATCCTGTCACACCCAAGTCAGCTCTTCTGGCGCTTCCATCGTCTCTACAACAGCCAACCCAGGATTGTGTATGGTCGGAAAATGCTATGCTATGCTATGCTATGCTTCTACGTCCACTGGAGAATCCTCCACCGGTGTAGAATAGATCCACCGTCGGCGACTACTCGAGTAGATTGCATAGATGGTGGGAGCTAAATAGCTCAGTAAGTGGGAGCTTGATGGCTCAACCAAGGAAGGTGGGAGCTAAATGGCTCAGGAAAGGAGAAGAAAAAAATGGCTCAGAGAGCATAGTGGCATGGCCAATATTTCCCATGCGAGACGATCAATGCGGTAGCCAGAATCATGCCGAATAGCTACGGACCTAGAAGTAGTAAGAGGCGTCTACTGGCTAGTGTATCATCATCGATACTAAGATACGGAGGTGCATCCTGGGTCGTAGCGCTGGAAACCAAGCGAAACCGGGCGAAGTTGAACAGTACCTTCAGGCTCATTGCCAGGCAAGTCGTGAGTGCGTACCGAATTATTTCATCGGAGGCAGTATGCGTAGTTGCCGGAATGATCCCGATCGGCATCACTCTCGCGGAGGACAGTGAATGTTATCAGCGGAGAAATATCCGAGGAGTTCGAATGCTGGTGAGAGTGGAGTCGATGACTAAATGGCAACGAAAATGGGACACGGGGGTGAACGGTCGATGGACGCACCTGCTCATACCGGATTTGTCGATCTGGATGAAAAGGAAGAACGGAGAGGTTAACTTCTACCTTACGCAGTTTCTGTCTAGTCATGGTTGCTTCAGGCAATATTTGCATCGATTCGGACACGCAGCGTCACCCTTTTGTCCGGAGTGCGCAGATGTTCAAGAGAAACTGAAGCACGTGGTCTTTGACTGCCCCCGATTCGGACCATTACAAAGCGAGATGCTTGCCATCAGTGGGGCGGTACTAGCCCAGTAAACGTCGTCTATAGAATGTGTCGTGAAGAAAGTGTTTGGAATGCGATCAACGGAGCCATTACGCAAATTATGTCGGCTATACAGCGAAAATGGCGGAAGAATCAAGAAGCAAGTGGTTGAGTGGAGAAGCGAGTTGTCGATCTGGGGTGATGTTGTATGGTTGTTTCGCAGTCGGGATTACTCGAGTCGATTGCATCAGTAAGTAGGAGCTAAATGGCTCACCGTCTTTCGCTTTTGGGATCCACAGGCGGGTAATCCTCCGTCAGAGAAGGGTAGATCCGATGTTGGGGACTACTCAATTTGATGACGTTGAGGGTAGGAGCTGAATGGCTCAACCAAGTAAGGCGAGAGCAAAATGGTTGTGGCAAGGAGTAGGAGCTAAATGGCTCTATTGTAGCCAAACGGCCAAGATCCTCCACGAAGTAATACCATAGGACAGTCCCGTGCCAACGAAAAAAATAACAATTCGCATTAGAAAAACTTAAAATAGCAACAAAAATTGTTAGTTCTCTTTCAATAGTTCAAAAGTGACCGGTAAAACCTTTTAAAAAAAGCAATGGAAAATAGTATAAACGCAATAATAAGCTGATAGTTCGCCGTCATAATAATAAGTTCTAGTGCTATACATGTGACAAAACTCTTCAAATCTTTCAAATCCTTCGAATTGAAACTAAACAAATCGAAATAAAAAATAAAACAATAAAAAAGAAAATTAAAATAATTTGTTTGGTTTCAATAACAACAAGAAATAACCCCCCCCCAAAAACCCGGGTTTCCCCCTGTCGTAGGTGAGAGGAACAATCTCTTGCAAAAGGACAGCATGGGAGACCAAGAACAAGATCACCAGAGAAAGTAACACACTATTTTTTTTTTAAATTCCCCCCCCCGTAGTAGTTTTTTTGAAGGCACAGAAACAGGTGCGATACTGGCGGGTTTAACCGCAATTCACTCTTAGACGAAGCTAGGAACAATCTACATATACCCAGAGCTTTAAAATCTCACATTCAATCCTCAAAATGCACCCTGACTGAGACAATATATTTTTCATCACATGCTGCCTCTAGCGAACATGAAGTAAACACAAATTTGCCTACATGAATCTGTAGTGCAAGGTGAATCATCTGGTTTTTTGCTGCTTTACTTTCATCATTCATTCGTTCCAGAAAGCAGTGAATGTAAATAAGCGCAAACAACTCATTCAATTTCAACATTCTACCGTGAAGAAGAAAGAACAGTCCTTCATTTGAAGAATCGATGAAGTGACAAAACCAACGTATTTTGCTTGCACGTATTTGCAGCAACTTCTTGAATCGATCCTGTAAAATGCCTTTTCCCGATCTCGAACCACAAAGTCTGTAGCGATTTCGGCCATAGATCGTTTGCTACAGCTTCGTCTTTTGGATTTCCTTGTCTTCTGCCATGTTCGGGTATAATTGAAAAAAAAGTCCTGCAGCAGACAAATTCACTCACGAACGCGAAAATGAATGACTGGATACCAGAACATTCAGTCAAGCAATCAAAACTTCTTGACGCTTGAATAGCCAGATCAGTGCTTTGTTCTGGTGTGAATGAGTTGTGTAGAACACAGGGACAATGGAATGACTGAACACGGCAAAACAAGTCGACAAGCATGTGTTGTTTGACTGATAGAACGAAATGAAGATAGAGAAAATAGTGCACACTGAATATTTTTTTTACTCGTCGTTCACGACGGCAGTCAATTTTTTCGAGCTCTG